>CM035415.1:85723102-86150602 GCA_020310875.1 Ceratopteris richardii
CAGGGCTTATTTGAGGGCTCAAATGAAGTCTAAAAGTTATGAAAATTGGTAGGATGATACTTCTAATACTCCTCAATCTTGAGGACTCCTCATCTTGAACAAAATGAAGTTAAAAAATTAGAAAATGGTATTTACAATGGTTTTTAGTGATGAAAATCACTATTTTTATAGGGATTTCTTCTGAAAATTTGACATACACTTCTTGGAGCTCCCTACTTGCTCCTTCTTCTTGGGTGTCCACCTCTTTGATGTGCTCTTGTGCTTTGTCTTTGACCTTGAGCTTCAACACTCCCCCCCCTCTCGAGTCTGTCGTCCCTGACAGACCCTTGTTGTAATGGTTGTTCCAGGTTGCTTTGAGAGGGAGTGCCCATTCGGATGAACCAGAGCCATCTCTCTTCCAAATGTGGCAAGGTTGGTTGTCCGGTTCTTCATTTGTCACTATGAGCCTTTGCAATTTGGAGTCCCTTGGTAGGTGCTTTTGCCTTGGAATCCAGCATGATTGTGTCATTGTGAGTCTCCATTGATGACCTCAGATCGTCCAAAGATGATGTTCAAAGATGATGTTCAAAGATGATGTTCAAAGATGATGTTCAAAGATGATGAACACACTTACCCATAATGGATGATGGGTAAGTGTGTTCGTGCATGGGTTGAGGAAAATATGTGCCTTGTGCACGGCCTTGTAATGTAGCCCTATACATGCTTACTTGGAAAATGCATCGAAAGAAGTATGGTGCAAAAATTGGGGGTCTCGAGCTAAGTGCTCAAGGGTATGCCGACGAAGAGGTTTCCTAAGCTATCATGGTTATGATGTTTCCAAAGTAAAGATACTTACCATGGAGAAGGTTGATCGATGTTCATCTCTTCGTGTTGTACACTCGGCCTTTGGGATGGAACATTGTTGATGAATGTCCATGTTGATGGTCCATTGATGGTCCTCTTTTCAAAGCATCATTTTCCAAATACTGAGAATTGAATTATGTTCATGCCAAGTTCTTGACATCTACCAGATAAGGCAGCAATTATATCATCTACTAGCCGAGACACACTTCTATCCAAATTGATAAATGCCCAGTAATCGATGGTTCAATCTTCAACTAAGCATGACTCATTAATGTTCCATGAGTGAAAATTGGGAACAAGTATTTTTTCTGTCTTTTTTTTGTTTTGTTTTTTTTTTTTGGAACAATGTCACAAAACAAGAAGACAAAGTTTAGTATCAAAAAAATGGTTTACATGTGTCAATGTGCTCTCGTGCATGGGACTCTCAATTGTGTCTATGCACGTCCATGTAATGTGGCCCTATATTAATGCATACTTTGGAAATGCATGACCTGAATGGTGCAAAAGACAAGGTTGTGCAAGGAGCACATGGTTGTCGCTTGTCGAGGCTTTCGATGTTATTTGTGGATGTTGATGCCGACTTTGGTGGAGGTATCCATTGGGTCTCGAACTGTTGTAATCCTTCTTATTGGAGTCCATTTTAGAACAGCATTTGACACTGTAGAGATCACTTCAGGCATCTTCCTCTTTGGATGCTTTTTGAACTATGGTATCTAGTGTGGTTGGCACTTTGGTTTGGTGGAGGCTACTTGTACTTTTGGATTCCAAACCCATACCCTTTTTACATGTCTTCCTACTATTGTTGAAGAGGTGATTTGATCTTCTTTCAATCTCTGTATGCGGCTCTTACCCTTTTCTCTTTGTGGCTTCTTTGTTGAGACCTTTTGCATGTGGGAGAACATAGGTTGTTGTGGATGTAAGAGCTTCTTAGGTACCCCGTCTCTAATCGCCCTTGTTGAGCTGCATCTAATTTCTTAGGCACCCAAACTTGTCGGATACCTTGTGGTTGAGCTTGTCCAAGCTTCTTCCTTTGTCTTCTGGCCTGATTGGCTTGCCTGGATGGGATTTGTGGGGGCAAGGCTGGTGGTTGCTCTCCTTTGCGTACCCAGATCTGCTTCATGCTCGGAACTGCTTTCTTGTTGAAGGGTGTCTTTCTATTTGCTATAGCAGTTGTCTTGAATTGTTGTGCTTGCTTTTGAGGTTGAACTGTGCTATGGATGCTTTACTCTTCAAAAAAGAACGAGGGTTTGCTTGCCTTTGCGAGTCTCCTTCCATGATTGAGTCGTTCTGGATCATAGAGCTTTTGACATATGTAACATCTTCTTCCAGATGATTAGTCTTAGAAGAACTAAGAGAATGTGGGACATCTGGATTTGTGAGCCTGCAGTTCTCTAATTCTAATGTAATGCATTGTTCCTGTACCCAAACTTGAAGAATTTGACTTCTTAGGTTTAAGTTAACTGCATGGTCATAGATCCAATCTTGACCCAAGACAAGTGGTTCTGTAAGGTTCTCATCTTGACACACTAGCACTTTGACTTTCATTGGAACATCTTGAAGTTAGATGGCAAGTTCCACCTCGCCCAAACAAGGGGTTTCCACACCTCCCAATCCTATGAGATAAGCTTCTATGGGATTGATGTTCAACTGCAAGTCTTGGTAGTAGGACACTCTAACTGCACTACTTGCTGCACCTGAGTCAATCAATGCTTTCACAGTCCTGGCACCCTTTCCTTGTCCTATCTCTATGGTCACAAAGGGACATCGGTCAATGACTTGAGAAGTAGTTATGCCCGATTTTTGGCACATATCCATGTGATATTTTGGGGCTTTTGAGTTGACATCTAGGCCTAGTCGCCTTAACTTATTTTGCCTAATATGATCTCTGGCCTCTGCCTATGCTTCTTCCCTCACCCTTAACTCCTCTTCTTTTCGCTTCTTAGCAGTGTTGAGTCTCGTAAGCATATCCTCTGTAAGAGGTTCTTGGTATAACTTGACTCTCATCCACTAATATAGTTTGGCAGATATCTCCTTCTAGAGTGGCCAACTGAACTGCACTGCTAGTGGAAATCCTATTAATGATCATGGGTCCGTATCCTCTTTTTTCCAACTTGTGGGCATGTTGCTTTAGCGTATACACTAGCACTAGGTCTCCTTGTTTCAATCCTTTATCTTTGATGTGTGCATCAAAGTATGGCTTTTGTCTTTTCTTTGCACCATAAATGTCTGCCGCCGCGCGTAGCCTTGTCTCACCTAAGCATTATAGATCAAAGATCCTAGAGGATAATTCATGTCCATTCCACTCATGCTCTTGTGCTACTTTTAAGGCTGGGATGAGGAAGTCCAATGGTAGAACAACATTCTGTCTGAAGACCATCTGAAATGGGGTGGCATTGAGTATCATTTTGTAGGCAACTCGATAAGCCCAAACAGCATGATGAAGTTGTTTTTCCCAATCAGAGCGTTTATTATTTACTAGTTTTGTCCATACGTTACAGAGGATCTTATTGGTTCTCTCGGCTTGTCCGTTAGCTTGTGGGTGATAAGGGGCAGATTCTTATGTATCACCAAGAATTCTTGGAGAAGATTTTCAATGACCTCATTCAAGAAGTGTGTGCCTCTATCACTCACTAACTCTATTGGTAGCCCATATCTCGTGAACACATTCTCGAATAAGAACTTAGCCGTAGTCTGAGCATCATTCTTTGTTGTGGCTTTCACTTCTACCCACTTTGTAAGGTAATCTGTGGCTACAATAATATACTCTGCATGGGAGTTTCTAGCTGGGGGGATAATAGGACTATGAATTCTATGCCCCACTTCGAAAATGCACGCCCTCCCATCATTGGCCTCAAAGGCATCTCGTCTTTTCTAACTGGATATTGTGCACGTTGGCATGTGTCACATTTCTTCACATAGGTATGAGCATCCATATGAAGAGTGGGCCACCAAAGTCCTGGGAATAGAATGGTCTTGATCACTCGGTCAGGACCAAAATGTCCACCTGCAACACCACTTTGTGTAGTCTCTAAGACCTTTAAATAGTCTGATTCATGAACGCACATTCTTAAGTAACCATCCTTGCCTCTTCGGTATAGATTTTCTCCTACTAAGGCATAACCTAGAGCCTCTTGCTCCATGCTTCGTCTTCTTGCTAGACTAGCCTCTTTGGGTAATCTTCCCGATCTCATAAACTCTACCAATGGAGCACTCCAATCAAGAATTAGCGACACTTGATAAAGGGTGGCATGCTCCAGTGGGGGTCTCTCTCTGCACCTTGGACAATTCTTAATCCACTCATGTATTTCTTTGTCCATGCTAGGCCAATACACTCCTAAACGTTTTAGATTCTGCAATGTTCGTTGTTTAGAATAGTGATTTCCTAGCAATCCTTCATGGGCTTGTTGCAACCAGCTAGTATGTTCGTCATCCTCGACACAACAAGCGAGTACACCCTCCATATCTTGTTTGTACATGCTTCCTGCCAATATGTTATATTTTTGTGATTTTACAATTTCTTCTTGTGAGGTTTTCACATTCTTATTTGCGGGTCCGAAGGTGAGGATTGGTACCAACTTATTTGCCCATTTGGGAACAACTTCCAAATTGAACACATAAGCATCAGGTAGTTCGTCAGACACTCCTTGCGACGACTCTCGTGAAGTAATGCGAGAGAGGTGATCTGCCCGGAGGTGGGTTCTACCTTTTTTAACAACAACTTCAAAGTCATATTCCATTAGTAAGAGAAACCATCTTACTAAACGTCCTGTATTGCAAGGTTCATTGACCAAATATAACAAAGCTTGATGATCAGTGAAAAATTTGAACTTGTTGGCCAATAGATAGTGTCTAAACTTCTTCACAGCATATACCATGCCTAAGCCCTCTCGCTCATTTGTGGTATAGTTTTGTTCCGTTGCGGTTAACTGTCTGCTAGCATATGCTATGGGTAAATCTAAATTTCCTTCACCGGTGGGTTGTGCTAGCACACATCCGATGGCATGATTGGAGGCATCCACATGGACATGGAATGGTTTATTCCAACCAGAAGTGGTCAATATTGGTGTTGTGCACAAACATTTCTTCAGTTCATTGAAAGAATTCTCACATTCATCGTTCCACTCAAAATTAGACAACAAGGCATAAAGGGGTCTAACTATGATTGCGTACATGTGGATAAACCTACGGTAATATCCACAATGGCCCATAAAGGCTTGTACCTCTTTTACATTCCTTGGCCTTGGCAGCTCCGCTATGGCTCGTACCTTATCTTCATCCGTTGAGATTCCATTCTTAGAAACAATATGACCTAAGATTTTACCTTGACACACCATGAACACACACTTTTTTGGGTTCAGACACACTCGATATTCTCTACACTTGTTGAAGATTTGTCTGAGCTCAGGGATGTGAAATCTTCTTTCTTGGGAATGAGCACATAAATCATCCACATACACTTCTAAGCTCTTTTGCAAGAACTCTTTGAAGACATGACACATGAGTCTTTGGAATGTTGCAGGTGCATTGGTGAGCCCAAATGGCATCACACGAAATGCAAAGATTCCCCACTCTGTGGCAAAAGCTGTTTTGTGTTGATCTTTTGGGGCGATGGCTACTTGATTGTAACCTGAAAATCCATCAAGGAAGCTATAAACTTCCTTGCGGGCAACACACTCCAATAGGTGTTCCGTGATTGGAAGTGGATAACTATCTCTGATTGTAGCGGCATTAACTTTTTTAAGGTTAATACACACTCGTAACTTCCCGTTCTTCTTGGGCACCACTACAATGGGGGACACCCATTCAGTATGCTCAATCTCATAAATAAATCCAGCTTCAATCAGCCTATTGATTTCTTCTTTTATTTTAGCTGCATAAGTGTCATTATATGTGTAGGGCTTTTGTTTGGTGGGCTTGGCATCAGCAGTCATGGGGATAGTATGGGACCAAATTCTTGGATCTACCCCTTTCAAGTCTCTATAGTGCCACGCAAACACATCCCTATATTCCCTTAATAGAGCTACGAGCTCCATTTCTTCTCTTGCACTTAGGTCATCTCCTATATATGTGCATCTCTCTTTGTTCTCTTCAATGGTCACTACAATCTTCTTGGTCTTTTCTTTATTATCATATGATTCTCCTATGATGGCCTCTCTCTTAGGCATTCGTACCAAAATTTTGCGGTCGTCAACTTCATATTTCTTGAAGTTTTTTGGTACTTCAAACAATGATTCCTCCTCTTCTTGTTTCACTGCTTTTCTTTTCTTTTTCCTTTGATTGCTCTCACTTCCATCCTTTGAATTTACCGTTTTAATACTTGTGAGAGGTTCTTCTTCTTTCTAGGTGAACAGTCCTATATATTCTAGATAGTGTTGCTCTGAGTTAAAGCAACTATCCATCACAATGGACTCTATATCATCGTCATTCTCTTCTTCTTCTATGACATCACTAGGGTCACATTCTTCTAGCAAGGTGTTGAGGGAGAGTCAAGCAAAAAGAATAAAAGAAGAAGACAAAGAAAGAAGTTTCATTAAAAAGATCATATCTGAAGATACATCTCTCCAAGAAGCCCCACAGAGGCGCAACACCCATCTTTGCACAGAGCCCCGCAGGGGCACATATCAAGGAAAAGCACGTAGGTGGAAGGAGGAACCAGGGCCAGGAAAGTATCCATGAAGAAGTGCAAGAAGATATCCAGTGGTTCCAAAACCACAAGAAGGTCCTCCAACATCTGGGTCTTTGGAAGGTCTAGCTCAAAGACTGAAGGACCACATCCTCATACCTTCCACTGGTGGCGTGCGTGGCAGCCCGACTTAACACAACAACCCGGAATTAAAGAGGTTATTGGTGAGCTAGACTACGAACATCAGGTAGTCCATCTCCATGGGTTGCGGGCGAGCAAACGAAAAGAACAGGCAACACGAATGAATCAGGCCTAGAGGATGTAAAAGAAGAATCAAGAAGAGGCCATCAAAATTGAACACATGTTTAACAAACAGGTAGAACTGACCAAGAGATGCATGCGGACAACAAACTGAAGACAAGAAGTAAAGCCTGTCAAGGAACGATAGAGACAAAGAGGGGGAGAGTGTTGCAAAGCTAAGAAGAGCATAAGGCAGAGAAAAAGAAGGGCCCCAAAATTTTTCCGATTTGGACACCTTATTTTTGTATCATCATTTTGTAACATATTTTCCGTTGTAAATGCACTAGAGGAGTCCTCTAGATGCATCCCCACAGAAGATTAGTAGCTTACCCATGTAAATTAGTAGGAAATTAGCCTTTTAGTGAATAAAGTTCCAGTCTCTTGTGTGAAAGGACCATTTTTAGGGCACATGTGTATAAGTCAATTTGTGACTCTTTGTAAGGACTTTTGGCCATTGTGAGAATCAAGAGCATAGAAATTTGAATTTGTGTCTTCTTCTCTCTGTATCATCTTCTTTGTGAGCTGGTGTGCATGTGTGTTGCTTGGAAAGAGTGTTAGGAAGTGTTGTCTATCCATGAAAGTGTTTCTTTGCTGTTGATAAGGTGTGTGTGAAGTGTAGGAAGTGTTGAAGTGTAGGAAGGTCATTCCCACAACTCAGTATTTTGCTCATAACTTGAAGCCTAAGTGTCAGAATTGAGTGAAAATACCACCATTGGATGCGTCTTCTTGAGAGCTCGAAATGCATATGCTATTTGCTATATTCAAATTCGGAGCTGAGAGAAAATCTCAATTTATTGTTGGTTACTGCTCCAAGTATTGCGACACCCTAACTGACAGTTGAAGCTTGTTTGGATTAGTCTTAGCCTTGTTTGCACTCTTTGGGAAACTCATTTGCATTCATCATCATTTGAATGCATGTCTTCATACACTCGGCTAGGTTTTGATACTCCTTGGATTGATAAATAAAGCGTGAATCCCCACTATATGCACTTGAGGGAGATTGAGGTATAGTCTCTTTCTCCACAAGTCCCTAGGTTGGAACTTAGGTACACACGTATTTGGCGCCGTTGCCGGGGAGTGTCGAATCAAACCGAGGCATTCGTGTGATGGTAAGTAGCTTTTAGCATTGAAGCGAGTAGAGGAGTTGTGAATTTCTCTTCTTTGGTAAGTCACATTCATCCGCACTTATTACTTCTCACTCTTGGAGTGTGTGTAGTAAGTTGATTGTCTAGGGAAGTGAGTAGATTGAGTAGATTAGGAGGAAGAAGGGAGTAGTTAGGGAGTTAGAGTAGCCATTAAATCTAGTCTTGTGAGTCTTTTCAGTTAGGAAGAACTTTTCAAAAGAGTATAAAAGACAAAAACTTTATCTTTTTCAAATCACTTGTTTCCAAAAGCAAGTATCGTGCCTAGCCAAGCAGTCGAGTATCGAGTTTGGCGATCGGGGTGATTGAGCTACGTAGGCGAATAGGAGTGGTTGAGAAGTTGAAAGAGAGTTCCAAGGTGAGCACTTTAATCTTTTACTCATCATTGCCAACTAAAATAAGCATTTCAGTAGAAAGACCTGCGACAAGTATCGTGAAAGGTAGACAGGGGTAAAGAGAGAGTTTTTTCTATGATACAGACTGTGGAAAGAGGGTAGATGCACTCTAGGAACATGTGTATGCACTCAAAATCAAAAGAACACTTGCAAAAAAGTGAATAAGTGTCAAGTATCGTGTTCTCTTGCCATTGAGGTATTGTGATACCTAGGTATAGTGAACTCCTATGGTCGAGTATCGCGACACTTGCAAAACGTTGAATATCGTGTATCGCTGAGAAAACATTCACGATACTTATCAGATATCGAGTATTGTGTATCGTGACCCGATAGCGATACCTGCCAAGTATCGTCTATCGTGAATTTTCAATCACGATACCTGTGACATATTGAGTATCGTTAGAATCCTTTCGCGATACTTGCAAGATCGAGTATCGCTGAAAAAATTCTCGCGATACTTGTGAAGTATCGAGTATCGTGTTCACAGAAAACGATCTCTGTCTAGTATCGACTATCATGGGGAATTCACTTGCGGACTATCGGGTATCTATTGGAGCATCAAGCTTACACTATGCTTGAGGTGGATTTGATCTACATCAAAGGCTATCGCGTCGAAAGAATATCGGTTGGAGAGTTTTTTTTTCATATGCTCATTTATTGTATTTTTTGAGAATATTTTGATGGCTGATTTACCGTTGTAAAAGCCTTGAGTTGTACACATGTAAAGGTACAAATATAGGGCCAAAATCCCACGAAATTTTGGTGGTTGAAGTTGCATTCAATCAAGCAAATCAAGTCACCTAAAAGTAGATCAATCAAGATCTTCACTTTTCCTAGATTGTAGGGAAGTGAATTGATTCCCTCCAACAACCATTCCCACCTTCATTTGAATTCAAATTCAAGTTGTAAAAGTCGTGGAACACTCCTAGAGGCTATATAAGGAGTTGAAATCACTTGTATTATACATGGAAGCAATATACATACACTTGTGACCATCATTGTCTTGCTTCTTCAATTTTCTGCATCTTCTTCTTTGCCAACAGTAATCTTGCAGAGGCTGCTGCTCTCTCCTCAGAGCTCCAAACTGAGTGCAAGAGGACTCATTGGAAAGGTATTAGTGTCTAGTTTATGTCTCTAAATTTTCAAAGCATTTGGTTCAGCAGATTTGGAGAAATCTCAGTTTTTCTGACTCAGGGTCAATCTCTACGTATTCCTGAAAAATAGGAAGTACCACCGGTGAATGTCGCATTCATTCCTATAGCATATTTTTCTTATTCCTTATACTTTTGTGCATTCCATACACTCAACCCTATGCGTATCACTCCCATAAAAGGATTTTTTCTAATTGTAATCACGCTGGTCGCTATGGGCATTTGAAGTTCATTGTCTCTTCCATAGATAGTAAGTTTTTTTAGCTAGTCGACCCGCGAATCTATCTGTTTTGTATCGACTCATTATCCTTGATGCTCCAAAGTACATAGTGTGTTTCTTTGCACTTATCACATGCCTATAAGGTCTATTTGAGTCTTTATAAGCTCAAGGGCTGGTCTTGTGCCGGTTGGCTTGACCAAACTTCATCGCTTCGAAACGCACTTTTCTACCTTCGACAAGCTTCTCCAAGTTCCTTCAGTGGTATCAGAGCTAGATCAAGATGGGTGACGGCTTTCCCTCAATGATCGAGAAGCTTGATCGACACAACTACGCGGCTTGGCAAATCAGAATGGAGGCCTACTTGCAAGGTAGAAATCTTTATGGAATTGTAGCAGGTGATGAAGCTATGCCTATTCCAAGATCCAAAGGAGGACCTACACAAGAGGAGACAGATAAGCTCACACTTTGGTGCGCAAGGGATGCTCAAGCAAGGTCGTACATACTAAACTCTATCTCTGACTTTCTATTACCACATATTAGAGGATGCAAGACATCTCAAGAGACTTGGGATGCCCTAGAGACTTTCTTTTCTGCTAGTACCAAAGCAAGAAAGAATCATCTTTGGAACGAGTTCAACCAAATGAAGAAGACACCTAAACAAACCATCACAGAGTTTGTTACCAAGGTCAAAGAGGTTGCGGATCAGTTAGCATCCATTGGAGAGCTGATTGAAGAGGAGGTCATCATGAGGCAAATTCTCAATGGCATTCGAAGTGATAAGCAATGGCAATCCTTCACGACGGCCTATGATCTCATCATGGATGTGCAGACTCCAGACTTCAACATCTTTCTTGGACAACTCTTCAATCAAGAAGCCAATAATAGCATAAAGGAAGGTAACTCTTATCATGGTAGTTCAACTAGTGCTCTATATGCAGATAAGAAGGATAAGAAGCAGAAAGGCAAGAAGAAGGAAGAAGACGAAGAAGAGACTTCCCAAGCCAACTTCGCAAGCAAGAGCAAGTGGAAAGGGAAGAAGAAAGGACCAAAGCAAGACAAAGCCAAAGGTCAGAATGTTCAACCTTGTGCCATATGCGATAAGACCAACCACACCACTCAGAATTTCTGGTTCAATGGGAAGACCCAGAAAGGAAGTGGAAGAGGTGGATATGGCGGCAATAGAGGTAGAGGTGGACACAACTTCAACAACAACAGAAGGGACTACAACAATTATTCAGAAGATCAACCACATGAAGACTCATTACTTCTTATGAACCTAAGACACAAAGAAGGTAAAGAAGATGATCATTTGTTCTACATAGATTCAGGATGCTCGAATCATGTTGCAGGCAACATTTCTCTTCTATCTGACTTGGAAAGTCCAAAGCATAGACATGAAGTGCAAACAGGGGATGACACGAAGCACAATGTGGAGAAGATTGGTAATGTCAAAGCTTCCAATGGCAGGACAAACATTCTGAGTAAGGTTCTCTATGTACCCACTATCACTAAAAACCTAATAAGTGTAGGCCAAATAGTTGAAAAAGGCTTGCAAGTTAGGTTCACCCAACATGGAGCTTTTGTGGAAGATCCATGTCAAGGCTTCAAGAAGATAGCCCGAGGTGAGAAGCATGGTAGGCTCTTTACTTTTGAAGTAGGAGATACCAGGAACATAGCTCTATTCACTTTTGGGTCTCAAACCCTAAGTGAGCTTGAAGTGTGGCATAAGAGACTTGCTCATGTGAATGAAAGAACCTTGAAGGATATATGCAGGGATCAAAGTGTTCTAGGACTGCCGAACATATCAAAGCAACACATGATCAACAAGTGTGATGCATGTCAGATTGGGAAGGCACAAAGACAACCATTCAACCACAAAGGCTACATCCACAACAACTTATTGGACTTAGTACACACAGATGTATGGGGACCAAGTCAAGAACCTTCATTGGCAGGATCAAGGTATTATGTCTCATTTATTGACGACCATAGTAGATGGACTGTTCTATACTTTATCAAGAGTAAGAATGAAGTATTTGATTGCTTCAAGAAGTATCTTGCACATGTGGAGAATCATACACGTAGATCACTAAAGAAGCTCAGATCTGATGGAGGGGGAGAATACTTCTCCAAAGAGTTTGATGAGTTCTTGCAGGACAAAGGTATCAAAAGGGAAGTGACTACTAGGTACTCTCCTCAACTAAATGGAATTGCAAAGAGGAGAAACAAGACATTGGTTGGATCAGCCCGAACAATGCTTGAAGAGAAGAAGTTGCCACATTATCTATGGGCAGAAGCTATTTCAACTGCAGTGTACCTTGTCAATCGACTACCATCCAAATCACTTCAAGGTATGACTCCTTATGAAGCATGGCATGGAAGAAAACCTAGTCTTGGACATTGCAAGGTTTTTGGTTGTTTAGCTTATGTTCATGTACCATCACAAATAAGAGGTAAGCTAGATGAAAGGGAAACAAAGGCAGTGTTTATTGGATATGATTCAACTCAGATGGGTTACAGGTTCTTCAATCCTTCAACCAAGCAATTCACTACAAGTAGAGATGTTGTGTTTGAAGAACATAGGTCTTGGTATGATGAAGACAAACAAAAGGTAACACTACCATATGATCTTGATTATGACTCTCATCAATTAGGAAGCAAGCATGATACACAGGTCCAGGATCCAAGAAGTGATACAGACGATGACCAAGATGAAAGAGAAAGGGATTACAAGCTATGGAAGTCAAGAGGCAAAGCAAAGATGCAAGAGGTTGGAGAATGCTCCAAACAAGCACCTAGAAGATCAGCAAGAGAGAAGAAACAACCAAAAAGGTATGGATATGATTCCACATTTGTTACAAAGCATTCAATCTACTTGGCAAAAGACTCTATTTCAGAGGAACCCTCAACCTATGAAGAGGCAAAGGGAAACCCTAATTGGGAAAAGGCCATGAACGAAGAGATAGATGCATTGAAGGAAATGGACACTTGGGATTTGGTTCCGATGTCACCGAATCAAAAGGTAATTGGTTGCAGATGGGTATATAAAGTTAAAAGAAATTCAGATGGATCAGTTTGCAGGTACAAGGCAAGATTAGTTGCCAAAGGATGCTCACAAACTCATGGTATAGACTATGAGGAAACATTCTCACCAGTTGCAAAGATGACTACAATCAGGACATTGATAAGTGTAGTTGCTGCAAGGAATTGGAGACTCCTCCAACTTGATGTGAAAAATGCATTCTTAAATGGTTGGATAAGTGAAGAGGTATACATGTCACAACCACCAGGTTTTGAAAACCCTAATCATCCATCTTATGTTTGCAGACTTAAGAAAGCATTGTATGGATTGAAACAAGCTCCAAGAGCTTGGAATTACAGGTTGGTTACGTATCTTCAAGAACAAGGGTTCAAAGCTAGCAGCTCTGATCCTTCTCTATTCATCAAAAGGGATCACAATGAGGTTATCTATCTATGTGTATATGTAGATGATATTATTGTGACAGGTGATGATCTAAATGGCATTCAAAGGATCAAGAGACACATGCAAGAGGAGTTCAAAATCAGTGACCTAGGTGAGCTCACATATTTCCTACGTATGCAGGTGATATATACAAATGAAGGAATGTATTTGACTCAAAGAAGATACATTCAGGATCTTCTTCTCAAGTTCAAAATGGAGAACACTAAACCTGCAGGTACACCTTTGGAGATGAATCATAAACTTAGTGTTTATGAAGGTGAGAAAATTGAAGACATAAAAGAGTATCAAAGCTTGGTAGGTAGCTTGATATATGCTACTCATACAAGGGCAGACATCTCATATAGTGTGGGAGTGCTTAGTGAGTTCATGCACTCACCAAGAAGACCACACATGGATGCGGCTAAGAGAGTACTGAAGTATCTCAAAGGTACAATCAACGAAGGTATATTCTATCCTTACTCTTCAGATTTGGATATCAAAATCTACTCAGATGCAGATTGGGTAGGAGCTAAGGATGATAGAAAAAGTACATCTGGTTCCTTAGCATTTGCAGGTTCGAAGCTAGTGTCATGGAGTTCCAAGAAGCAACCAACAGTTGCTTTATCCTCAACTGAAGCAGAGTACAGAGGCTTGACCATAGCAACTCAAGAGGCAATATGGTTAAAAGCATTGTATACAGATTTGGGACTTGTGAGTTCCAAACCTCACATATTTGGAGATAATGTAAGTTCCATGCATCTAGCGGCAAATCCTATTTTTCATGCGAGAACCAAGCACATAGAAGTCCATTACCACTTCATCAGGGAGAAGCTCATGGCAAAGGAGATCGACATTTCTTTTGTTCCAACTGAAAAGCAAGTAGCAGATATGATGACAAAGGCACTTGATGGAATAAAGCTTTGTAGATTCAAAGCTATGGCAGGTATTCAACCTATCAGAGAATGAAGACTCAAGCATACTTTAGCTTGAGGGGGAGCTGTTGGAACATCAAGCTTACACTATGCTTGAGGTGGATTTGATCTACATCAAAGGCTATCGCATCGAAAGAATATCCGTTGGAGAGTTTTTTTTTCATATGCTCATTTATTGTATTTTTTGAGAATATTTTGATGGCTCATTTACCCTTGTAAAAGCCTTGAGTTGTACACATGTAAAGGTACAAATATAGGGCCAAAATCCCACGAAATTTTGGTGGTTGAAGTTGCATTCAATCAAGCAAATCAAGTCACCTAAAAGTAGATCAATCAAGATCTTCACTTTTCCTAGATTGTAGGGAAGTGAATTGATTCCCTCCAACAACCATTCCCACCTTCATTTGAATTCAAATTCAAGTTGTAAAAGCCGTGGAACACTCCTAGAGGCTATATAAAGAGTTGAAATCACTTGTATTATACATGGAAGCAATATACATACACTTGTGACCATCATTGTCTTGCTTCTTCAATTTTCTGCATCTTCTTCTTTGCCAACAGTAATCTTGCAGAGGCTGCTGCTCTCTCCTCAGAGCTTCAAATTGAGTGCAAGAGGACTCATTGGAAAGGTATTAGTGTCTAATTTATTTCTCTAAATTTTCAAAGCATTTGGCTCAGCAGATTTGGAGAAATCTCAGTTTTTCTGCCTCGGGGTCAATCTCTACGTATTCCTGAAAAATAGGAAGTACCACCGGTGAATGTCGCATTCATTCCTATAGCATATTTTGCTTATTCCTTATACTTTTGTGCATTCCATACACTCAAACCTATGTTTATCACTCCCATAAAAGGATTTTTTCTAATTGTAATCACCCTGGTCGCTATGGGCATTTGAAGTTCATTGTCTCTTCCATAGATAGTAAGTTTTTTTAGCTAGTCGACCCGCGAATCTATCTGTTTTGTATCGACTCATTCTCCTTGATGCTCCAAAGTACATAGTGTGTTTCTTTGCACTTATCACATGCCTATAAGGTCTATTTGAGTCTCCATAAGCTCAAGGGCTGGTCTTGTGCCGGTTGGCTTGACCAAACTTCATCGCTTCGAAACGCACTTTTCTACCTTCGACAAGCTTCTCCAAGTTCCTTCAGTATCGTGTATTGTGAGTTCCAAACGCGATACTTATCTGATATCGAGTATCCTGGAGGCGGTTTTCCCAATACCTGATGAGTATTGAGTATCGGCGGGAATTCTCTTGCGATACTTGTGGACTATCGTGTATCGTGGGGCCAACCATCCCGATACCTGGCAAGTATCGAGTATCATGAGACACACCAAGGTCAAGTATCGTGTATCGAGTTTTTGGAGATATCGTGTATCGTGTCCAGTCAAGTGGTCGACTATCGTGTATCGTCTTGTTCAAATATCGAATATTGTGACATATTCTTTTTAGGGTGAAATATCGTGTATCGTGGACTTTTTTGGGGTCAAGTATCGTGAATTGAGGATTCTCTGTCAGTCTTATTCCAACCAAATTTTCCCTAGAATTTAGACCCTCAGTACAGAGCTCTAGGAGCTGGAGGTTGGCTAAAGTTGATCAGAGCTTTTAAGTGAATGAACCTAAGATCTGGAAGAACCCTAGGAATTCGAAGAAGTGTAATCTCTTCAGCGGGAAGTGTAGCCGAACCCATTAGCCACTCACATTATTCTGAAACCTCTAGTGAGTTAGAGGAAGAAATTCCCATGGCTTCCGAGGATATGCAGAACACTGTACCAATGATTGGCATGATGTCAATTATTGAGGGAGAATATCGGACATCTTTGGAATATGTGAACACCAACCAAAATGAGATACATATCTACCTAGATGGTCTAAACCGATTAGTGGCCAGATTAAAGAAAGCTTCAGATGCATACATAGTGCCTAGGCCAACAGTTAAGTATGCGGGAGGAATTTATATGGACAACAGAGACATCCAGTATGTTGTTACGGAACACCTTGAAAGTATCAACGAACACGGGGAAGAAGATAATTCTCATAACCCTAATGCAGAGGGACATGAAGAACAAGTGACCACTCCCAGAGGGAGATCTACTATCGTTAGGGTTTGGAGAGGAGACCTGGTTCCCCAAGATGACTCCTTGATGGATGTGTATTTGATCAATGGAATGGAGCATCTCCTTAGAGCCCACTCTTTATTATGGGAAGTAGCCCCTAACCCAATTACTGTCTATGAGTTACAAGATCCTAAAATCCCCACCATTGTCACATATTTGGACAAAAACCATAGGAGGTACTGGCCTCTAACAGAGTTAGAAAGAGTAGGGTTGAAATATCAGAACATTCTGGTATTCCCTCCTAGGGATCAAGCGACTACTTCTCAGAACCCTCAAGGAACCTTTCAAGATAATTCATATCAACAGTCTGGACAAACACAACAAACACAAATCCCAGTTAGACCCCATGTCTAGTTTGCTATGCCTGCAAATAATCTGAACTATCGGCCTCAGCCACCTGTTGACCCAAGGAATAGAATCCCTGTCCCAAATAGACCACATGTGGTAAGAGGACCTGGTATACCGATAGGAAGACCAGTTTTCCCTGTCATGCCTAGACCACCTAAGGCAGGAAGAAGATTAAGACCCATCCAAGTCGCTAAATGCATGAGAAACCATTATGATGGCTCTAGTGAACCTTACAATCATATAGCTAAATTCAAGCAAGTAATCAGAGCCGAACAAGTAGAAGATTTTTTTATCCAATATGAATCCTTTAGTCTAACTTTGACATACACGGCTTTAGCTTGGTTCCAGCCGTTAGATCCTAATAATTTTCAAAACATGGAACAAGCTTACCAAGAATTAATTGAAGAATTCACCAAATCTGGGATTAAAAACAATTCTTCCTCATTGATCCATAGTTTGAAGCAAGCTCCTACAAAATCAGTGAGATTGGCTGCAAGAAGATTCAAACAATATGTGGATAGATGCCCTGTTGAAGAGAGACCCACTCAGAACAAGATGGCGTCATTATTTTTGGAAGGGTTAGTAAATGGATCATTAAGATCTCTAGTATATGTGAAAAGAGTTCAAACTTTGCAAGAATGTATGAAATAATGTATTGACCTAGAGGACAATCTAGCGGAAGACCTGAAAATGCCTCAAGGTAGCATAAAAAGTGAAGATTCAGTCAGCAGCACATCGAACCCTAAGAACAATGTAGAGGAAATATCCAACTTAGTAGCAAAGAAGTTGAACATTCAAGGACAAAGGAACTACCCCAACAACCAAATGAGAGTGCCCATGCTTAGAAGATGCATGCATTGTGGAGGTGATCATCCCTCTCATTTGTGCACTAGGGGAGTAGCCACACCACCTGCTTATGCTTACAATAGACCACCTATTCTGGGACCTCTACAATATTGCAACATAGAACAAAAGTACACAAATCACAACACAGAAAATTGTCCTTATAATAGGCAATCAAGACCAGTACAACCTCTCATGAGACCTTATGGATACCCTCAAAGAGATCAAGGAGGAGAAGCCTTTAGATATCCTACATATCAGCAAGCACCATTACCATGACCCTATGCTTATCAAGGTTACACTCAACCACAACCGGTTTTAGGGCAACAACCACCCCATCCTCAAAATGTTGTCCCAGTGAAAATGGATCAATCTGAAGAAAACTTAGAGAGAGCAATAATTCCAGCCACACCTTTGAATAGTAATGAACCATATGACTCATCCTATGACCATAGTCAAGGAAACTATCCCAATTATGAGAGCTCTATGATAGAATATGGACAAATGTACGAACCATATACATATGGCATGGAAGCACCAAATAATTCTTACGGATATGAGCAGGATTATGTGTCATTGATGTATATAGCTCCCAGAGCACCCATACCCCCCCGACCTATGAACAGACCACTTGTACCTAGAGGACCATGTTATAGATGCAAAGGTGATCATTATATCAGAGAATGTACACTACCAAACCCACCACCACCACAACGAGTTTGGGAAGGATACTGTAGTAATTGTGGTAAAGAACACCTTTTCAGAGATTGCCCCAAAAACCCCAACAAAGTTAACTCGAACGTGCAGATTAATGTGATAGAAGTGATAGAGTCATCATGGAGTGATAAGGAGTACACCGTGCCATTGAAAGCAATAACAAGAGCTAAAGCTAGAGAGACACCAAAAAAAACTAGGGAGAATGACCAAAGTGATAGAGAGGTGAATACACCTACACCTCAAAGAGTTGAAGACTTGGAAGAGCCTGGAAAAAGTATCACAAGTAAACAAACACAGAGATGGAAGAATCGTAGAGATAGGATAGGATAAAGGAAAAGAAACTACAGCAACAGAGGGAGAAGGAAAAAAATGAAGAAGATAAAAAAGAAAAACAAAAACTTGAAGAAGAAAATAAAAAAGGAAAGTATAAAAAATAAGAGGTAGGATCAATTTTAGCAGATCCCATGCCAGAAGAGTTAGCCATGTGGATTCATTCGTACCAGGCACGAATCAGAGCAGGACCGACCATTGAACAACATGAAAAAGAATATCCTAGAGGTGACTTAGAGAAAGAAAGGTTGGAGATATGCAAAAAGTTAATTGAAGTAGCTCAACAGACCCTAGAAAAACATGTTCCTCGATTACCCAATTCACAAATTCCTGAAAAGGAATTCCAAGAGCGTGTATTCCTTAATGACCCTGAGAAAACCAAAGAAGGTGAGACACATAATGAAAATCACTGCGAGGATAAAAGGGAAGGATCCATTGTTCCCAAAGTAGATGGAGAATGGCCTAAAGACTTGTGGGCAAGAGTCCAAGAAGACAGATGGAAGAAAGTGGAAGGAATAGAACTACCCTTTGAAGAGCTAGAAGCAGGAGGTGAATTAGAACATTCAATACCTGAGCTGAATTCAGAAGGATTATTACCCTTTGATCAAAGTGAAAAGGAGAATGACAGTGAAAAGATCTTGTCAAATTACACAGGAGAATACGAACATAATTCGGAATTATACTGCATTCCCTCAATAAGAAAAAAAGAGCAGAACCGATCAGTCCAAACATCGGACATCATACAACACTTTAGAAAGGTAAAAATCCCTTGCACTCTAACATTGGAAGAACTGTTGAAGGTTAAACCACATTTGAAGGAGAAATTAACCAGTCAATTGGAGACAAAGGCTGAAGAGAAGGAAATGCCTGATGAGGTGACCACAGTCAAAATCTAAGTCAATAAAGTTGGAAATTTCAGTGAGGGAGATGAAGGAAACACATGCCTTCCAGTTACCTATAGGGGTTACACCACTAAAGCTATCTTAGATTCTGGAGCTAGAGTAGGAATCACTACAAAAGAAATCTGGGAGAAATGGGGAAAACCAGCTCTAAGACCAACCCACATGAAGATACAAATGGCAGGCGGACACACAGAACGAGCCTTGGGATTATTGGAATGGGTAATTTTTACCACTTGCGGAGTTGAATTCGAGCACACCTTAGCGATATGTCAATTTGAAAGGGCTAGTAATTATGAAATGATACTTGGAAGACCCTTCATGAGATAGCTAAAGGTAGTGCAAGATTGGGGAAAAGACACGGTATACTTACAACACGAAGGAACCACCACACGAATAAATCTCCACACTTACACATATCAAGATGTTCCCCCCTTGCAATGGAATCAGATTCATAAAGAGGAAGATGAGCAGTCAATTCATAGTATAGGTTCAAGTGATCAATCATGGATAAACGAAGACACTCATCTATGTATATGCCAAACTACGAAAAAGGAGGAGGATAGAGGGAAAGGATGGCAGCAAAGGCAAGGAATCGCTAGATCTGTACAAGATCCAACCTATATGCCTCAAATATTCCTAGATGAAGAATTCGAACCTCATGGTTGGATGGAGATTTTAGCCACTCTCGATGTATGTGTAAACGAAGAAGTGATAACCATGAATGAATGCATTGATGAGGAAGGATATGACGTTAGTCTATACGTGGTAGTTCTTCAAGAGGCTGAAGAAGTAGAAGTAATTGAAAAGGAATGGAAAGAGGATTATGAGAGCATTGAAATGGAGCAAGAGCAATTGGAAATAGACAGTGGAAATCAAGAAGTGTCATAGCTAATGAAATAAATCAAGAACCAACACAGGAAGAAGAGCTTGGATTAGATAAAGCAAAAAATGATGAAGACAACAAGCTTCAAGACCAATTTGAAGTGCTTGCCCACTTCAAAAAATATGATGTAGAAGAGAGAAAAATTGCTATTCAAATGCCGAAACGAGAAGCACAACCACGAATAGCATATGACAATAAAGAGCAAACCAAGAAAATAGTAATAACCTTGGAGGAAGGAGAAGAAAGATGTACTTTTATAGGTCAAGATGTCTCAATGGAGGAAGAAGAAAAGTTAATACGACTCATAAGAGAATATAGGGACGTCTTTGCTTGGACATATAAGGATTTGAAAGGAGTAGATCCTTCTATATATGCCCATAGAATCCCTATGACATCTAAAGCTAAACCTTCCAAACAAAGACCTTAAACATATAACAATGTTTACTCAACGAAAATTAAGGAAGAGATAGATAAGCTGTTGGATGCTGGGTTCATTTATGAGATTGAACATACGGAATGGGTGTCACCTTTGGTAGTCGTGCCGAAAAAGAATGGTAAATTAATAGTATGCATTAACCTGAAAAAAGTAAATGCTGCCACCATAAGGGATAGTTACCCATTACCCATCACGGATCATCTTTTGGAAAGAGTGGCAGGGAAGGAAGTTTATAGTTTTTTGGACGGCTTTTCAAGGTATAATAAGGTAGCCATCGCTCCTGAGGACCAACATAAAACAGCCTTTGCAACTAAATGGGGAGTATACGCCTTTAGGGTTATGCCTTTTGGTCTAACCAATGCCCCATCCACTTTCCAAAGATTGATGTGCCATGTATTCAAGGAGTTCGTGAGAAAGAGTATGGAGGTATACGTGGATGACTTATGCACTTACTCTGCTATACGATCATAACATATCCCTGAACTAGGAAAGATCTTTGCCAAATGTCGACAATATAGAGTATGCCTTAATCCGGAAAAGTGTGTCTTCATGGTTCAACAAGGAAAGATATTAGGACATATTGTCTCTAAGAATGGAATCTCAACGAATGAAGACAAAATCAAAGTAATTTTGGATTTACCGAGACCAAAGACTGCTAAAGAAGTACAAGCATTTATGGGACATTGCAGATACTACCGAAGATTTATACATACGTATGCCATAATTGCTAGACCTCTTTATGCATTATTGTCTCAGTTTGATTGGACAGAAGAATGTGAAAAGGCCTTTAACGAATTAAAGAGTCGATTAAGTTTAGCCCCAACCCTTCGAGTACCTAATTGGAACAAACCATTTCACATTCACGTAGATGCTTCCAAGTTTTCCATTGGTTGCATCCTAGCTCAACCCGCAGATACAAGAAAGTTAGATCACCCTATAGCCTATGCCACTAGACAATTGAATCAAGCATAACGCAATTATACCACGACTGAAAGATAAGGCCTAGGAATGGTGTACGCTGTGAAGAATTTTTGACACTACTTATTGGCAAATAAATTCAAACTCTTCATCGATCATCAAGGTCTACTGTACTTAGTCAATAAGCCTTGTAATATGGGACGACTAGTACGATGGTCTCTATTGTTGATGGAATTTGATTTTGAAGTACTAGTCAAGAAAGGGAATACCCACATTAGAGCAGATCACCTATCAAGAATGATACATGGAGAACCACCCATAGGAGTACCTGATGATCTGCCTGACACATACCTTTTTAATCTCGAAGTATGTCCCCAATGGGCAGAAAAGTTGATCCCAATACTCACATATGGACCTAAACATGGGATCTCTCCAAACAGAAATCAAGATTTGTGGAAGACTAAAAACCTTCATATCATTGCTGGAAGCCTATATCACCAAGAATCAAGTGGATTACTCATGAGATGTGTGGAAGAGGAGGAACAAGAAATGTGGCTTCAAAAAGCACATGTAAATCAATGGAAAACTCATTTAAATGAAAACGGAACATGGCAAACATTGAAGAGATTAGGCATATATTGGCCAACCATGCAAAGGGATACACATAACTATGTATCAGCCTGCCCAACTTGTCAAGAATGGAATCCAGAAGAGAACTCTAATTTATGCTACTCTACCATAGCACCAAGATGGAGCATGCCTCTGGTAAAATTCTTGAAGACCCAAGAGTACCCAGAAGGAGCTACTCTAGCAAGGAAACGTGCACTTGTAGAAAAAAGCAAGGACTATGCCCTCATAGGAAAACAACTCTTTAAGCGAGGAAGAGATAATCATTTATGACTGTGCATTCATGAAGATGAGTATCTTGCTGTTTTAGAAATGGCACATACATGAGCTGTAGGAGGACATTTCTCTCTAGAAAAAACTACAAAAATGATTCTCTTTGCAGGAATGTGGTGGCCAACTCTACATCAAGATGCAGAAACATATGTGCAACGATGTGATACATGTCAATGAACGAAATATCCAATTGGAAGAGATGAAACGCCGCTGAAACCCATGATGAGTGCCATAGCTTTAACTAAATGGGGAATAGATTTTATAGGACCTATTAGCCCACCAGCTAAAGGATCTCATGTTGAGTACATAATTGTAGCCACAAACTATTTGACCAAATGGGTTGAAGCCAAAGCAACCAAGAAAAATGATGCAAGAACTACAGCCAAGTTTCTCTTTGAGAACGTCTTCACTAGATTTGGACTGCCGATAGAAATTGTGAGTGATAGAGGCACGCACTTTGTGAATGAAGTAATAGAAGCCTCACTGAATGAATTCTTAGTAATTCATAAGAAATCAGCCCCATATCACCCACAAGCCAATGGACAGGCCGAAAGTTCAAATAAAATCTTGTGCACAATGCTCACTAAAATTGTTAACAATGGAAGATCTGATTGGGATAAACAATTACATCATGCTTTATGGGCATTCCGAGTAGTCTACAAAACAACTATAGGAGCTACTCCTTTTAACTTAGTGTATGGACAGAATGCTATTTTGCCAATTGATTTCTTAATACCCACTCTCAAAGTAGCAACAACTTATGAGTGGATGGGACATGAACTATCAGCTCAATTGGATCAGATAGAAAAGTTACATGAAACTAAGCTACAAGCAGTAGTAGGGATTTATGCTGCAAAAGGCGATAGAAAGCCTATTTTGATGCTCATATCAAAGATAAAAACTTGAAGGAAGGAGATTTAGTTTTGGTTTATACTTTGAAACAACACGCAAAGAAACTGCAGAAAAGAGGATACGAACCGTTAATCATCAATCACATATCCACCAGCGGAGCCATCAGTTTAGCAACCCTAGATGGAGAAGTATTACCGAACTATATAAGTGGATGTCAAGTGAAAAAATATTTAGAGCCATTGATAGAAGAGATAATGTCACGATTAATAATGGGTAAAAACAGGCGCATAGAGGAAGAAAGAATACGAGAAGCAGCTAGGCAAGAAGCACTAGAACAAATCAAAAAATGAAAAGAATGGATGAGAGAGAGAGATGAGAGATATCGACTAGGAGAGGAACTCGTCCCAATGGCTAATTTTAGAGCCACTGAAAACCTAGGTCAGCAAATGATGCAACCTTATTTGAATTTGGGTGCGGGAACAAAAGAGTACCACTTAGTGGATGCTCTCATTGATACAAGAGCTGCTATAAGCTGTATCAAATTTTCATTGACTTAGAAACTCAAGGAAGAATTACGTCCATCTAAAGCACAACTGATTGGAATAGGAGGAAAAATTACCAAATGTATAGGGGAGATTACCTTACCTCTACATCTCGAAAACAACACAATGGAACAAAAACTCTTAGTATGTCATGACCAGGACTTATTAGAAGAGCTTGTGTTAGGCCAAGATTGGATATACAAATACGAAGTGACTATTCAATTGGCCTTAGGATACATCTCGGCCAAGATAGGACATCGTGAAGTATTCAGCATGCTAGACAAACGACCAATCAAAGCCAAAAGTGTAGAACCGAGAAGTCACTTAAATGAGCACAATGACGAATGTATGTTCACTCACACTATGGAAACCCCTTCGTCGAATACTTCATGTGTGGACACAACGAATCCTGATTGCACACAATTCTCTAATCTAGTCAATCACATGATTAGTGTCCTATCCAAAAACAGCCTCAGTGAGGAACCAAGCACCAGAGAGACAAGTCAACAAGACTCTTACGAATTGGCACACATCAGGATATACCCCGTTCCTTACACTAGACAGGCTTAGATCCGAAAAGATCAAGTGAATGCGTATCTTCAACAACAGAACTACTCACGACATCAAAAGGAACGACATAATAAAAATACATATCATTTTGGACACCTAGTTCCACAAAGAATTGCTCGAGTATGGATTCCGAAGAAGGTGGTAGCTGCCCAGTCGGCCCGAACACAAATATGGATTCCCAAGTCATGTACTCAAATGAAAATCATCAAAAAGGACGAGTCAAGGCACAAGGAGAATCAGTATGATCTAAAGGCAAAACGACAGAAGATAAACCGCTACAGGATAGAGCAGGAGTCTACATACGATTTACACTTTAGTCCAAGATTCAAAAAGCAGACAAAGATGAAGCACCACATGAGAAGCACCACATTCACCAGGCATGTTAGGAACACAATCTGCCCCAATAAAATAAAGCAGATTTGGATGCCAAAAGACAAGACAAGTTGTATATGTCTACCAAATAATTCAAGTTGCACACATTTGGAGTTACTAGAACCCAAAGTATGCATGTTAGGGCCACATTACAAGGTCAAGAATTCGGCACATTTTTCTTCTATTTCAGGATAGTGAAGCACATTTCCCCTCGAGAAATAGGAGAGCACTTGTACATACTAAGAAAATCATTCAAAAATTAATAACCGCTTCGGTTATGAACTAACTTTTCTGTTTTTCTTTGAGACAAAAACATGAAAATATATAAAAGTATGAAAAATTCCAGGTATTACCTTTCTCACACCCACGGGGGAAGGGATGACACAATTCACGTGGAGCATTGCCAATCTAATGAAGGATGATTTTTGAATCCATCTTGCCACTAATTAATACTCTATATTGAGTGCAGATGGCATCTTCTAATTCCGAGGCTACACAAGAAGAAGAGATCCAACTTCTTCCCTTGGAATCAATAACTAAAGCAAGAGGTCATTGGTTTCTGGATGACCAACCAGTGTCCAAACTCATTTTCATGGCAACAATCATCACTACTTCCATATCATGTCACAAGATTTCAAGACTATCATACAAGGATTACCGCGCATGACGGATGTCTGGACACAAGCAGGAATCGATGCATTCCTAAGACTGCCTATCTATATGCTAGATTTCCAGAGATGTACACAAGTGATGAATACACTTTAGTCTGCGTCGAATAAGTCATCAGTCCCGGAAGCAAGGGTACTTGACAAAGTTGGTACCTAGAAAACAATTCAATTCACTCATGAGCTAATTAACAGAGCTTTTGGATGGAATCAAGAGGAACTCACGAATGTCAAAGATGAATGTCATGATCCGAAAAAGAGAACATTTTTGGAAATCAACAGAACGGATATTGAAGGCTCTGTTTGCTTAGTGCACCAGCACTTTTGCTATCCGAGTATGCATAGATACACAACACCTCAAAAGATTCTTGTGCAACTACTCTCACACGCTATGAGACAGGTGGGAAATAAAGTAAATATGACTCCATACATTCAAGATCGCCTATTCGAAGCAAAGAAAAAGTGGGGTCAGAAAAAGTTTCTGAATGGTAGCTCGGCATTGACATTACTCATTTATGAGGCACTTGACATGAAGAATTGCTTACGCTTGATGCCGACCTCAATCGAGCTAGCAAAATATGCCAAGTCAGCGACTGTTCCAAAGAAAAAGAAAATAGCCATATCTATTGATGAAGTAGGAACCAGTTCAAAGAAACCCATGAGGGGGACTAAGCGCCTAAGAGAGGAAGAAGCTCAAGAGACAACACAATCAAAGAGGACCCATATATTGCCAAAGATTTCTATGACGTAGCAACCAATCACCCAGAGAGACCTTTCCGCAGCCTTAGAAGAAATGCACCAGTATATGCGGGGGCAAGTAAATTTAAACATTCAAGGTCACCATTACAGACAGGCAAGCTAGGAAAAGAAACACAAAGATAAAGAACATACTCCAGAACAATTGGCCAGATACAAAGAATTAGGGTTAGAAGATTCGAGCTCTGATGAAGAATCCAATCCAGAGAAGGACACCTTAGACACTGATATACGAACTGAATTGAACAATGAAGAATGGATAGAAATAAATCAGGTGGAAGTCACACCTGACAATCAACAACAAAAAGCACAGCACCAGGAAGTACGAGCTGAATAGGAACACTTGGTTCAGTTAAATGATCATTCAAAGATAAGCATCAAGGAAGTACCAATAACTAATAAAGATGTAGTACCACCTATCAAAGAAGAAATACAAACTCCAGTGGACCAAGAAGCAGGCCTACAACAAAATAAGGAGCCAATTGTGATTGAGGTACCTGATGATACACCTCAAGGTAAAAGTGACCATAGAGAGGCTGAGCCAAGGATCCAACTTCACATTAGGCAGCCCCATGATACTATGTTACACATTGCACAAGGGAAAGATGTTACAACAGGCGAAGAACCTAGTATTCCTACCACATGGTTAAATGTGGATGTAACTCAATTGAAACCTGTTGTCAAGCAAATGATACAAACGGCCATGGACACACAATAGTAAATGATGGACACAGATGTAGATTATGACAAGGCCATGCGAGAAAAGAATCAATTTCAAATCATGAGTGAACAATTGTCCGCACAGCTCATCCAGGCCCAGCAAGAGATTTCAGCCAAA
Source organism: Ceratopteris richardii (assembly GCA_020310875.1). NCBI lineage: Eukaryota > Viridiplantae > Streptophyta > Polypodiopsida > Polypodiales > Pteridaceae > Ceratopteris > Ceratopteris richardii. The sequence goes on from CM035415.1 coordinate 85,750,159, forward strand.
GGAAAGGAGATAATATCAGTTAAAGAGCAATGTAACACCTTGATGAAATAGCATCATCAACTCCAGGCCCAATTAACAGATTTACAAAGAAAACTTGAAGCCAGCAAAGCAGTCAAGGAGAGAATGAAAGCTAGAAGCAACTTGCTAGAAACACAATTAAAAGTATACATGGAGGAAAATGATAGTTTGCGCAACAGAAATAAAGAATTGATGAAGGCATTACTCTATGACCAGCCTATAGAAAAACAGGAGACTTCTGCTACTACCCAGAAAGAATTAAGAGGTCAGATTGAGAAGTATGCAGAATTGCTGAAGCAAGAGCAGACCTTAAGAGAGGAATGGCAACATAAGTACGTTCAAGAAACCGCTGAGCTAAAAAAGCAGTTGAATACGGCCAATGGAAAACTCGCAGTTTATTACAGTGAAAATATGGATCAGGTAGCAGAGATTGGCAATGAGTTACTTGCTACCAAAGAAGCACTCCGAGCAGCGATGCAAGAAGTTCAAGAGAAGACTGCACGCCTTGCCCAAATTGCAACTAAAGCAGAAGAGCAAGTACCAATCGGGACACCAATAGAGCCAACACGAGAGAATCCTACTGACGAGGTAGAGGTACGTCCTCTATCTCCCCCGATTTATAATTCTCCAATAAAAGAGCAGATGGCAGAGCCATGTGATGATCATCCCATGCCATACATTGCAGAAATAGGTCAGAAGGAACGGGCACTATTGGTGTCCCGGTTGATAGAGAATTTTGAAAATGAAGTGATCAAAGTCATGAAGGAGGCAAAAATAAAGGGCAAAGATTTGGAAACCATATTGAAGCCTTTCAACATTCCGTATGGATTATTGAAAGAGAAAACAAGGCAATATATAGAAAAGATTACACAGAAAAATCCAGACGAGTAGCTGCACTTCAAAAATGACACATTCACTTATACTCAAGAAGAATTTGAAGTTGCACAGCTTGTATGGAGAAGAAAATTTTTGGAAAAAAATCCTACATTGCGGGTGCAGTAGCAAGCAGCACCATACTTATTACAGGTAAATCCTTCATTTTGCCCAACACCACGTCACCGCGAAGAAAGCGAATTTTTGGATATGCAAAAGAATGGTGCTATCAATAAACAGTGGCTGAATTATCTGCTACTTCCAAGCCCACCCCATAATTATCTACCAATGGAAGATTACATGGTAAAAACAATCGAATTTCGGCTACACTGTTATGCCACAGTCCCCGATTTAACAATCAAGATGACAAATAAAATCCTAACCATGATACTTATAGTTTTGAGGGTGTTCAAGCATGCGGCATATACATTTTTGAATTTCATTGGCATTACTCAGGGAACATATATTCTCGTTTTTGACTTGTCTGTTATGCCTAGCCGACCCACAATAATGGCCTATTATTCTAGGCTAATGTTTTTACCAAGTACATATATGCAAACATTCGAAGAAGCCTTTTTCACAGGGTTTTTTGAAATTAATTCAGAAATCTTTTTAAAGATGCCATCCAACTTGAATGCCAGATTAGTGGCATATGAGCTAAGCTTCTTCGCTGACCATCGATAGCCGCCACATGATGGTGTCAAAGCAGAACAATGGAAGCAACTGATGATATGTGAAGCTAATCTGCTTAATGAAACAGAGCAAAAAGTGTACAGAACATACTCCCGTCGACTTCCAAAGCCTGTCGAGGATGACAGAGTTTAGGAGGGGGGCAGTGTTGAGGGAGAGTCAAGCAAAAAGAAGAAAAGAAGAAGACAAAGAAAGAAGTTTCATTAAAAAGATCATATCTGAAGATACATCTCTGCAAGAAGCCCCACAGGGGCGCAACACCCATCTCGGCACAGAGCCCCGCAAGGGCACATATCAAGGAAAAGCACGTAGGTGGAAGGAGGAACCAGGGCCAGGAAAGTATCCATGAAGAAGTGCAAGAAGATATCCAACGGTTCCGAAACCACAAGAAGGTCCTCCAACATCTGGGTCTTTGGAAGGTCTAGATCGAAGACTGAAGGACCACATCCTCATACCTCCACTGGTGGCATGCGTGGTAGCCTCACTTAACACAGCAACCCGGAATTAAAGAGGTTATTGGTGAGCTAGACTACGAACATCAGGTAGTCCATCTCCATGGGTTGCGGGCGAGCAAAAGAAAAGAACAGGCAACACGAATGCATCAGGCCTAGAGGATGTAAAAGAAGAATCAAGAAGAGGCCATCAAAACTGAACACCTGTTTAACAAACAGGTAGAACTGACCAAGAGATGCATGCGGACAACAAACTGAAGACAAGAAGTAAAGCCTGTCAAGGGACAATAGAGACAAAGAGGGGGAGAGTGTTGCAGAGCTAAGAAGAGCATAAGGCAGAGAAAAAGAAGGGCCCCAAATTTTTTATGATTTGGACATCTTATTTTTGTATCATAATCATTTTGTAACATATTTTCCGTTGTAAATGCACTAGAGGAGTCCTCTAGATGCATCCCCACAGAAGATTAGTAGCTTACCCAAGTAAATTAGTAGGAAATTAGCCTTTTAGTGAATAAAGTGCCGGTCTCTTGTGTGAAAGGACCATTTTTAGGGCACATGTATATAAGACAATTTGTGACTCTTTGTAAAGACTTTTGGCCATTGTGAGAATCAAGAGCACAGAAATTCGAATTTGTGTCTTCTTCTCTCTCTGTATCATCTTCTTTGTGAGCTGGTGTGCATGTGTGTTGCTTGGGAAAGAGTGTTAGGAAGTGTTGTCTATCCATGAAAGTGTTTGTTTGTTGTTGATAAGGTGTGTGTGAAGTGTAGGAAGTGCTGAAGTGTAGGAAGGTCATTCTCGTGACTCAGTATTTTGCTTATAACTTGAAGTCTAAGTGTCAGAATTGAGTGAAAATATGACCTTGGATGCGTCTTCTCGAGAGCTTCGAAACGCATATGCTATTCGCTATATTCGGAGTTCAGAGCTGAGAGAAAAGCTCAATTTACTGTTGGATGCTGCTCCAAGTATCGCGACACCCTAACTGATAGTTGAAGCTTGTTTGGATTAATCTTAGCCTTGTTTGCACTCTTTGGGAAACTCATTTGCATTGATCATCATTTGAATGCATGTCTTCATACACTCGGCTAGGTTTTGATACTCCTTGGATTGATAAATAAAGCGTGAATCCCCACTATATGCACTTGAGGGGGATTGAGGTATAGTCTCTTTCTCCACAAGTCCCTAGGTTGGAACTTAGGTACACACAAGGGCTGACACATGAACATTGAGATATCATAAACCTCCTCATCACAATGAGGTGTCCACTGTTCCTCGTTGACAGCAATGTCCATGGTGGCTAAGATTTCTGGCCAGGCATGAGGCTCAAATTCCTCATCCGGAAAGATCATCGGTGTGTAGGCTGGGTCTCTAACTGGTCTATCTCCTGGTGAAGTTCCTTCTTCTCTCATCTTCAAGCGTTTTTCCTCTTCCTCTGCGACCTTGCACATCCACAAATGTATCTTCATGCAACCAAGATGGGTCAGGTGAACTTTCAGAATGCATAGAGATGGAATCTTCTTTCACTTTGTGGATAGGATTCCATTGTAGGGGGGTACATCTCTGAAGGAGTAATCCTTCAAATTGACCTTGGTGGTGACCCCTAAGTGTTGGTTCCCCAATCCTGAACTATTTGCAATTGTCGTAGGAAGGGTCTTCCTAGGATCATCTCATAAACATTATTTTTCTCAAAGTCACATATAGCAAATGTATGTTCAAACTCTACCCCACAGGTGGTTAAAGTTATCCCTTCGAGCAATCCTAGAGGTCTTTCAAAATGACCGTCAGCCATTTGAAGCTTCATTCTAGTTGGTCTTAATGTGGGTTGTCCCCATTGCTTCCACAAGGAGGTGGTCGCAATAGCGACTCCAACACCTGAATCTATGATTGCTTTGGTTGTGTAACCTTGGTAGGTGATTGGAAGATAAGTATTACCTTCTTCACCCTCACACATGTCTCCTATTTTATCGAGAGGTATCTCTGGAACTTTTTGCTTGGAGCCTATTTTTGGCACATTGGAATCAAGTTCTAGGACCTGATCCTTCACATGATTCCACAGCTCGGGTTTTGCTTTGAGCAGCTCTTCTACAGTGAGAAGAAACTGAACCTTAGTGTTCTTCATGACATCCGTGTTCCTTAGAACCACTGAGTCTTCATTTCTTACCAATATTGTGGGAGCTCTGATCTGAAGAGATTCAGATTCCCATGGGCCTGGAAATTGAGGCAGTTCTTCTAAGGTATTAGATTCAAAATGTAACCTTCCGTCTTCTTGTTGTTCTGCTTCATCTCCACAAATAGATGGAATGTCTTGGGGAAATTGATCATGAAGGTCATTAATCTCATGAATAGGAGGGAAATTACCCTTCTCCTTGGCCCATTTCTCCTCTTGTATTTCCCGCAAGAACTCTGGAGAGTGCTCCTGAATTGAAGGAGGTATTCCAGCATCCATGGAATTAGGAACATATGCTCCCTTTGGTGGTGAGTTTCTTCTCTCAATAACTGGTTGAGCCTATGGAGGTAAAGAAACTTGTGGTTTGTTTACCAACTGCTCTAATCTTTCTAGTAAGCCCTGGAAATGCAAATCCGGTTTGATAGAGTTTGTTTGATTGAAATTTTGACTACTCTCGAGTATAGCTTGGGCTTGTTCTACCATTTTCATGCACATTTTCATCCGTTCAATCCCTAAGTCCGCTCTAGGGTAACTCTTGTCTAGGTTTGCAGCTGTAGGCCCTTCTTGAAGTCCAGCGTGGTAGGCTTTGAACATCATGTCCAAGCCTTCTGGGGTTGGATCTGCAAGAACAGACCCTGGTTGTGGCCTATTTACAATGGGTGGTGGGGTGGGATGAGATGGAGTGGATGGAGTTTTGGCATGCGAGGGGTTTTGAGATGCAATGTCTTCTATTTTTGTTTTTGCATCTTTCAAGATTTCTTCTAGTTCCGATAACTTTTTATTCCACTTGCGATTGGCCTTATCTCTAGTATCTTTCCATGTTCTTGTTTTCCTCTTACTAGGCTCTCCTGATTCACTCCAATCCGATTGTTTTGCTGGTTTATCTTGTTGTAATGCTTGTGCCCTAGTAATTGCCTGTACAAGAGCCACATTACTGCTACCAGCACTTGAATCCGCCACTAAGCCTACCACATTAATGGGTGTAATGTTGGGTGCACTGGAGGGGTTTCTTGGACAATCTCTGGGGAGATGGTCTTTGCCACATTTAGGACAAAAAGCTTGTATTGTGATAGCCTGAACTTGACTCAGAGATGGTGGGTGGGGACAATCACGAATGAAATGGTCACCTTGACATCTGAAACAAGATCCTCTAGGGGCTTGTGGTCTCATTTGTCTCAATTGGGGCCTAGGGTTAGAATTTGTGTACATGACATTGGAGTATTCTGGCTCCCAATTTTGCTCCATAGGTGGTGCCTCATATTGATATGAGTAAATCTCATTATGTTCAGGTGACTCAGTGTAATAAGCATGTGGACTGCCTTCATGGGAGTAGTCTGAACTATGAGCATGAGAGTCATTATCCGGTATCAATGGGGTTAGTGGCACCAATGCTCTATTTGGATTTTCCTCTCCCACACCATACTTAACTGGAATCACGTTGGCAGGAGCTGGTGGTTGGTTTCCCAAGACTGGTTGTGGCCTATATTGTGCCTGATATTGCTGTTGTGGTCGATAATATGGCTGTTGGTATTGGTTCTGATACCTACCTTGTTGGAAAGGTTGCTGATAAGTTTGTCTAACAGCCTGCCTATTGTAGGGACAATCTTGAGCCGTGTGGTTCGTGTATTTTCTCTCAATAGTACAATATGGATCATTCCTTTCTCTAATGTTTTGGTTTTGCATTGGGCATACATTAGCCATGTGGTCCCCTCCACAGGTATAACATCGGTTCAATGATGTGACTCTTTGTGTTTGTCTATTTTGGACTCCCAGCTTCTTGGCAACTTGCTCAGCTATCTCATCTATTTCCGTGGAGATTCTCGAAGTATGAATAGTAGAACTATCAGAATCCTTATAGAGTTTGGACAATCCTAACTCCTCACCCAAGTTATCTTCTATGTCAATGCAGGTCCGCACACACTCTTCTATGGATCTAGGCTCTTTCAAGTACACATATGATCTTAACTTTGTGCTCAATAAGCCATCTAAGAACAAAGCCACTTGTTTGGTTGGTGTGGGTAACTCTAGAGTAGGGCATCTTTCTAGGTACTGTCTGAACCTTCTTCCTGCTAGTCGCACTGTTTCTTGGGGTGTCTGCTTGAAATTGTGGATCAAAGATGATGTGTTATGCCTGACACCACTCTTGGAAAATTCTACAATGAATTCGTCTAGCAGCTCATCTATATCGCTATAGTTGCGACTACTCAGTGGTTGAAACCAAGCCAAGGAAGTGCCCTTAAGAGTCAAACCAAATGCCTTGTACTGGGTGAACAAATCCTCAACCTGTTCAGCTCTTAACACTTGTTTGAACTCAGCCACATGGTCATAAGGATCTCCTGTCCCGTGAAGATAATTCTTCATTGCCTTGATCACTTGAGTGGGTCTAAGGGTTCTTGTGTGCTCTCGGGTCTAGGCAATGGAAAATCATGTTCATCTCTTTGTTTCCTATGTGCTTGATGTCTCTCTCGTTCAGGTCTTTCATTTTCAAATCCTAATCGATTTCTACCCACAGTGTGTGCAAAACTTACCTCAGGTCTCTCTCTAGTTCTTTCTCTCTGGGATTCATGAGCTTGGGATGATCCTACTCCTTGGAGGCCATGGGAAACATTGGATCTTGATGGAGGGAAAATCAATTAACTCTTCCACGTATATGCATGTCTATCATGTTCTGTTACCAAGAATATTTTCTCTGATGTGTTATCCAGGTAGACAATTTTGCCTGGTATCTCTGGATCCTTGAACTCATAGATGATGATTATACCCAATTGGCTAGGTTGATCTGGCTTGAATCTCCAAAAGGCTTCCTCTATTTCTCTATTCAAGAATAGTTCTATGCTTTTTTTGTCTTGAGGGATCCAATCACGTGTGATCACTCTGGTCAAAACCGACTTACCTCTAGGAGTTTGGGGTCCTTGTCCTACATTTCCTTGTTCTAGGTCTCCTATCTCATTCTCAGGAATGATATTTCCAAACTCATCAGTCCTATCTGGTAGCTTGGTGACCACATACATGGTTCCTTCCTTATCAATGTATGAACCCTCTTCGAACTTGACCACCGGGTGTTCAAGTCCAAAGGGTTGATCTGGATTTTTGAGTTGGACAACTAACCACCTTAAGCCGTCCTCATAGATGTGAGTGCCTAATCGGTTGTTCCAAATATATTCCAACTGTGTCTTATAGGGGCCTTCTGGTGTTTGTAAATAATCAGTTCCTGAGCCACCTACAGGTTTCCCCATGCTAAAAGACATTTCTGAATCACTTGTGTCTGAACTTTGTACATAAGGATAACCACTTAGTTGTTGTGCCCAAGACTTAGCTGTATGGTTGACACTAGCCTCAGAAGATCTAATGTTTTGTTTATCCTTGCCTAGGTGTCTACCAGATCTCAGGTTCATAAGCTTTGTCTTCTAGTCCCAAAATTCCCCTTTGTATTGCTCAAAATCCCTTGGATCCCCCTTGGTTTCCTAGTCCCACTTGAGGGTCAACTTCAAATTATCCTATCCTTGAGGTTTCCTAGTCCCCCTTGGACTTTTGATGAAAAAGTTATGTCAAATCAAGCTCCTGGGGGTCAAAACAGGGAAACATGCACTTATGGAAAAATCACGATTTTGTATGAAAATCGCTATTTTGTGAAATCATGAGAATCGCGATGCTGTGAAATCAAGAGAATTGCAATTTTGTGAATCTCAAGAGAATCAAGATTTTGTGAATCTCAAGAGAATCACGATTTTGTGAATCTCAAGAGAATCGCGATGCTGTGAATCTCAAGCGAATCACGATGCTGTGAATCTCAAGAGAATCGCAATGCTGCGAATCTCAAGAGAATCACAATGCTGTGAATCTCAAGAGAATCGCGATGCTGTGAATCTCAAGAGAATCGCGATTTTGTGAATCTCAAGAGAATCGTGATTTTGTGAATCTCAAGAGAATCGCGATGCTGTGAATCTCAAGAGAATTGCGATGCTGTGAATCTCAAGAGAATCGCGATTTTGTGAATTTCAAGAGAATCGTGATTTAGTGAATCTCAAGAGAATCACGATTTTGTGAATCTCAAGAGAATCACGATGCTGTGAATCTCAAGAGAATCGCAATTTTGTGAATCTCAAGAGAATTGCGATTTTGTGAATCTCAAGAGAATCACGATGCTATGAATCTCAAGAGAATCGCAATTTTGTGAATCTCAAGAGAATCACGATGTTGTGAATCTCAAGAGAATCACAATGCTGTGAATCTCAAGAGAATCATGTTTTCTCAAAGTCGTTTTTTTGACATGAAAATCACGACTTTGTATGAAAATCGTGTTTTTTGAAAATCGCGATTGCCAACAGAGAATCGTGTTTGATCACAATCGTGTTTTTGGCTGAAAATCGTGATTTGTGAGAATCGCGATTTTGAGCACAACTAGAGAATCGTGTTTTTGAAAAACTTAAAGAATCACGATTCTGAGCACAACCAGAGAATTGCGATTCTGAGAATGACCACAGAATCGTGTTTCTTTTAGAAAGCTTTTAGGCGGGAAATAGAAAATCGCGATTTTCAAAAAAATTTGAATTTTTCACAGAATCGTGATTTTCATAACAGAATCGTGTTTTTTGGCGAGAAATTCGAATTTTTGAGCACCGAGCAATGGCGAGCTCCTATGTGTAGAAAATCATGAAAAAATAAAGGCGCTTGCTCTCCCTTGCATCTCATAACTCCTCCTCACACAATAATGCATGAAAAATGGTATGAAAATGGTAAAAATGCACTAAAAAACAAGAAATTTCTATGAAGAAGAAGATGGAAGAAGATGAAGATGGTGATGATGATGAAGATGAAGAGGAAAAATCAGAAAATGAACAAAAATGATATTTTTTTACCTTCCAATGTCGCAAATCTACGATCTTACCATCACAACGCTCATCCTCGAAGCTCTCTCCCCGGCAACAGCGCCAAAATTTGGTGTATCTCAAGCGTAAGCACCACCTCCTTTACTTGTCAATCCGCGGAGACATGAGGACTGGTATGAAGACCACGAGCAAGTGAAGGCACAAGTGCGTGAGTGAAAGCACACAAACATGCACACACATACACACACGTGCACAAGGTAAGATCAAAGAGAGGAACAATGGAAAGCTTCGATTGCAAAAGAGTTCTCTTACAAAGCTCTATTATCTAACAAGCTCACCTCAAAAATGAGCTCTCTAGCTCTTTTTATAGTTTTTTGACTAGTTTTGTCCCTGTCCAGACCTAGTGTCTGACCTAGTTAAAAATTAGGTTCCACGCTTATTTGAGGGCTCAAATGAAGTCTAAAAATTATGAAAATTGGTAGGATGATACTTCTAATACTCCTCAAGCTCGAGGACTCCTTGGCTTCAACAAAATGGAGTTACAAAAATAGAAAATGGTATTTACAATGGTTTTTAGTGATGAAAATCACTATTTTTATAGGGATTTCTTCTGAAAATTTGACATAAACTTCTTGGAGCTCCCTACTTGCTCCTTCTTCTTGGGTGTCCACCTCTTTGATGTACTCTTGTGCTTTGTCCTTGACCTTCAGCTTCAACATGTGTGTGTCTATGTGTGTATGTATATGTGTGTGTATTTGTATGTGTATATATGTGTGTCTATGTGTCTGTATGTATGTGTTTATATGTGTATGTTTGTATATGTCTATGTGTATATGTGTATGTGTATGCGTATGCGTATGCACATGCATATGCATATGTGTATGCGCATGTGTATGCATATGCGCATGCGTATGCATATGCGTATGCGTATGCATATGCATATGCGTATGCGTATGTGTATGTGTATGTGTATGTGTATGTGTATGTGTATGTGTATGTGTATGTGTATGTGTATGTGTATGTGTATGTGTATGTGTATGTGTATGTGTATGTGTATGTGTATGTGTATGTGTATGTGTATGTGTATGTGTATGTGTATGTGTATGTGTATGTGCATGTGTGTGTATGTGTATGGGTATGCATATGCATATCTATGTGTATGGGTATGCATATGCGTATGCATATGTGTATGCGTATGCGTATGCGTATGCGTATGCATATGCATATGTGTATGCGTATGGGTGTGTATGTGTGTGTATGTGTATGTGTATATGTGTATGTTTATGTGTATGTGTATGTGTATGTGTATGTGTATGTGTATGTGTATGTGTATGTGTATGTGTATGTGTATGTGTATGTGTATGTGTATGTGTATGTGTATGTGTATGTGTATGTGTATGTGTATGTGTATGTGTATGTGTATGTGTATGTGTATGTGTATGTGTATGTGTATGTGTATGTGTATGTGTATGTGTATGTGTATGTGTGTGTATGTGTGTGTATGTGTATGCGTATGTGTATGTGTATGTGTGCCTATGCATGTGTATTTATGTGTGTATGTGAGTGTATGTGTGTATGTGTATATCTGTGTATGCATGCATCTATGTATGCATGTATATGCATTTGTGTGTATGTATGCATCTGTTTGCATATGTGTGTGTATGTCTATGTGTGTATGCATGTGTGTATATGTGTGTGTGTTCATGTTTGTGTATGTATATATGTGTGTATGTGTGTGTATGTGTGTATATGTACATGTGTGTGTATGTGTATGTGTATGTGTATGTGTATGTGTATGTGTATGTGTATGTGTATGTGTATGTGTATGTGTATGTGTATGTGTATGTGTATGTGTATGTGTATGTGTATGTGTATGTGTATGTGTATGTGTATGTGTATGTGTATGTGTATGTGTATGTGTATGTGTATGTGTATGTGTATGTGTATGTGTATGTGTATGTGTATGTGTATGTGTATGTGTATGTGTATGTGTATGTGTATGTGTATGTGTATGTGTATGTGTATGTGTATGTGTATGTGTATGTGTATGTGTATGTGTATGTGTATGTGTATGTGTATGTGTATGTGTATGTGTATGTGTATGTGTATGTGTATGTGTGTGCATCTACATGTGTGTGTATGTGAGTATGTGTATGTGTGCATGTGTGCATGTGTGCATGTGTACATGTGTGTATGTATATGTGTTTGTATGTGTATGTGCATGTATGTGTTTGTTTATGCATGCATATGTATACATGCGTATGTGATTGTATGTGCATGTGTATATGTGTATGTGTGCATGTATGTGTGTGTATGTGTGCATGTATGTGTGTATGTTTGTATGCATATGCATGTATATACATGAGTTTTGTATGCATGTGAGTGTATATGTGTGTGTATGTGTATGTGTATGTGTATTTGTATGTGTGTGTGTCTATGTGTGTATGTATATGATTTTGTATATGTATGTCTATGTGTGTGTATGTATGTTTATGTGTGTATGTGTGCATGTTTGTATTTGTGTAGGTGTGTGTATGTATGTATGTGTGTATGTCTATATGTGTGTGTACGTATATGTGTTTGTATGTGTTTCTATGCATGTGTATTTATATGTTTGTATGTGAGTGTGTGCATGTGTGTATGAGTATATGTGTGTATATGTATGCACGTGAATGCATGTGTGTATATGTGTATCTGTGTGTCTATGTGTGTGTATGTGTATGTGTATGTATGTGTGTGTGTGTATTTGTGTATGCACATCTATGTGTATGTCTATGTGTGTGTATCTACATGTGTGTGTATGTGTATGTGTGTGTATGTATATGTGTGTGTGTATGTGTGTGTATGTGTATGTATATGTGTGTGTGTATGTGTGTGTATGTGTATGTATGGGTATGCATGTGTGTATATGTGTGTATATGATTGTATGTGTGTGTGTATATTTGTATGTGTGTGTATATTTGTATATGTGCATGTATGTGTGTGAATGCATATGTGTGTGCATGTGCATGTGTATGTGTGTATGTGTGTATGCATGTGTGTGTATGCATGTGTGTGTATGCATGTGTGTGTATGCATGTGTGTGTATTCGTGTGTGTGTATGCATGTGTGTATGTATGCAAATGAATGTGTATACATGCATTTTGTATGCATGTGAGTGTATATGTGTGCATCTGTATGTGTATTTGTGTGTATCTATGTGTGTATGTATATGTGTGTGTATGTGTGTCTATGTGTGTGTGTATGTATATGTGTTTGTATGTGTGTGTATGTATATCTATGTGTATGTGTATGTGTGTCTATGCATGTGTATCTATATGTGTCTATGTGTATACGTGCATGTGTTTGTATGTATGTGCGTATGAATATGTGTGTATGTATATATGCATATGCATGTGTGTATGTATGTATGCATATGCATGTCTGTATGTATGTATGCATATTCATGTGTATGCATATGTGTGTATGTATGCATGTGTGTGTATATGTGTGCATGTGTATGTGTGTGTCTATGATTGTGTATGTATATGTGTGTGTATGTGTATGTGTGTTTATCTATGTGTGTGTATGTACATGTTTGTATGGGTATGTGTGTGTGTATGGGTATGTGTGTTTATCTTTGTATGGGTATGTGTGTGTATGTGTACGTTGTTTATCTATGTGTGTGTATGTACATGTTTGTATGGGTATGTGTGTGTGTCAATGTACATGTATGTGTATGTGTATGCATATGCGTGTGTATGTGTACATGTGTGTATGTGTATGTGTGTATGTCTATGTGTGTGTATCCATGTTAATGTATATTTGTGTATGTGATTGTATGTGTGTGTGTATATGTGTATGTGTGCATTTATGTGTGTGTACAAATACGTGTGTGTATGCATATGTGTGTATGTGTGTGTATGTATACATATGCATGTGTATACATGCATTTTGTATGCATGTGAGTGTAAGTGTGTGTATATGTGTATGTGTGTGTGTCTATGTGTGTATGTATATGTGTGTTTATGTCTATGTGTGTCTATGTGTGTTTATGTGTGTCTATATGTGTGTTTGTATATGTGTTTGTATGTGTATGTGTGTGTATGTATATGTGTGTATCTATGCATTTGTATTTATATGTGTGTATGCGAATGTATGTGTGTATATTTCTATGGTTGTGTATGTATGTGTGTGTATGCATGTGTGTCTATGTATATGTGTGTGTATGCATGTGTATGTACATAAGCATATGCATGTGTGTATGTATGTATACATATGCATGTGTATTCATGTTTGTGTATGTATGCATGTGAGTGTATATGTGTATGTGTGTGTCTATGTGTGTGTATGTATATATGTGTGTGTATGTGTGTGTATGCATGTGTATGCATGTGTGTATATGAGTGTATGTGTGTGTATGCATGTACGTGTATGTATGCATGTGTGTATGTGTGTGTATGGGTGTGTAAATGTGTATGTGTGTATTGTTACGAGGAAGGAGATAAGGAAGAGAGCTCACACACACACACACTCTCACAATCAAAGAGGAGCACACACTCAGATCGAGGCAAGGAAGAATGATGTTCTTGTTCTTCTTCTTCTATTACATAAAAAGAATGTACAAGAATGACCTAAAAACAAGAATACAACAAGTGCAATATATAAAGATCGGTACATAAGGAAAAATCTAATGTCTGCAAATGAGTGAGCTGGTAAGAACAAATGTGCCATCACTCTCGGTAGGTAAATCTAGTAAAGCTCCATGAAGTATCCCTGACATATACCAGCATGACCACTATACATGTCAAAGATATGAAAAACTGATACGTGTTGTCCTGGATCATCACATGTTGAGCTTGATATCTCAACACTCCCCCTCAAGCTCAATGTCATATCGTCTAATCCAAGCATCTTTGTTGTGTCCTAATGCCCAAGAGAAAGATGATTATACAAGCCTTTATTTTGCTCAACCCTTTGGAGTTGGTCCACTTGGATTCCTTGGAGCCCACAATTATCTCTCGATTGATACTTTCTTTGTTAATGCACTAGCTCATATGCTGCCTAGCAAACGCACCAAAATGGTTAAACTCCTAAGCCCAAGAAGACAATGCATATGTATGCTTAGGTTTTGCCCAAATTACTCGAAATTGACTTGCTTGGCCTATTCTGAGTCCCCCATAACATTCAAATGTAGGTATGGAAGAGGGGGAGAAGGCAGCTCGAATGCACACAAGATTCAATACCAACTACAATGTCTGACTCTCAAGGTCACACTCTCTCCTTTCTCATGCCAACAGTTATCCCCACTCACTTCCTCTTAGTTTCCCTTTGGTTCGTTACTTTTTCTCTTACACACATGCAGCACACACCTTCCAAATGCACACACACACATTCAACACACATAAACTCACACACTCTTACACCTTTTTTTCACTTCCATTCCCCTTCTGTCCTTACTTCCTTTCTCCTTTTTCCCACTCCACTCTAGAGATCTGAAGTCCACACTCTTGAATCCTTGCACTCACTCACTTTGCCACATCTTTGTACCGAATCTAGCTCACACACTCTTATTTACTCTTACACTTGCCAACTAATAACCCATGCTCTCACACATTCCTCTGTCGCTCATGCACACAACAATCTAGCACATTCACAACCACTTCATTCATACTTGCACTCTATTACTTCTCACACCCACACCTTTTTATCTTGTCCTTACACATACATTCACTTGTGCTTACCTATAGGTTCCTACTAGTTCACGCACATTCTTCCCCTTTTTTCTCATTCACACCAAGGGATGGCACTCTCTCTTCCACCTCCGCAACCGGCTTATATGCACGTAGAAAACCCAAACAGTCAAGCACCTATCTCACCCTCCTTATCCCCCTTAATTATTGTGTGACCCCAAGTCGATGCTACTTGTTCATTTTCTTTGTTTTCTCTTTTTCTAAACACAACTTGCCTCAGTATCATGAAACTCCCAAGCTCAGCACATGTATGCAGGTGTTTGTTGTTACCCTTTGGAGTTGTCCTCTCCAATCATTTCAGCATAAAGGATCAACAATACATCTTACATTTGTCAATCCGGAAGTATACAAAGACCACATCCCCTTCTAAGTTAATGGAATCCAAGAATAAGAGGAGAATGACTGTTTTTCTAAGAAATGATGAAGATGAAGAGAAATATCTAGGGTTTTGATTATCTTGAGCTAAACAATAGTATTTTCAATGGTCTTGGTGCCTAAAGTGTGCCATTTTCTCAGCAGAACACAATTATGAAGTCAAATCTCAAAAATGATACCTGTAACCCTCAGACGAGACAATCGTGATTCTGTGAAAACTGATGATTTCCATTTCCAACTCTATTCTTCAGCACTTTCTCACTCAATACTTTAAGATTCACCTCTCTTCATACACATTAATCAGAAATACACAATTGAAGCTTACAAATTCCATGGATCACACATAGAATAGACTCAACAAATCAAAGAAAATCACATGGAAGTAGAAAACACGATTTTCTGCTAGAGAGCTCTTCAAATTACTTGGATAGCAGAAATAATACAACCAACCCTCTCAAAATAGAGGAAATTATCTTTTATACATTTTCAAGTGTCCTCTTTCACACTTGAATTTTGGTCCTTTTCCCTTCTAATCTAAAAATATGCTATCAAAGAGCTTCCAAAAATTCTAGAAAAAATACATATGATTATAATTTACATGAGGAAGACTCTTCCTCATTTTACATCATTTGCATAAATATTTCTACAATTTTTTGACATTTTACAAATATTTCTCTTCAAAAAATGCTTCTTCTAACATTCTTCCCCTCCTAGACTTTTTGGCTCTTGACAAAAAAATTCTCTTGCAAATAAGTAGTAAAAGCTTCCTTTACTTCTTTTTTCTTTGATACACTTGTGACAATAGGTCATGACTTTTCCTTTTTGTGATGTTCAAGTTATTCACCATTTCAAATAATGCTTTTCTCCACTGTACAACTGCCTCTAGTTTGTCTATTACATCTTTCTTTAGATATTCTGTATATACTGCTTCATAGGCTGTGAGTCTAGATTTTGTGACTACTGACAAATTTCCAAAGATTTTTTATTCTCTTTCAAAAAATCCAGAATCAAAAGCATCCTCAAAAATCTGAAGATAGTGACTACCCAAAAATATTGTCCTACTATAATAGGCCATTAAACAAATTCTGCCGGGAGTTTCACTTAAATAAAAAAGTAAGGCATCAGTTGGTGAATTGAAACCAATGTAATTGAGGGTTCTAACATCCATATCTGTAAATGTTTCTATACATGCCAGTAGGAGTTGCATTACTCTGATTAGTAATATACATGCTGGATCATTGACATGTTTATATGTAGATATGACAGACTCTGCTGTGTCAACCATATATTTCTTTGTTGGCCATGTTCTTGCCTTAGGTCCTGCTATCTTTGGAAAGTTCAGCCATTTTATTGGAATATGTCCTGCATTTCTTCTTTCCCAAAACACAGTCCATTCCCTTCTTCTTGCTACTGGACAATAGGCTGGATTTATCTTTAGCTGAATAGGTGCCTCTTTCCAGATTTTCCTGCATTCTTTATTGGCATCTAACCACCTGTTCCTCCATTTAGGATTGGATTTTTCAAATAATTCCTTAGTTACATAGATATCCTCTTCATATTCCAGATACTTGTTTGATGAAAATCCTACCTTTGCAAGCTGGTAATTTTTAATGCTTTCACGCATACCTAGACCATCTACTGCCCAATGGTGTTGGTCTGGATTTATTCCTTTGTTGAGAGCAAAATTCACAATTTGTTCTTCATATTCATTATGCATTTTTCGGATAAATTCCATTCTAGATTCTCTATCTGTTAAGAGCTTCTGAACAAACTCATTTGAGTACTCCTCAACTGCTGCTTTGTTGTCTTGTTCATCACCAGGTTGAGTTCTGTTATCATCTCCTCCTTCATATTCTTTTGCTTGTGTAGCCTCTACCTGCTCTTCAACCTGGCTTTGTGGATTTTCCAAATTTTTATGTAGCTCCTCTACCATCAACATTAAGCTTCTATTTTGAGATGTCCACAACTCTCTTTCTGATTTTCACTCACTTCTTTCTTTTTCTATACTCAAGTGCCAATCACTTCTCTCTTTTGCTATATCCAAATGTAGTTTATTATAACCTCTCATTGAGCTGGCAGCATGTATACTAGCCTGCTTTTCCAATTCCTTAGCTTCCTTCACTTCTGCTTGTAGTCTTATAATTTCTTTATTCAATTCTTCCCTCTTATCCTGTGTTACCTGTACAATCTTGCTCTCTTCTTTTAATTGGCCTTCTTCCATCAACAACCTGTTTATTTCTTCATTTGCTTTGACCATAATCTGATATGAGCTTTGAAGTGTTTTGTATCTTCCTTCCATTTTCTTCAGCTACATTTCTATTTTGTTGTTATGCTCTATCTGCTTTGCACATTTCTCTTCAAGAAATTGAATTTTTTTTTGTTGTTGAACCTCTAGTTCTTCTAATGAGATTATTCTTTTGGTCAATTCCTCATTTCTTTCTTGGGCAGTCCTCAGTTGCTCCTCTAATTGTTCCTTTTCTTTCTTTTGCTCATTAATGATTCTGCTACCTTTCACAAACTCTGATTCAGCCACCATTCCTGATATGATCATGTTTCTACTAGATGGTCTGAACTGCTCTATGTTGCTCATGATAATTTTACAAGTAGACCTAATATCTTTAGGTATCCTTTCTAATCCAGCTTCTAACTCTACTTGCTTTACTTCTATCTTCTTTTCTTCTTTGCAATCATTCTCTTCATCACCTTCTTCCTCATATTCTATGACCTGATTCTTTTGCTCTTCATAGCCCTTTTCTGCTTTTATTTCTTCTTTGCCTGCAACCTCTTCCTCATACTCTAGTATCTGATCCTCTTCCTTCTCATGATCTGATATTTCTTTCATTATCTCCATCTCTTCTGCCTTATTTTTCTCCATTTCCTATTGTTTCTCTTCAATGACCTATTCTTCCTTTTCGTGTACCTTATTGTCTTGAGTTAAGGTTGAATCAGCTTCAACAAAGAGCTTTATCTGATCATTGATTATCTGCTCCTTTTGTCCCTCCTCTTGCTCATCTATATCCATAAGATCCAAATCTTCTTATTTCCCCTAATCTTCTATAGTTGTAAACTCCTCATTATGATTTAGGTCATAAAGTATATCTTCTATGCTTTGGTTTATTTCTTTTTCTGTATTCCCTACTTTCACCTCTTTGGAATTTATTTTTTCTACTACCTCCTCCGTTTCCTTGATTTGATCTTTGTCTTCTTTCTTGTGTACTGAGTTGCATAACTGAGCTTCTTTTTTTGCTTCTAATTTTTCCTCATTAAATTTGAAATAGGTTTGATGTGAAGTTTTTGTCCATATTGTCTTAAACCCTGAATCCACTAATCCACAACTGAACTCCTTCCTTACTTCCACCTCTTCCATCATCATTGCTTTACCTTTTAGTATCCTTTTCTCTTCTCCAGGACTAGCATGTTTTGCTGCTTCTTCTTGGACCTATTGTCCTTGTGGCTTCTCAATCAAATCTTCTGGTGTTTTATTTTTTTCAAAGGCTTGTATTGTCACATTTGGTGTGCTAGGTACTGATAAATTCAAGCTTTTCAACAGAAAATTTTCAATGTCACTCTCTAAATCTGAAGAGAACTGTGAAGAACCAGCTATCCCTGATTTGTCCATTCTTGGTTCTTCTATAACAATGGATTCCTCCTGCTTCTTTTCTTCTGCTGACAATTTTCCTGTCTCCATCCTTTGTACAGATTCTACTACTTTTCCTTTATTTTTCTTGGTCAACTTCTTTTTCTACACAGGTTTCTTCTGAACCTTCTTCTTCACTACTATTGTGGTCCTAGTTTCAGGAGGACCTTGTAATTCTTTGAAATAGGCCAACAATTCTACCTCCTTTTTCACAAAAAATTCTTCAGTTTCTGCAGCCATCATCTGATCATGCAACTCTTCATAATGTTCCACTTCTTCTTGTATCCAAGCAGTTGCTTTACATGAATAGTCTTTCAACATTTTTTATATTGTGCTTCATAGATTTCCCTTTTGTTGTTTCCTTGAGCTAGATAAGAATACAATTGTTCCTTGCTTGTCTAAGGTGGATGAGGTTCATTTGAAGACTGAACTTCCTTTTGAGAAGCTTCATGCTCTTACTTAGTAGCCTCTTCCTGTTCCAATTCCACTTTTCTTGGATCCAATCTTCTTTTCTTTACTGGAATGACTTCTTCTGAGACTCCCTTTCTTTTCCTTTCTGCGCCCCTCATGCTTGGTTGGGCTTCTACTTCTCTTATAGACATCATCTTAGAGGGACTTTTGATTCCGATCATCAAACTTTTGAATTATTGAGCTTTTGGAGCCAACTTTAATTGATCCTCCATTCCTAAAACATGATATATAATCCTTGTCAAGAATTGTGCCCCATTCATGAACTTCCTTTGCTCCCAATGTTTGGCTGCTTCCTTCAATTGATCATGTATGTATGGAGTTACATCCATCACTCCAAAAGGTTTGGTCTTGTCTTTATTATTAAACATGATTAGTGTCATTGGCTTGTGTGGCATGGTGTATCTAGGTAGTTTTGGAAAACAAAAATATTAAAGGAACATTCTAATGGCATAATCCTCATCAGCAAATTTTGAATATCCTACATAAGTTGATTTATTCTTCTTGAAAAAAATGTTGTATAGCTTAGTTCCCATGGAATAGAATTGGAGAGCTGCCCTGATATGCTCTACCTTTATAGTAGTATTCACTTCCTTGTTTTCTTTGTCCTTGACAGCACACCTGAAATATGCCTCATTGCCTCTTCCAACCTCTAGCAGACTATTCATCACCTGTGAGACTCTTTCAAAGTCTATGAAAAATAAAGGTTCATCCAACAGTCTGTGTAATCCTACTGCTTTCCATCTTTTGTAGTTGACTGCAATTTTTTGGAATTTGTAAAATTCCTGGCACAGCATGGTGTACTTGTGACCTCCAACTCCTATAGTAAAAATATGCTGACCAATGATACCAAGGGTTTCCTTGAGTTCCTTGGCTACCTTCTTTGTTTTGTGGAATTCCTACTCTTCATTAGACTCTAGCTCCGCTTCTTCTATTGCAGCTTCACTGTCCAAGAACCATGTCCTCTAGACAGAGTTATTGAGTTTGCTTTGAAATCATGGATTGGTAGTTCCTTTGGATTCACCATTCTGGAGAAAATATAGCATCACACAAAAAGAAAACTCCACCCACATGAGTCACAAGAAACATAAATAGAATCACATTTGTCTTAAGATGAAATGGAAAAGAAATGAAAATAAAATCTCAGCTGAATCCTGACTTCCTTATTTGTGTCACAGACATAGCTCAATTGAAGTGATCATCACATGTGTAGCAAGATGTCTAGTGCTCTCTTCCCTTCTGACAGCTCTTTATATATATATATATATATATATATATATATATATATATATATATATATATATATATATATATATATATATATATACATATATATATATATATATATATATATATATATATATATATATATATATATATATATATATATATATTAATAATACAAAGAAAGAAAATGAAACAAGAAAAAATGAATGAAAAATAGAAACCTGCCAAATTATAACCTATATCTTGCTTGTGCTATATAACTTATATCATTAAAAGAATTACAAAAGAAAAATGGATAATTTTTCTCTCTTGTTTTTTCCTCTTTTTTTTTTAATAATAATAATTTCCTCCACTTCTCTCTTCCCCTCCTATTTCTTTTCTTAGAAAGAGGATGGGGTAGAGCCATTGGAAATAATTTCCAAGATGTCACAATTTCCTTCTTGTATAATTTTGAATTTTTTCAAGAATCCCCTGTGTGCATCAAATGACCATTTTTTCTTTTCCCTTATCTATAACTCTTCATACTTTTTGAGCTATTTTAGTATCTTCATGTTTGTTTCCTTTCTATTGAAGGAGATCTGATTTTTTTACCCAATAATACTTGATTCCTATTGACTTTGTTCTAGGAATAAAACCATCTTCTTTTGATAAACTGTACTTGGAAATTTTTGGCTTCCATATCCATTTAGTCTTGGGAAATTGTTTTGATGAGTAGTGCTTGTATGTACTTTGTTTCCACATTCTTCCTGTCTCAATGCCTAGATGCCTCTGGCCATTCCATACTTGCCACCTTTCTTCTGTCTTTGCAACACCTTTTGTTTCTTCAATTTTCTCCTGTTTTTGATTGAAGTAAATTTGATCATAAAGAAGTTTTGGTTGTGACTCCTTTGTAGCTTCTAGTGAAAAAGTAAATCCCTTCAAGTCTGGGTCATAAATATCCTTTTGATCTTCCTGTTCTTCACGAATCAATAAAAAAATTAAAAACCTTTTGTCATTTAATGTCAATTTAAGCTTCATATTTTCAAAATCCAAAATTACTTTGCCTTGCCTGAGCCATGGTTGGCCCAAAATCAATTTCTCAGTCATCATATGATCTGGCCATTCTTCACAATCTATTTTCATATACTCTTCATTGAACTTAACTTTAATAGATGGTGAAGACATGCTTTGTATTATCTGTCCTTCTAAGGTTTTGATAAGTGTTTTACTTTCAGTCCTTTTTAGGTTAAACTTATCCAACAAAATTGAACTGATCAAATTTACTTGTGCACCTGAATCTATCAAAACCTTGATTTTCTCATCATGGAAATTCATTGTTATAACAGGCAAATGCTTTCTTACTCTTAAAGGTGTTTCACACAAAAGGAATTCTCTAAGCTCCTTGATTTTTCT
Source organism: Ceratopteris richardii (assembly GCA_020310875.1). Taxonomy (NCBI): domain Eukaryota; kingdom Viridiplantae; phylum Streptophyta; class Polypodiopsida; order Polypodiales; family Pteridaceae; genus Ceratopteris; species Ceratopteris richardii. The sequence goes on from CM035415.1 coordinate 85,772,017, forward strand.
TATCCTTTCTTTTGCCTCCTGTTGAGCCTCCTTTCTATTTTTTTCCTCTTCTTTTTTCCTGTTTTGAGCTTGATGTATTCTTCTCCATTCAAAAACAGTTAATGGAAGATCATACCTTTTTACTTTACATCCACTTATGAAGTTTGGCATGATTTCTCCATCTATATTAGCTAATTGGATAGCTCCACTATTGCTTATTTGATTGATAATATAAGGGTCATGTCCTTTTTTCTGAAATTTCTTTTGATGTTCTTTTACTGTGTATGCCAAAACTATATCTCCTTCTTGTAAGTCTTTTTCTTTAATATCAACATCATGATAAGCTTTTTGCCTTCTCTTCTCTGCATATATGCTCATGATTGCTTGAAGTCTAGAAGCTCCCAATTTTTCCAATTCCACCACTCTCTCAGATAATTCATGTCTAGTCCATAAGTATTGACTACCCACCTGTAGTGTTGGAATAAGGAGTTCTAAAGGCAGAACTGCATTTTGTCCATATACCAAATTAAATGGTGTGGTTCCAAGTGCAGTTTTGTATGCCACTCTATAAGCCCATAAGACATGATTAAGTTGCAAATCCCAATCATTCCTATTCATGTTTACCAATTTTGACAACACAGTGCAAAGTACTTTATTAGTACTTTCTGCTAATCCATTGGCTTGTGGGTGATATGGGGCTGACTTTCTATGACTGATCATGAAATACTCAGTTATGTTTTCTATGATTTGGTTCAAAAAATGAGTCCCCCTATCACTTACTAATTCAATTGGTAATCCAAATCTGGTGATGATATTTTCCTAGAGAAATCTTGCAGTGGTCTGAGCATCATTCCTTTTTGTAACCTTGGCCTCTTCCCATTTAGTCAAGTAATCTGTGGCCACTAGTATGTATTTAGCATGGGACTGTTTTGCTGGAGGATGTATGGGTCCAATGAGATCCAACCCCCATTTACTAAATGCTCTTGCTGAAATCAATGGTACTAATGGCATATTATCTCTTTTATTTGGTTGACTCACTCTTTGACAAATTTCACATCTTTTCACATATGTTCTTGCATCAGGAAATAGAGTTGGCCACCAAAAACTAGAATATAATATGATTTTAGCAGTTCTTTCACTTGAAAAATGTCCTCCTGCTACTCGAGAATGTGCCATCTCTAACATTTCTATATATTTATTTTCAAGAACACAGATTCTTAAATATCCATCCATTCCTTTCTTGTACAATTGATCTCCTATCAATTGATACTCTTCAAAAATCATTTGTAGATTCTTTGAGTCTGCACTAGCTCTTACTGGTTTTCCTTTCTTGTTTCTTTTCAACTCCTCAATTATGTTTGCACTCCAATCTGGGTTTTTTTGAAACCAATATAAGGTCATAATTTCTGAATTTTGCAAGGATTGGCATTCACGGGAGTTGGCAATATACTTTTTTACATCTTGAATCTTGTTAGGCCAATGTACTCCCATCCTATTGAGATTACTCAGGGTGACTATCATGGAAGCATGAGTACAAGGGTTCCAACAGTGAGCTCTTCTCAAATATTCCTGCTGCTCCTCTTTTGGAGTACAATATTCCAATATGCCATATGATTGAGATGATACAAATGCCCAGCTAGCAGCATAAAATTCCTGCTTTGTAATACCAAATGTGTGTTGTTTCCAAATGTTCTACAGGGTCCCATGGTTAGCAAAGGTACTAAAGTCATGGCCCATTCAGGAATACTTTCTACTTTGAACAGATATGTATCTGGCAAGTCATCATCTAAAGGTGAACTTGGCTCTTTAGCTTGGATCCTGGACAAATGGTCTACTCTCAAATGAGTTTTTCCTTGTCTGACCACTACCTCAAACTCAAACTCCATCAGTAGGAGAAACCATCTGACTATCCTACCAGTGTGACAAGGTTTGTTTACTAAGTAGAGTAAAGCTTGGTGATCCACAAAGAATTTAAACTTGTTGGCCAAAAGGTAATGTCTATATTTTTTCATAGCAAATATCATTCCCAATCCTTCCCTTTCAGTGGTTGTGTATTTTTTTTTTGCTGAATTCAATTGCCTACTAGCATAAGCAACTGGAAAGTCTAGTTTGCTCCCTTCTATTGGTTGTGCTAACACACATCCCAAAGCATAATTTGAAGCATCCACATGGACATGGAAAATTTTATCTCACTGTGGGGTTTTTAGAATTGGTGCTGTTACCAAACAAGTTTTTAGAGTCTCAAAAGCTTGGTCACACTCTTTGGTCCACTCAAATTTTGTGATCAAAGCATATAAAGGTTTTGCAATGTCTGCAAACTTGTGTACAAATTTCCTATAATGACCGCAATGTCCCATGAAGGTTTGAAGTTCCTTTACATTTGTTGGTCTTGGAAGTTCCACTATGGCCTTTATTTTTCTTTCATCTGTTGAAATTCCATTTCTGGAAACTATATGACCCAGCATTCTCCCTTGCCTCACAAAGAACACACATTTCTCTGGATTTAGACATACTTTGTATGTTCTACATTTTTTGAATATATTTTCCAGATCCTTCAAATGATCTTGTCTTTTCAATGAAAAGGTGCAAAGATCATCCACATAAATTTCCATGATATTTCTAAGGAATTCTTTGAATATGTGACACATTAATCTTTGAAAAGTTGTTGGGGCATTAGTTAGACAAAAAGGCATAACCCTAAAAGCATAGATTCCCCATTCTGTGGAAAAGGCAGTTTTATGTTGGTCTTCCAAAGCTATGGGTACCTGATTGTATCCTGAAAAACCATCTAGAAAACTATAGACCTCCTTACCTGCAACTCTTTCCAAAAGATGGTCTGTTGTGGGTAATGGATAGCTATCCCTTATAGTTGCAGCATTCACTTTTTTCGAGTTAATGCATATCCTGAGTTTCCCATTATTTTTTGGTACTACAACTATAGGAGATATCCACTCTATGTACTCAATCTCATAGATGAAATTGGCAGCCAACAACTTGTCAATTTCTTCCTTTATTTTAGCAGAGTATTTGTCATTGAATGTGTAGTGTCTTTGTTTGCTAGGTTTTGCATCAGGTGTAATATGAATCTTATGTTCACAGAGTTTAGGGTCAATTCCTTTCAAATCCTTGTAACTGTAAGCAAACACATCCCTATAGTTTTTGGCCAAATTCCTTAATGCTTCCTCCTCTTGATTTGTCATGTCATCAGCTATTACAATATGTCTTTCTTCCCCTTCTTCCTGGGTGATCATCATCTTCTTAGTTTGTTCCTCATTGTCATATGTCTCTCCTTTTTTCTTTTCTCTCTTTGGTTTTACTTTTAGAAGTAGTCTGTCTTCTACTTCATAAGTCTTGAAATTTGAAGGTACATCAAACTGTTGATCTTTGTTTTTTATTTTCTTATTTTTTTCAACCTCTTGATCTTTTTCTATTTCCTTGTGTTTGTTTTTTCTATATTTGCATGAGATTTTTCTTTTATTGCATCTGTAGCTTCTACTTCTTCCAAATATTGTGTTTTACCATTTTTCAATATTATTCCTTCCTCTTGGTCCTCTTCTGATTTTGACACTTTTATCATTTGTATTCCTATGTGAAAAATATCATATCCTTCTTCATTTTGGAATTTCACTCCCACATACTCATCATTAGCTAGATCCATGGTGGTCAAAATTTGATTCCAACCATAAGGCTCAAATTCTTCATCTTTGAATTTTTGTGGTATATAGCTCTCATCCTGTGATTTCCTTTCTTCTACACAATCTTCTTTTCTTAACCTTCTTTTTCTATCTGTGAGGTTCCTTATCACATTGCATTTCCATATTGATGATTTTGTTTCATTATTATCTTCAATCTCTGATTCTTCACTTAATTCTTGATTTTGATGTATTTTGAACCATTCTTGAGGGGACATGTCACAATATTGACCATTTCTTGAATTCACTCTGGTTACCCTTCCTTTGCTTTGAAGATATAGGCAATCATTACCCCAATCTTGCACAATTTTCATTTGTCTCATAAATGGTCTTCCTAGGATGATTTCATATGAAGTGGATTGTGGGAATTCAACTATGGCAAAAGTATGCTCTATTTCTATTCCACATATTTCCACAATCACCTTTTCCCATATTCCTAGGGGTTTTTCTATGTGTCAATCTGCAAGTTGTAATCTCATTTTAGTGGGTACTAATTCATTTTTTCCCCATCTTTCCCAGGTTTGTTTAGTCATGATAGCCACACCTGATCCACTATCCAAAATAGCATTGGCATGGTTTTTACCAAATTGTATTCTCAAAGTTGAGTTCCCTTCTTCTCCTTCACAATATCCTCCTATTTTATCAATAGGAATGTACAAAAACTCTTCCAATTCTTGTTGCTGTGCATCAAAATTCTTTGGCATTGCCTCCCACTTTTTCGTATTGTGTTGTAAGTGAGGATTTTGTTTTACCAATTCTTCCATTGTGGTGTGCTATAAAATTGTACATTGTTTGTCTATATTGATTTGGAAGGTTATGTGTGAATTATCTTCCTAATCAATAGTTTTCCTTGTTTCTGTTGCATTTGCTTCCCCAACTGTTGTTTGATAATTGTCTGGTTCCCCCATTTTGAGTTGTGCTTCTTGTATAATTTGTTTGCATCTTTGCATCCTTTCATGCTCTAAATATGGCATAGGATAAGCCATCACATGGTCTGTAGGATTTGGTCCCTCTTAAATTCTTCCCTTGTATGCTCTTATCAAAGTTTCTAGACTTTGTGAATTTTTTGTCTCTTGTTGAGTTTGTGTATTCTGAGATTGGCTATTGTTTGACTCTTCCATAGTCTCTTCTTCCAAACTTTTACCCATTCTCATTTTTCTTTCCCATCTACCTTTTTGTTTGTTTTTCTTTTCTTTTGGAAATGGAATTTTCTTATGTTCTTGTGTATGTGTCTCCTTTGTTGTTTCTTATTGTTTAGCTTGTGCTCTTGTTATAGCATTTACAGTTACTTGATCATGGTCACTCAATTCTTCTTGCTCCATTATGTTAACTGTTTTTGATGGTATGTTACTGGATGTGTTCTATTGTTTTTGAGGGTTTCTTGGACAATCCTTTATTATGTGTTCCCTGCCACAATCCTTGCAATAAGCTCCTTCTATTCTTAGTGTAGGAGGTTGTGGGCAGTCTCTAATGAAATGTTCTCCCCCACATCTATAGCATATTATCTTTTGACTCCCTTTGAATTGAGGTTTCTGATTGGACATGTAATTATTGGTTATGTACATGAATGTGGCTGTATCCATTTCAATTCTCCCATTTCCCAAGTCTAGGGCTTGCAGTTCTGGTTCTCTCTATTCATATCCTTCCCACTCTTTCGGATATCCTTCATTCCAATGATAATCCCCTCTGTAAGATGATCTAAGTCTTGAGCTTTTTTCTTCTATTGGTGTGTATTTTACAGGTACCACATTTGTTGGTAATGGTGGTTGTTGCCCAAGTACAGGTCTCGGTTGCTCAACAAATCCAGATTCTCTTTGTAAATTATATTGGTTCATATATTCTCTTTCCTCAATGGGTTGTTTATTGTAGAAGAATTCTTCTCTGGTATGATTTGTCCATTTTCTTTCCAATGTACAGTATTTAAGTGTTTTTCTATCTTGCAAATGTTGTGGTTTTTGATAAGGACATTGTTGAACCAAATGATTTTCTCCACAATTATAGCATTTCTTATTTGTTGCTATCCTAGTGTTTATCAGATTTGTCTTGGTGCTAACTTCTAGGGCTTTGGCAATGGCCTGTGCTAATTCTTTTGCTGGTGGGATTTTATCTTCATTTGTTCTAGGTTGATCAAATGCTAATAGATCTTGTCCCCTGTTTTCCTCGAAATCTATTGCCTGTTTCACACATGCTCCTAAGTCAGGGCATCTCCTATAATACACCAAGGTTCTTAATTGTGCACTTCTCAGTCCTTCTATGAATAGAGATACTTGTCTTGCCATAGATGGTACCTCCTCTCTGGGACATCTATCAATGTATTGCTTGAATCTCCTAGCTGCCTCTCTGACATTTTCATCTTTTTGCTGTCTAAAGCTATGTATCAAGGTAGTTGTACTATGTTTTATCCTAGTTTTTGAGAATTCTCCTATGAAGGCTTCAAGGAAAGATTCAATATCTGGATACATTTCCTTTCTCAAGGGAATCAACCAAGATAGTGCAGGTCCAGTTAGGGTTAGACGAAATGCTTCAAATTGTACTTTGTAATCCTCTACTTCTTCTGCCCTAATTAATTGTCTAAATTCTGCAGAATGAGCATGAGGATCAGAATATGATTCTTCATGCATTTAGCTACTTGATAGGGCTTGAGCATACTTCCCTGATTTTGCCACTGATGTCTCCTTCTAAATGGAAAATCATTCAGTCCTTCTGCTTCTCTTTCAAAAGGATTTGGGGAAGTATGTATTCTTCTACCTTGTTGTTGTTCAATATTATTGTGAGTTTCATTTTGTCTTGGCAAGTCTGATTGCCCTAGGTTTTGTTCCCAAGGTTTCTTGTCTGCACACTGCCCTAAGTCATTAGAGTTTTTTGGATCCTATGAGAAGATGTATACACATCCCTGTCTATCCTCATATCTGCCATCCTTAAATTGTGCCACAGGTGTAAGATTTAAAGGAACTTCTAAGTTTCTCAACCTAATGAGAAACTTATGCATCCCATCCTGATACACATAGGTTCCAAACCTATTTGTATACATATATTTGAGAATATTTCTATAATCACTATTTTCAGAAGGTTCATTGGTTTCATTTAGATTTTCCATGTTATTTTCTTGCCCTAAATCTTTTTCTTGTAAATCTCCTATTACTGGCTCTATCTCCTTCGTTTTTAAATCTTGTTTATCAGGTGTGAACAATTTATTACCAGACCTTAAAATCATTCAACTAATTCACGATTCTGTGAAGAGAATCATGTTTTTCCACGATTCTGTGAATAGAATCGTCTTTTCTATGTTCTTGAGAAAATTCTAGATTTCTTCACGATTCTGTGAAAAAGAATTGTCTTTGTCACTATTCTTTGGATATTCTAAATTTTCCACAATTCTATGAATAGAATCGTGTTTTTCACGATTCTGTGGAGAAAATCATGATTCTCACGATTCTGTGGATGGAATCGTGTTTTTCACGATTCTGTGAATAGAATCGTGTTTTTTACGATTCTATGAATAATATCATGATTTTCACGATTCTGTGGAGAGAATCGTGGTTTTCACAATTCTGTGAATAGGATCGTGTTTTTTTCCACCATTCTGTGAAGAGAATCATGATTTCCACTATTCTGTGAATAGAATCGTGTTTTTCACGATTCTGTGGAGGGAATCGTTATTTTCACGATTTTGTGAATAGAATCGTGATTTTCATGATCCTATGGAGAGAATCGTGGTTTTCGCAATCCTGTGAATAGAATCGTGTTTTTCACGATTCTGTGGATAGAGTCGTGATTTTCATGATTCTTTGGAGGGAATCGTGATTTTCACGATTCTGTTAATAGAATCGTGATTTTCACGATTCTGTGGAGAGAATCGTGGTTTCCACGATCCTGTGAATAGAATCGTGTTTTTCACGATCCTGTGGATAGAGTCGTGATTTTCACGATTCTGTGGAGAGAATTGTGATTTTCACGATTCTGTGAATAGAATCGTGGTTTTCACGATTCTGTGGAGAGAATCGTGATTTTCACGATTTTGTTCCTAGACAATCGTGATTGCTCACAATCGTTAAAAACACGATTTTCTTATGAAAATCGTGTCTTGGGAATCACGATTTTGTGTTTAATTCAGAGAATCGCGATTTTGTGTTTGATTACAGAATCGTGATTCTGAGCAGATTTAAAAATTTGTTTAGGTTCTTGATTTTTAAGTTTTTGTTTCTCAAATAGAATCGCTTTATTAAAATTTTAACATGCAACAAAAGAGTTTTAGCAAAAATATTATTTTTCTCAAAAAAATTCAAAAATCTGAAAATCACGATTTCGTGTTTTTTACAATTTTCTGTGTTTTTGTGCTTTTATCATATTGTGAAAACTTGAAAACATGCAAAAATTTATTGGAAGACCATTACCTTTCTTTCTTGATCAAAAAAATCCAAGAACTTGTAGTTGCAAAAAGTCGCGATTCTGTCCAATTCTCTCACTCTCTCTCTCACTCAAATGAATATTTTTCTTGAGATTTCATGCTTTTATAGCCTTCAGACAATCGCGATTTTGTGTGGATTTCTCAAAATTTCCACTTTCCAATGTATAATCCTTATCCTTTAGTAATTTTGTGGTTTTGAATCACAATTCTTATATTTTTAACAAAATTTACTCCCTTTATCCTCTTGCTGAAGATCGCGATTCTGTACCCAAATCTTGATTTAATCTCTTGATGTTCAATTCTTACTGATATTTTGAAATTTGATTTTCTTTACTCACTCAACTTTATGAAACCTCTTACAATCACTTACCTCAATACCCAAATGTGCAAAATAATTCAAATTCTTTTTCTTACAGAAAATCGTGATCTTGTGAAGAGAATCATGTTTTTTGTGAACTTCCTGTTTTTGTAGTTTTTGGCTTTTCTTTCCACTTAGTCCCCTTCAATGTTCTTTACCAACTCCAGATCACTTGTCACCTGCAATTATACACCATCAAACTCATTAAAAAATTATTATTTTTTTGAAAAATTGAAACAACATCTTCCACTCTAGATATTTTTTTATTTTCTTTCAAATTTCAGAATTCTTTTCCACTTTTTCTCCTCCACTTTCAACAACAATACTCCAGTCCAACTTTCTAAGAAAAAAGGAAATTTGTTTGAATTTTTTAATGGATTTTAATGAATTTTTTTAGTATTTTGCTTTAAATCAAGGTAAACACTTCACTTAGGGTTTCTTGTCTAAAGATCCATTGATCTTTTGTTTCATGATTGGTTATATTCTTCTATGCTTGCAATCTAATTAGTTTAGGAGTAGAGCTTTCCAAAGAAATATGTGCTAAGAAGTGCAATTATCAATTCATGCAAAGATAAACTCCAACATTTTTCTTTTCAAGATGCAAATAAATCTTCTCTCAAGATTATTGCTTTTCCTTAGCTAAACAAATGATCTTATCTATTTGCATATAGCTACTTTACTTGACTTTCCTCAATGCAATCATTTCATCTTTTTCAAGACTAGCAAATTTGCTTGGTACTTGGTCAAAAAGCACTCTACAAATGCAAAAGATAGTCACATTTTACCTTCCCTTCAACAATCTTGATTCAATTTTTCACACACCTGTACTTTACTCTTAAAAATGATATGAGCAACTATCAATTTGCAAGAATTTTATCACTTCTTTATCTCAAAAGGTTAACTCTTGCTTCCTTTTCCCAAAAGACAAGCAAAGAAACCTACCTTTTCATGTTTTCTTTCTTGATTAAAGAGTAGTACCTTTTCAATGTGTTCAATACCACCAACAATGGAAGATCCAGCAAGGTCCAAACTTCAATGAAGCTTTTGATTTGTTCCCCGGCAACGGTGCCAAAAAATGTTTGTTGTTACCCTTTGGAGTTGTGCTCTCCAATCATTTTAGCATAAAGGATCAACAATACATCTTACATTTGTCAATCCGGGAAGTATACAAAGACCACAGCCCCTTCTAAGTTAATGGAATCCAAGAATAAGAGGAAAATGACTGTTTTTCTGAGAAATGATGAAGATGAAGAGAAATATATAGGGTTTTGATTATCTTGAGCTAGACAACAGTATTTTCAATGATCTTGGTGCCTCAAGTGTGCCATTTTCTCAGCAGAACACAATTATGAAGTCAAATCTCAAAAAAGATACCTGTAACCCTCACGCGAGACAATCATGATTCTGTGAAAACTGATGATTTCCATTTCCAGCTCTATTCTTCATCACTTTCTCACTCAATACTCTAAGATTCACCTCTCTTCATACACATTAATCCGAAATACACAATTGAAGCTTACAAATTCCATGGATCACACATAGAATAGACTCAATAAATCAAAGAAAATCACATGGAAGTAGAAAACACGATTTTCTGCAAGAGAGCTCTTAAAATTACTTGGATAGTAGAAATAATACAACCAACCCTCTCAAAATAGAGGAAATTATCTTTTATACATTTTCAAGTGTCCTCTTTCATACTTGAATTTTAGTCCTTTTCCCTTCTAATCTAAAAATATGCTATCAAAGAGCTTCCAAAAATTCTAGAAAAAATACATATGATTATAATTTACATGAGGAAGACTCTTCCTCATTTTTTACATCATTTGCATAAATATTTCTTCAATTTTTTGACATTTTACAAATATTTCTCTTCAAAAAATGCTTCTTCTAACAACAGGCTTACAATTAGACCCCATTCCATCTAATCATACTTGTTCAATGTACTTTGAGAAAATTAACAGAACAATTCAATGCCACATAGTAGTCCAACTTGACCTTCAGGATGTACATATACTTAACATAGAAACCACCCCTCTTTGTCTCTCATGCCACATTGTACTTGATTTCATGGATGCTCTTGTTTATTTCCTTTGTGGTGCGTGAATGAAAGGAAGGGAAACAAACCTTCAGAAACAATATATAAAACTTCTCAGCGATATAAAACCCCCTTCTGCCTATTGAAGCTTTGCACACTCAAATCCACCTCAATCGATCTACGTTGTAAAGGCAATCTATGAATAACTAAATGTTTTGTTTTCAACCCAACAGTGTGGCATACATAAAAAGAACTTCATATGAAAGTATTCTCTTATGGGGTTGTTCTTTAAAATCAGGCAACTGAATACAACCGCAAGTGATTTTGACCACTTGTAAAAAGCCTCTAGCTCCAATGCTTGATGGATACAAAAAAATGAGCACAAAGATGAAGAGGAAGCAAGAAGATTAAAAATTTATACCAGATGATGCATGACTTCATGTCTCCTTGTCCTTGGTAAATAATTCCAAGCAAGCCCCTTGTAATCTTCAATCCCATTCTCCTCCATAGAAAATCCTTCTTGTACATAGTCATTGCACTCGAGCTTTCCAAGCTACAGAAACCTCCCGACTCTGTTTACTCTTTCATGAACCCGGGTATCCTTTATTTCCGTCCCATTCTCGGGTAGATGTTGAGGACCTCCTCCTCGTTCATCACTGCTTTTGCCCTTCAGTTGTTGTGCTCTTGCCTTTGGAATCCCTGCGGTTGTCTTTTAAGAAAGTGTTGATTGAAACTTATATGTGCTGATCACTTAAAGCAAGGACCTTCACTCCCTTCCTGTTTGCTTCTTTTCCTCACCATTTCTCTTCCTCGACTTCCTGTGGGATGCACTTTGAATATATGGGCTTAAGGACATGTGAGAGAAACTACCCTCGTTAATAGAAATTCTAGTTGAGACAAAGCTTCCATATGTCTTTCCCTCACTCAGAGCACGAGCATACTCATCTCCAAATTGCAACACAACACAACACCTTTGTGTCTTCTGATCCTCACCCTGAGCACGTAATAAAGCTTATTCTGTTCCTAAACTATCACGCTTCTTATTTTTTATAGTATGCACAGATATATCCCCTCTCCATAAGCCTCAAATTTGAAGTAGACAATCCCTCGGACCTCCTTCTTTGTCATCGTCTGCCATCTATCCTTTCTCTATGATATGCACCCTGCTAGCGATGGAGTTCCCAAAGAACAAGTTAAGCAAAACAACTCCCTCGACAGTGATCTCCTTATCTTCTAACCTCCAAATCACAACAAAACCTCCAAAACTAAAGAAAAACCCACGCAGCCACCTTCCCCTCTTTAAATTCGAATAGAGCTACCTGTCAGCTTCTCTGAGTACTTTGTCAAAAACTACTCCCTATGAGTTCTTTTCTGTTTCACCCCTCCTATTGAAGCCCTCTTCAACACATGATACCCCTCTTTCAATGCTCAATGTCCCCCTCTTCAGCGCTCTCTATGTTCTTCCCAAAGATGAGCTCTCTCTACTGTTGTGGAAGAGAGGGATAAAGAGCCTGCAAGTAAGAGAAAGACATCCACAGTACAATAGCCCCTCCTTTGATCTCTTCACCTTCTCCCCACTGCCCGCTCGTTCTTGCACAAAAACAAAGAGAGACCCCCCAACAACAGCCTGCTGCCTCCAAAATGAAAAGCCCGCTGAGTACTTTTTCGCCCCCCAATTACTTCGCATGAGAGACCTGCCATGCATTTCTTCCTCCCCTTTAATTCATATGAGCCCCCAAATTTACTCCTTTTTGGTACTCCTCTGCCAAGAGGAATTAATCCCCTTCTACTCCACTTCCATCTCCTTTAAGTCTCCTGCACATTCATAAAAACAAAATCCCCAAGAATATTTGGTGAAATACATATTTCTCTTTGAAAATGCAAATCCCCACCAAGGTTATGTCACACATAAATCCAAACAAGATCAGACAATTTCCAAGTCAACAATCTTCCAAAACTTCATCAGTTTCTCTGCTCCAAGTTCTTTAGTGAAGATATCAGCAACCTGCTCATCTATTCTTACATAAACAAGATCAATATCACCTGCTAATACCTTCTCTTTGATAAAGTGATAATGTACCTCAATGTGCTTTGTTCTAGCATGAAAAACAAGGTTCCATGCTAACTATATTCTGCTAAGATTATCACAATAGATGGGAATGGGTTTTTGCACTTCCACACCTAAATCTACAAGTAGCATCTCCAGCCATGATGCCTCACATGCTACCATTGCAACACCTCTATACTCAACCTCTGTACTCGAAAAAGCAACAATGGGTTGCTTCTTGCTACTCCATGTAATAACTACTACCTCCAAGTGAGAATAGAAAGCCATTAGCAGATTATCTGGAGTACTACCAGCCCAATCTTCATCGGTGTATCCATGAACCTGCAAATCTACACTAGCTTCATAAAACAATGCATAATCCAAAGTAGCACTCACATAATGTAGACTGTGCCTCACAACATCCAAATGTGGCTTCTTGGGAACTTGCATAAATTGACTTTCAAGCCCAACAGTGTAGCTAAGATCAGGCCTCGAAATTGTGAGATATATCAAACTTCTCACAATTTTTCTATACATAGTAGCGTTTTCCAATGCTTCATCTTGTAGTATCTAACTTCAAATATTGATCTAATGGCATATAAATTGTCTTGCAACCAGCCATACCATACTTTTGTAGCATATTCAAGGCATATTGCCTTTGTGACATCCATGTACCTATTTCTGTATGTATAAACTCAATGCCCAAGAAATAGTGCAACACACCAAGATCTTTCATGTCAAATTCCTACATAAGAAGTTGCTTCACCTCTTTGATGCTTTCTTCATTATCACCACCTATAGTCAAGTCATCAACATAGATAGCCACAATTGTGATGCCATCATCACCATTCCTTGCATATAGTGAATAATCTGCATCACACATAGAAAATCCAATGGTGGTTAGGTAATCAACAATCCTTGCATGCCATGCACGAGGTGCTTGCTTCAGCCCATACAAAGCATTTTGCAACCTGCAAACATATTTTGGATGCTTTGAACCTTCATATCCTTGTGGTTGGTCCATGTATACTTCTTCCTATAACTCACCATGTAGAAAAGCATTATTCACATCCATCTGATGCAATGTCCATCCTTTTGCTATCACTAAAGCAAGAAGTGTTCTGAGAGTAGACATTTTAGCTATAGGGCTGAATGTTTCCTCATAATCAATGCCATAAGTTTTTGCATATCCTTTTGCTACCAAACGTGCCTTATACCTGCTTATGCTACCATCAACATTGTGCTTTACCTTGTAAACCCGCTTGTAGCCTATGGGTTTTTTTTCTTTGTGGCATGGAACCAACTTCCATGTTTCGTTTCCATAAATTGTAGCCATCTCCTCATCCATAGCTTTTTCCCAATCTGCATGCATCTTCAAAATAAGAAGGCTCAACATCTTGTATTACCTTTGTCATGTAGGCACAATGAGAATCCATGTAACTATCATATGTCAATCATTGCACTGAATTCCATATCCTCCCATATCTTCTTGGTCCTGGGTCACTTCTCCTTGTATCATCTGCATGTGCCTTTCTTACTCCTAGAGTCTTCACAAAGGGCAATCCAAGTTTCTCATCAAGGCTCTTTTCTGAACCACTTGAATCTCCATCAACATCTTCAAAACCTACACATGTTTTATGACCAGCAGAAAGCTTTTCTTTACCTTTCTTGGATGTATTTGATGAATTTTTTGGACTGAAATTTCCATGCAATCTTCCACTCCATGGATTTGAGTTGGAACTATTGCTTGGTGTTGCATCCAGTCCACTCAAAGCTTGAGATTCTGCACTTGATTTTTCAGCATTTTCTTTGTCATTTGGTTCAAGATTCAGTTCTTCTTTGGCATCTGCATAGAAGCTTGATATTTCATTAAATACCACATCTGTGCTCACCTTCACCTGTTGTGTGAGTGGATTATAAAATTTATATCCCTTTCGCTCAAGGAAATATCCAATGAAGACATGCTTTTCTGCTTTTGGATCAAGCTTCGTCCTCAATTCATCTAGAACATGTACATATGCAATACAGCCAAAAACTTTCAGATGTGATAAGTTTGGCTTTTTACCTGTAAACTTATCTTCAGGTGTAACTCGATGTACAACAGCATTCAGAGTTCTATTCATGATGTATACAACAATATGAACAACTTTTGCCCAATAACAATGAGGCATATTCTTCTCAGCCATCAGGGCTCTTGCTATTTAAGCAATATGTCTATTTTCGCATTGAGCGACGCCATTTTGTTGTGGTGTGTACCTGCATGAAAATTGACATCGAATTCCATGATTTTTTAGAAAATTGCTGAACTCATTTGACATGTATTCACCTCCTCCATCAGATCTTAATGTCTGAATATACTTCCTTATCTCAAAGTGAGTGAACACATCACTCTTCTCTTTCATGAAATATACCCACAATTTTCGTGTATGGTCACAATGAAAGTAACATGAAACCTATAACTGCCCATATATGTGGTCTTTGTATGTACTATTTCTAGTATGTTCTCACTAACATGCTTGTCATGTGGAAATGATGCTCTTGATTGTTTCCCAAATTGACATGCTGCACATACCTTTTGCATCTGAAATTTGGTAGTCCATGGACAATCTCCTTTGACTGCATCAATTTTAGCCTTTGCAAGTTTTCATGTCCAATCTGTTTGTACCAAATCTCTATATAAGCAATGACTCCTACACCTTTTGCAAACATGGCTAGATTCATTTGAGGAATTTTCAAATTTAAGATGAACATCCTACCCACTTTGTTTCCTTTGGAAATCAATCTTCCATCCTGTTTGTATTCTTTTACATATAACCCATTAGCATTGAACCTGCCTTGTAATCCCTGGTCAACCTTTTTTCCAACAGACACCAGATTCTTTGTTATATTTGGAACATGTAGCACATCAACAAGATGTTTTATCTTCCCGTCCTCCATAGACAATGCTATGTTTCCTGTATGCTCGATAGGGTGTGATGTGTCATCACCTGTTTCAACATATCCAAGAACTAGCAATTTTTGCAAAGTATTAAACCATTCCACATGACTAGTAATGAGATTTGAAGCACCTGAATCAACATACCAAACATTATCATTCGATTTTGAAACACCAGCAAACGTCATATTCAACATGTGATATTGAAGCATGAATAACTTTTCATAATCATCTACACTTGTGGATGCATAGTTCTTTTGCTACCTTCTGTTATTTTGATTCTTCAACCTGCAATCACGTTTAAAGTGTCCATGTTTACCACAATTCCAGCATCCCTTATTGTCATTACCTTAATCATTTGTTTGGAAAATTTTGTGACCTCTTTGGCTCCCCCTACCTCGAAACTGCCCTCTTCCTCCTGCATGATTTTGTTGTTGACCTTGGTCTTGGTTACTGTTGTATATTATGGAATCATGGAAGGTTAAATGGATTTTTAATGTTTTAAATGTCCAGAAGGTTTTAATGTGGTTGTGTTTGATATAGTAGGTGAAGAAGCATGAGGGCGTGGATACAAGTTGTAGCTCAGTGATGAGTAGCACAATTTGGTGTAGCTCAGTGATGAGTAGCACCTCCTTTAATGTCAATCCGGGAAGACGTGAGGATGGTATGAAGACCTCGAGCAAGTGGCGGCACAAGTGCGTGAGTGAGAAGCACACAAACATGCACACACATACACACACACGCGCACACACAGCAAGACAAAGAGTGATAAGCAATGGAGTCTTTAGATTACTTTCAAGAGCTCTTACAAGTTTGTTTCAATTACAATCTAGCCTCAAAAATGAGCTCTCTAGCTCCTTTTATAGTTTTTGACTAGCTTTGGCCCTGTTCAGACCTAGTGTCCGGCCTAGTTAAAAATTAGGTTCCAGGGCTTATTTGAAGGCTCAAACGAGATCTAAAAAATAAGAAAATTGGCAGGTAGATACTTCTAAAGCTCCTCAAGCTCAAGGACTCCTTGGCTTGCACAAAATGGAGCTACAAAAAGATGAAATGGTATTTACAATGGTGTTTAGTGATGAGAATCACTTTTAATTGGTGTAGAGGTTTTGAAAAATTAAGGTTGCCTTAGTGCTAAATCTGCGTGAATGCTCATACGTACTTCTTCCTGAAGAAATTTATTGGCCTATTTGCCAGATCTTCGTTGACTCCCTTGTTTACTTATGCCTTCTCTCCCCTCTGACTCTCTTCTTTGACTGCCATGCCTTGTCAGTCCTTCAGTCCCTTGTCGGCTGCTAACACCCCCCCCTCTCTCGCGTCTGTCGTCCCTGACAGACCCTTGTTGTGGGGGCTTTTGGATGTAGTACTCGACGACATCCTGCGCTAAGTGATGTTCTGCAATTCTCAACCCTTTGGCCAAATCTGTCAAAAGAGCATCCCAGTCTACCGGCCCGGGAACCTCTGGATGTGGTATACGTAGCTTTTCGGAATGTAGAGCTTGTTCCACGGCAAATAACTGCAAGAGATGGGATGGTCTGGGAATGAATATCTCGGAGTGATATTCCCAGAATCCCGTGACAAACATCTCTTCAAACGTTTGTTTGAAGCAGGCCGGTAGATATTTGATGCGAGCGTGCCATGCATACACCACCGTAATCGATGGGGTTGTGCTCATGTCGTATACAAGGTCCTGATTACCTTCATTAAATCCTAATGCTGAGAGATGCGGTTCCTTGACGTTTTTGAAGGTCCTGAAGGTGACCAACATGAGTTCGAAAATCTTCAGGCACATCTGAGTCATGACATCAGGTACATTCTTGAACCGGACCCCCCAATGTCGAATCGTCGAAATCATATATCCAATCGTAGGTGGG
The DNA here is from genome assembly GCA_020310875.1 of Ceratopteris richardii. Lineage (NCBI taxonomy): Eukaryota > Viridiplantae > Streptophyta > Polypodiopsida > Polypodiales > Pteridaceae > Ceratopteris > Ceratopteris richardii. The sequence continues at coordinate 85,789,345 of CM035415.1, forward strand.
CCCTTCGGGGGTGCGAAGTACACATAATTGAGCCACTTCTCACATCCTTTAATCGTCAGCACTGTTTGTGTGTACTCCGGCCATGATCTCCTTCGAAATACAGGGCAATAACATGGGTTATATTTGATGTACAATGGCATGTTGTTCCATGTTCTTACCATTTCCGGATATGTTTCCAGCAGCCGAATTCTCCACGTGGGTTGGCGAATATGTCCCTGCTTGGCGCTTTCGGGGATGTCATCAGGTGCAAATTGGGTGGCAGAGGTGGGTTCCCTGGAGGTGTGGTGTTTGATCTCCGCATTATAATCCGCCATTAGCACGTAAAAAGGAACATACAGGTCATCCGATGGGCTGATCCACCTATGGTGTGAGAGATTCTGAAAATAATCGGACTTTATTACAACCTCTTCCAATTTTGACATCAATGCGATTTGGACTGCCACCCTGTCATCATGCGTCGTGGCTACTTTCTCTAGTTTTTGCATCCATTCAGGTGCCTCGATTTCAATTGTGTCCATGCCCTGTTCTGTTCGCTTACCCCCGGGTGTTGGCATCGGAACATAGGGATCCTCAAATGTTTCTTCTACTTCAATTGGCACAAGATCGTCAGGCTCTGGTTCTGCCAAGGGGGAGGGTTGGCGTTCATATACAAGCACTTTCTTTTCCAATTCTGCAATTTGTGCTTTGAGTGCTGCTACTTCGTCAGCTGTGTCAGCTGTGGTCGGGGCTTCCTTGGGTGGTGCTGGTTGAGTTGCCAATTGCCTTCGTAGTTCATCTCTTTCCTTTTCTAAGGCTGCATGGGCTTCGAGGAGATCCGCATGGGTTTCCAAAATGATTTGCATATTATCCGAGGGGATAGCCTTAAATCTCTCCGGGTCAATGTCCTGTGGTGAACCTTCCATGGCTAACTCCAAGTTCTCTTCATTTTGTGTCTGAAGCCGTCTATTTTCTTCTAGGGCTGCAGACATATGCTTCCGTAATAGAGCCATGTTTCGGCGGAGTTTGAGGTTCTCTGTGATTTGAGAATGTAGCAACTCGTCCATGTGTCGTCGCTCTTCATCATCTGCTTGGGGTGGGTTGGCTACTAATTGTGCATATTGTTCCTGTAAGGTCATGTGCTACTGTTGTAGTAGCTGCCTCTGCTCTTCAAGATCCTGACACCGTGCTTTGAGATCTTCGTGGCTTCGGAAAAGCCTTGTATGTTGGGTGTCAAGGTGTTGGTAATGTTGCTGAAGTTGGGACATGCATTGATACATACTATTAAATACATTATTAATGGGGATGGATGCAGGGAGGGTGTTATGTGCAGCGGGGAAGGGAAAGGGAAAGGGGAGTGTGAATGCAGTGCTGGGAAATGGTGAAGTGGGTGGTGGGGGAATGGGAGATTGTGGTGGTATGGGGGGAGGGAGAGGTGCAGTGGAAGGTGATATGTCCATAAAATCTGTGGTGGAAGCAGTAGTGGGAGTGATTGTGAATAGTGGAACGGTGGGTGCAGTGATCGTGGTGAATGTGTACAGTGTTGTGTGCAGTTGTGGATGTGAGCTGCCCGAAAGTGTGGGTGGGGGAATGGGGATATCAGTAGATGCCGTTAGTGTTACAGTGGTAGTGGAGGTGTATGCACGGGAGGTGTTGAGAGGGTGTGTGGGTTGATAGGCCGTTTGTGCTTCAGTCATGGCGATGGGTTCGGAGGCGGTAACGGTGGTAGTTACGTTGGTGGTGGGAGGTGAATGAGGTGGAGAGGGAGGGGAGGATGGTAAGGGAGGTGATGGAGGTGCACTTGATGTGTGGGCTTCCTCGGTGTCGTGAGCGGTGTGTGCTGTGCCAGTGGTTGTGGGGGTGCCTTGTGGTCCTGATCCTAATACATTCATTTGTTTTCCCGCTCGTGGGGGGCGTCTTCCATATCTTTTCTCTGTCCTTCGTGATTGCGCTAGTGCCGTATGCACCGTTTCAGGTACTCCCAAAGCATCTGATATCATTTCCAGGGTGGCACGGTATTGCTCGTCCACGCCTTCCTCCTCCAGAATCTGGTTCATGAGGGCTTTGCCTGCAGCTAATGATAGCCTGTGTTGCTGTTGGACCCGGTTCATCGTATCGTAGAGCTTCTTTAATGCGTTAGTATAGGCTGGGGCACCTTCCAGTACTTGTAGGGCTTCTTGATCATACTCTTGTTCTTCTGCTTCTGATTGTCCACCCCGTGCCTCCTCATGTGCTTCTTCTTCCTCGTCCACATTGACTACATCCGGTTGGCTGGGCTGGGGTTGGCCTGGGGCAGTTGGCTGTCCAGTAGCTTGCTCTGCTTCAACTTCTGCATTGACAGCGTCGATGATTCTAGCAACTTCTTCGTCAGTTAGATCCTCCAGAGTGAATCCATGCGGGAATTCCAGATCAGTCGGTATTGGTGGAAACACAAGGTTCGGGCCATCTGTGCTCTGCCTGGGTAACCTTATGGTAAATGGTTGCACTCTTCGAGGAAGCCTTGGAGTTGTTTCTGGTGTTAGGGTTGCACCACGGGGTTGTGCACAAGGCATCTGTACGGTGCCTCTCATCTTTTTAGAGGGAGGTCCGACAGCGGACAACCTGCGTTGAAACTCCTGTGCTCTGGACCAATTGAGAGCCCTCTGCACCGGTACATCATATGCGAGACATCTGTATACAATTCTTGTAAGTGCACAGCAACCATACAACACAGACTTTTGCTTCTTATACCATCTCTGATGAGCCATATGAATCTGGTCAATAATCCAATGGGGCATATTGATGGACAATTCAAAAGCATCCGCCAGGTAGAGGCTAAACCAAATCTTCTTCGGAGGCATTGTGAACCTGTCTTGTGCGGGGAACGCGAAATGTTGCATGACCATACGTAAATGAATGGCTATTGTGGGAGTCATTGCCACCATGTCCTTCAGTTTTGTCAGATTCCTGTTCTTCATGTTATCGGGGACCATGGTCTCCTTTTCCGTAGGAATGTGCATTCCGTTGTGGAGGTGATCGCAATCCGGGTGGATCGGGTCCGGTCGTGGCACACACAGGGTGTATGAAGCTAATGAATGTTGGAAGGTTTAAAGATGTGAAGGTGAAATTAATGTTGAGTATGGAGAAGAGAGAGATGTTGAAATAATTATGGGAATGGGAATGTAGGTGTGCACGTTAGATTGATGACATGAATGATAAGAATGAAAGAGAACCATACACACGAATCAAATTTGGAAGGAAGAATGGTCCATTGGAGGAGCTTCTTAAACACTTCCTAATTCTAATCCATATGTATAGCCTTCTTTGGATGATATGTATGCATGATGAGAATAGATGGAATCCTTACACATAAATCAGTTTCGAAAGGAAGAATGGTCCAATATTGGAGCTTCTTATACACTTTCAGAAACTAATAAATATGTATGGATTTGTATGGATTATATGCATGCAAGTGAATTATGATGATGGATTTTACTCACAAGCTCAAAGAAACATCCTCACTGGTTCAACGCAATACTGCGGAGCCTTCTCACACATAGAAGAAATAGAAGACATGTAAAAATACTTAAGAGACTGAGAGAGGTGACAAGAGACAAGTGACAAGTGACATGAATTAAAAGAATTTGAATTAAGTTACATGTAAAAGATCGTCGTGTACGTCATGCTAAGCAGTCTACTGATCAAAGGTGGTTCCGACCCTCAAACCATGACAGTTCAACCGAATGTCACACGTAAGAAGGTGAGTTCCACTCCAGTGACCCTATGTCTGTCTAGGCTCGTAACGTCTAACTAAAGAAGTCTAAGACTCATTAAAATCAGCTCTAACTCACTCACACGCTCCACCGAGGGTGAGTCAAGATAGAGATGCTGGTTTCAAGAGCCTATCCTAGATTGGAGTTCTAACTTAAATTTGAAACTAGGTTCTATACTCATACTAGCTCACCTTGGATCCTCACTCGCTCAACCGAGGGTGATCGTCTCAAGGAAACCGTAAGCTAGCATGAGCCCTATGGATGCCTAACAATGATGCTCTAGGAGTTTGGAGGGGGGTTTATATAGTTTTTTGGATGAATTTGGGCCCTTGGATCTAGAGAAATCAACTCTCAACTCTAGGATCACTACTTTTGATTACAACCATTTGATTAATCAAATCAATGGCTTGGAATTGTTCTTTCTATCAAATCTAGTGTAAAGGAGTGAAATATAGGCGCCCTCATTCTCCACCATTGGATCTGGGGATGATCTGGACCGTCGGATCAGTGCTGACATCAATTCGGATAAGATAAGCCACTATTTTTGGAGAAACACTGCATTATTGATCTTTGATTGTAAAAAAGGTCTTCTTTTATGGAAAAAATTCGTGGATCCTCCTTCCTTTATGCTTTAGTGCATCTCCACCCTTGAATAGGAGCTCATCTTGACCGTTCACCATGGTTCAATCATATTTTGACATGTGGCAGCCCTTCAAGCCTTCAATTTTTTTATTCTAGAAAACTGCAGTGACCTTGAAAACTGGAATTTGTGCTCTTTGACCCTCCAAAAAGGCTTTGATGAAGATGAAACTTTGTAGGGCTATGTTTCCAAAGATCTCCTTTAGGAATATACAGAAAAAACTCTCATCTGAATCTCCCTTTTACAAGTTTGACTACATTTGGAAGCTTGCAAGGTGGCATTAAGGCATCTAGGAAGCTCGGATAGCCTTGAAACTTTATACAAATATGTAGCCACATATGGTCTTTATACATGCCAAACCATATGGCTAACATAAATTTCTATACAAGAATTTGTAGGGTCAAACTAGAAAAAATACATTTTTACAAAATGAACATAGCATATCAATGTGCTACCAAATCCATTTTCTGCTGAAATTTGGGCTATAGACTGCCTTTGACAATCTTTACAAGTATATGGATTTTCATCTAATTGGGTGACAATGAAATTTTTGCCCTAATTTCCCAACTTTGACCAGCTTTGACCAACTTTGACCGCTACCATGGACTTTCTTGATTTCTTTGAAACTTTGTATGTGACCTTCCTTTGACATCCTTGATGCATCCTGGACTTCTCGGGGAATTCTGGCTACCTTCACCAAATATGTTTTTTTTGTAGGCCTTCACAAGTGAGAGAGGAGAGAAAATCTCGACGACATTCGCCCCCACTAAACTTGCGATTCCTCCGGAAGCGCCACTCTAGCATCTGTGAAAAACAAAATGTTCCAGGCATCAAATTCTTTTATAGGCAACATAAGAAACATGGAAGGAAAATTGATTATATGCATGAATAAGTAGGTAACGTGACATGAAGCAAAATTTGCATGAAAGAAATAATTGAAACAGGAAACATGAATATGCATGAACAAATAGGCAACATATATGCAAATGAACAAGCAACATTGGCAACAAGAAAGAAAAAAAACAAGCATCAATATGAAGTGGAAGTGGTTGTATTGAGTCGTTTTAAGCATCAGTTCCTCTCATCTTGAAGAAAATTTTGTACCTTTTTCATAAAGCAATCTACCTTAAATATGATTATAAACAAAGATTTAGGATTTTCAAGAGACATCTTTCATCTTTAGCTTATTTTAGATCAACTCCTTTCCTACATAAATATGAATATGCTCTTTCTCTAATAACATGCAAGGAAATCTAACTAAACTCCACTAATGCATAAATCTGCCTATATAGCCCGTGATTTATTCTACTATGCCTCTTTATCCTCCTTTGGCTTGCTCTTTTTTTTTTTTTTTTTTTTTTTTTTTGATGATGATGATGATTCGGCAACTTTATGGTTACGATCACTTTTTTTTTGGGGTGGAAGAAAGTGTAAACTTCTTGGTAACATGTAGCAACTTCTTTTTTTTTTTTTTTTTTTTTTTTTTTTTTTTGATGACGGGGAAAAATTAAACCCCGATACAAGGTACAACCATTTTTGATGACGGAGAACAGTCATTTAAACTTCGATACAAGTGCTGTGAGATGGACTAAGGATGTAGAAACATGCAATAGCAGGAGCTAGGATTTCAACAATTATGCTTTCGATACTGGATACATATGCATGTTTATATATGAAAGTCATGTCACCAAAATAAACCTCCAAATCTACATGCCCTATCTTTCCACAATCCTAGATTATAATCAATTTCTTAGTAGATAAGTTACTACTTAAGATACAATTTTACACAAGTAGAGAAATCATCATTTGCCTTTTTTGACTCAAGTGATGTGGATATGCAATGTGATGCAAAGACTGAAAAAAACATGCATGAAACAAGCATGGAAAAAAAATAGAATGAACTTGAAAAAAAACAAAGCAACATGAACTTGAAAAATTAATGATGTTTTTTTTTTTTTTTATAATTTTTTTTTTTTTTAATAACATGGATACTCCTGTTTATGAATCGGCCTCATTGTTGTCATCTTCTCCAATGTCCTCATCCAAAATGTACTCGTCATTATCACGCTTCTTGAATAACTTTATCCTTTTACCTGCAATCAAAGTTTTTAGTGCAACACCATTTAATTCACAAAGAGCATACGTACCATTGTTGTTGACTTTTGATACAATGTATGGCCCAAACCACCGTTGAGTGAGTTTTTTGCGTGCATCATATTGAGAGTCAAATGTACTATCATAAATGAGCACCCAATCTCCTACTTCAATTGGCTTAGGACGCAATCGATGAGTTTTATCAAAATAATGCTTGTTCTTCATTCTAGATTCTCTTAATTTTTCAACAGCATCATCAAGTCTTAACTTACCTTGTTCTAACTGTTTAATACGCAAACTCAAAAAATCATCAGTAGACATGTTTTCAGACCAAGGCAAATTTGACCATGCAGAAATATGAGACTGAATTGGAAACAATGGTTTTTGACAGTACATGAGTTCAGCAGGCATATATCCAGTAGTACGTGTGCATGTCATTCTATCTGCCCAAAGTGCAAAAGGTAAGAATTTAGGCCATTGTTTGATGTCACCGTTACATGCTTTAGATATGGCTTTCACAATAGGTGGATGCCCTCTCTCTATTTTACCATTGGCCTCTGGGTTATATGCAGTAGTGAGAGACAAACGAATACCGTGACGCTCAAAGAACTCTTTAGCTTCTCTCGCATTTAACTCTCCACGGTCGGCAACTACTTTCTCTATGTACCCAAATCGACTTATGACATCTTCAAGCAAGAATTTGCAAACATTGTAAGTGGTCTTAGATCGTAGTGCACGTCCCTCTACATGATTAGTTAAGTCTTCTCTTGCAAGTACAATGTAACGCATTTTGTCGATACCTTTAGGCATAGTTACAAGATCTACTACCCACTTGTAGTGAATACAAGGTGGATAAGTAGGATGCAACGGATCTCTATGTTTGACTGATGAATGAAGTTGACAAGTAGAACATGTAGAAACATAGCTACTAATGTCAACATACATCCTAGGCCAATAATAGGTACTTCTAATTTTTTCATATGTTCCAAAAAATCCTTTATGACCTGCCCATAATGTCTCATGCATTTCCTTCATTACTTGCAATTGAAGACCTCTCTTTCCTAGGACTCGTTGTGGATTCTTAACCTTACCCTTAGCATGTCTCCAAAGATAACCATTACATAGGAAAAAGTTATAAGCTCGTTTCCTAATGTTACGGAATCTATTCGTAGTCCAGCTAGGTAATGGTTGTAGTGTACTGAGATACTTTCCTATGTCTCTCCATTCATCTTCGTACTCAGACTCATGAAATTTCTCATACTCATATATATGTGGAACATAGTCAACTAAATTCACATTCTTTATTAGATCACTTTCAAGATCATCATCAAATCTAGCTCTCGATAACATATCAGCAACTGAGTTTGACTTACCTGAAATATGAACTAACTCAGGATTTATGAACTTAATATATGAGATCCATCTAAGCATGGCTATATCAGGAGATGAACAATTGGCTATCATTCCAATGAGAGGCAAACAATCAGTCTCAACTTTGACATTTGCACCAATGAAATATTCTTTGTCTGTTTTCAAAGCTGTTACCATACCCCATAGTTCTCGTTTGATCTGTGGATATTTTCGTTGTGTTTCATGTAGAATTTTGGCACCAAACCTAATTGCATATCTATTCCCTTCACTATCATCTTGACTTATGACCCAACCTATACCAATAGGACTAGTATCAACGGTCAATATAATAGGTTTGTTAGCAGAATAGTCTACACGCTTAAGGATGGGAGCTTCAAGCAATAATTTCTTCAATTTACGCATAGCTTGAGTGTGTTTGTCAGTCCAAATAAATTTTCGTTTCTTCCTCAACAAGTCATAAAGACAATCAGCAACATGAGCAAAGTGAGGGATCCAAATAACATAAAAGATGCAAGCACCAAGAAATCTACGTACCTCACTCACGTTGTTACATGTTTCAGAAATCTTGCTAATGGCATCAACTTTTTGTGGGTATGGCTTTCGACCATAATGGCCACATAAATGTCCAACAATAAGTACCTCGTTGACACCAAAAACAGATTTCTCTATGGAAAATGTGAGACCTACCTCTTCAAATCGTTGAAATATTCTTTCACAATCAGAGATATGGTCAAGAACAAATTTACGACATCCAGATGAATCTAAAGTAATGTCCTTTACACGTTCCTCACTCCCTTTAATTGGAATATCATCAATGAATGGCATAGTTATATGAGGGATAAAATCATGTAAGACCATATTCATAGCACTCATCATATGAGCCACAGAATTAGTCGCTCCTTGAGGTAAAGTACACATTCGCACTAAGCCTAAAGGAGTTTTCATTGTGGTTATGTCACGACTATCAATTGCTAATTGGAATTGGTCATATCCAGAATATAGATCACCCATTGAATAGATAGAATGTCCTGAAAATGATTCAGCAAACTCATCTACAATGGGTCCTGTTCCTACATTCCTTATGGTGACTTTATTGACGGGTTGGAGATCTTGAATAAAACGTAGTTTCCCATTCTTTTTAGGCACAGTGAACCATCTGTTTGAGTAAGGTGCAAAAGATGGCTCTAAAATTCTCATGTTTATCTTCTCCTTAAGTAGTTTCATTAGCTCAGGTAAGTGAGCCTTTGGAACAGGTATAGGACGAAGATTCCATGGAATATGTGGAATAGTAAAGATTATCATGGGTGCAACTAGCTTAGGATCTACACAACCAATCTCATGAGGATACATAGTAAAGGCTTTTCCATGGCTCCGTATAACTCTCTCAAATTTATCTCTCTCTGCTGGCAAAAGAAAGTCATCATCTCTACCAATTTTCACCTGTTTGATTGTCTCATCCGTGAATGTATGTCCTATGTTTTTCTTATCCCGAAGAATTGGATCATTTTTCACATCAATAATTTTTTCATTACTTCCTTGAGGTAATGGTTGAGCTATGGGTTTGATTTTTTTGTCTACAGTTTTGTACTTTGTTTCAACTAAGGCATCATGTGTTTGGTTAAATTTTGAGCACTTGTCAACATTGAGAGCATACTCTTGGATTAGAGCATACTCATCAAGGGAAGAAATAAGAATAATATGGGAATTAGAATTTTGTTGAAGACATAACTCTAACTCCTCAAGAGTAGAGAAACAATGAGATATCTCAATCACATGCTCAATGTTCTCATCATGTTCCATGATTTTGTTGTTTTTATAATTTTTTTGGGTTTTTTGGATAAAAGACTTGGACAATTGACTCTTATGAAGAAAATCTAATCTAGAATGTGGAAAACAAAGTGACAAACTATTGTACATGTTGGTTGGATGCGAGATGTCAAACCAATATCCACTGTTGTCCCGCTCAACAATGGATTCTATCCGAAATTTTGATCATATGTAGCTCCAAACATGAATCGAGGTGCACAATCACTACAAGCATGCTCATGACCCTGAGTAACAATAGGTTTCTTTCTAATTGACAATCGATTCCTAGGATGATTCACTCCTACTGTCATGACTTGAAGTGATTGCATTCCATCCTTAGACTTAAATCTAGCATAGGTAGACCCATCATCCATGGCTTTAGTTTCCATACGACTCTCACAAATAAAGGGTTGACCTAAGAGAACTTCATAGGAGCAATTATCTTGAATAAAAAAGTGAAACTCTTCTGTGATTCCTCCTATGGATATGGGCACACTAGCACAAGCTCCATACAGGGTACCTACACCATTATCTGCAGTTCTCATACGCCATCCACAATCTTTATCTATGGGCCATCGAAACTTATCATAGACTTCTCTTGAAATCACATTGATTTCGGAGCCGGAATCTACTAATGCATTTACAGTGATAGTGTTCTTATCATTTCCTATTTTAACATGCATCTCTGATGTACCTCTAGACCAAAATGTTCTTTTAAAGTGACTTTCAGGATTGTTTTCATGATTTTCATGGTCAGGTTGAATAGGTCCTAAGAAATTTTTATTAACATTTACTTCATCATCATCAAAGTCCTCTTCATCAGATTCATCAAAGTTTAAGGCTTCATTCATAGCTTGATCTTGATCTAGAGAATCTTGCATCTCAGTATCTAGATTAAGTGGAAACCTCTTCCTTTTAATTAGTCCGATAAAGTTATCTTTAAAAACAGGCTTTGCAATAGAGAAAACTTGTTCTAAAGACATAGTCACTTGACTCTTAAGCAAAATGTCATCTAAAATTTCCATAGGATCTATTTTTCTCTCAATTTCTGAAATCAAGATGGCTTTAGGTTTTCTCTTTGGTTTCTTTTGTTTTTGCTCAGGATCTTGTTTTTGTTCATGTTCTCGTGTTTGGTCTTCAGTTTGTTTTGATTGTTCTGGTTTATCTAAAGGCTTTGGTTCTGTTTTTCTTTGCTTTGTCTTCTTCCCTTTTTGTTTCTCCTCTTGTTTTTGTTCATTGGGTTCTGATTCTTGTTTTTTATCTTTAGATTGTGATGTTTCTCCTTGCTCTATGATTGTTTCTATTCCCTCTGAGGTTTGTTTTCGAGTCACTCTTCTTTCACTAGGCTCAACTTCATCTCTTTTTCGTTTTTCTTCTACATTGGATATGTGAGAAATAAGAGATTGATCTTCTATCGGTGACTCCCAAGCCGTTATTCTCCTAATCTCATCCCGTGCTCTTACTAAAGCCTCTATGGAAAAATCACCTTCCTTTGTGGGTTTACTTGATTCTACTTGTTGTTCATCAAGAGCTTCTAGTTTCACTCCTCTAGTTCCTACGTCCATTATGGTTATATTTTCATAATGTTTTTTCATTCCTCCCTTACCATAATTTCCTTGCAAAGGTAGCCTAGATCGATAGTCACAGATTTTCTTGTCTATGTCTATTACTAGTCGTTGCTCCTTAGCATCCTTCAATAGTTCGCAATCTCTCAAAAAGTGCTCTAACGAATCACACCAAGGACACCTACGAGGGCCACGCACAAAACCATTTTGATTTTGAGGATTTTGATTAACTTGTGGTGGGAAATTTTGAAATTGAGGATTTTGTTGATAAGGTATTGCTTGAACAGGATAATTAGGATTTTGAAAATGCAATTGATGTATTTGAGGAGCTTGGGGAGCAACATGTGGTACTTGAGGTGCAAGAGGAGCTTCCATATTATACGGTTGATGATTTTGAAAATTTTGATTTTGAGGATTTTGAAAAGCTATTTGAGAAGCTTGAGGATACAGGTTTTGATACATTTGAGGATTTTTTACATGAGGATGAGGATTTTGCACATGAGGATGAGGATTTTGCATTGAAGGATTATGCATGGGAGGATTATGCATTGGAGGAACTTGATATGCTTGAGTAGGAGCTATTTGTGGATTTTGATTGGTAGCTATAACATGTTGATTAGGCTCTTGAAAAGTCATTGGGTTCATTTGATTTTGGAAAGTTTTGGTGTAATTAGATTGTAAAGCATCTATAGTCTTGGCCAAATTGGATTGTGTAGCAATAAGACTTTCCATTTGCTTAGTGAGAATATCCACTTGAGATTGTTCAACTACACTTTTATTTGGCTCTACTTTAAAACCTTGAGTAGGCTCCATCATTTGAGGAATAGGAGTAGAGTCAAAAAGCATAGCATGGGATTGTTCTCTAAATTGCTCCTTAATTTGTGGAAGGCTAGCTTGAGGCAGACTAGTTTGCTCATAAAGCATGGATTGTCTTTGATGTCTATGGGCTACAGCCTCTACTACTTTACGCACTTTTTGCCAATTGTCAGTAAGACCATAGCGCTTATCTGGTTCTTCTAATCGCCGTTCAACTTCCCTACGAGTTTCAGGATGAAGAAGCTTAAGAAAATTGATCACAAGATCAGGTTCCAAAGTTATCTTATCCTCATCAGGAAGTTGTTCATAGCGTCTAATATACTCATTTTGTAAGTGAGTAATAGAGCTACTAGGCTTTGGAGAATTGACCCATCGTAAGAATCCATCTCGATTATGTTGGCTATAATCTTCAAGATAGAATTCTTTGAGCATCTCCTTTCTAAAATCACTCCAAGAAAGACTATCATATTGAGTGACACGGTTTATGATAGAGCTATCAACAATTCGTTCAAAGAATGATATCAAAAGATCTTCAGGAAGACCAAAAATCATAGCTTGCTCTTCAAACAAATCTAAGTAGCTTGTGATGTTGATGCCATTGAATTTTCCCTTCTCTCTCAACATAGAAGAGACTATTCTTTGGCCTTGTTTCTCAACAATAAGGGATTTGAATCCTTCCTCCATCTTATGTGAATAAGCAAGTGATGCACAATGTTCTAGATCTCTCACAAATGCGTTTACTTCACGACGAAGATGTGCACGATACTGTGAGAAATCCAGTGCAACACTCAAGACTGATGATGATAATATGATGAGGATGAAAAATATGAAACAAAGGATATGGATCACAACCTCCCAACAAGTTCAGAAGCAAATGCCACGAAGCGTTTCACGTCGGGTTCAAATGTGGAGGTGATCGCAATCCGGGTGGATCGGGTCCGGTCGTGGCACACACAGGGTGTATGAAGCTAATGAATGTTGGAAGGTTTAAAGATGTGAAGGTGAAATTAATGTTGAGTATGGAGAAGAGAGAGATGTTGAAATAATTATGGGAATGGGAATGTAGGTGTGCACGTTAGATTGATGACATGAATGATAAGAATGAAAGAGAACCATACACACGAATCAAATTTGGAAGGAAGAATGGTCCATTGGAGGAGCTTCTTAAACACTTCCTAATTCTAATCCATATGTATAGCCTTCTTTGGATGATATGTATGCATGATGAGAATAGATGGAATCCTTACACATAAATCAGTTTCGAAAGGAAGAATGGTCCAATATTGGAGCTTCTTATACACTTTCAGAAACTAATAAATATGTATGGATTTGTATGGATTATATGCATGCAAGTGAATTATGATGATGGATTTTACTCACAAGCTCAAAGAAACATCCTCACTGGTTCAACGCAATACTGCGGAGCCTTCTCACACATAGAAGAAATAGAAGACATGTAAAAATACTTAAGAGACTGAGAGAGGTGACAAGAGACAAGTGACAAGTGACATGAATTAAAAGAATTTGAATTAAGTTACATGTAAAAGATCGTCGTGTACGTCATGCTAAGCAGTCTACTGATCAAAGGTGGTTCCGACCCTCAAACCATGACAGTTCAACCGAATGTCACACGTAAGAAGGTGAGTTCCACTCCAGTGACCCTATGTCTGTCTAGGCTCGTAACGTCTAACTAAAGAAGTCTAAGACTCATTAAAATCAGCTCTAACTCACTCACACGCTCCACCGAGGGTGAGTCAAGATAGAGATGCTGGTTTCAAGAGCCTATCCTAGATTGGAGTTCTAACTTAAATTTGAAACTAGGTTCTATACTCATACTAGCTCACCTTGGATCCTCACTCGCTCAACCGAGGGTGATCGTCTCAAGGAAACCGTAAGCTAGCATGAGCCCTATGGATGCCTAACAATGATGCTCTAGGAGTTTGGAGGGGGGTTTATATAGTTTTTTGGATGAATTTGGGCCCTTGGATCTAGAGAAATCAACTCTCAACTCTAGGATCACTACTTTTGATTACAACCATTTGATTAATCAAATCAATGGCTTGGAATTGTTCTTTCTATCAAATCTAGTGTAAAGGAGTGAAATTTAGGCGCCCTCATTCTCCACCATTGGATCTGGGGATGATCTGGACCGTCGGATCAGTGCTGACATCAATTCGGATAAGATAAGCCACTATTTTTGGAGAAACACTGCATTATTGATCTTTGATTGTAAAAAAGGTCTTCTTTTATGGAAAAAATTCGTGGATCCTCCTTCCTTTATGCTTTAGTGCATCTCCACCCTTGAATAGGAGCTCATCTTGACCGTTCACCATGGTTCAATCATATTTTGACATGTGGCAGCCCTTCAAGCCTTCAATTTTTTTATTCTAGAAAACTGCAGTGACCTTGAAAACTGGAATTTGTGCTCTTTGACCCTCCAAAAAGGCTTTGATGAAGATGAAACTTTGTAGGGCTATGTTTCCAAAGATCTCCTTTAGGAATATACAGAAAAAACTCTCATCTGAATCTCCCTTTTACAAGTTTGACTACATTTGGAAGCTTGCAAGGTGGCATTAAGGCATCTAGGAAGCTCGGATAGCCTTGAAACTTTATACAAATATGTAGCCACATATGGTCTTTATACATGCCAAACCATATGGCTAACATAAATTTCTATACAAGAATTTGTAGGGTCAAACTAGAAAAAATACATTTTTACAAAATGAACATAGCATATCAATGTGCTACCAAATCCATTTTCTGCTGAAATTTGGGCTATAGACTGCCTTTGACAATCTTTACAAGTATATGGATTTTCATCTAATTGGGTGACAATGAAATTTTTGCCCTAATTTCCCAACTTTGACCAGCTTTGACCAACTTTGACCGCTACCATGGACTTTCTTGATTTCTTTGAAACTTTGTATGTGACCTTCCTTTGACATCCTTGATGCATCCTGGACTTCTCGGGGAATTCTGGCTACCTTCACCAAATATGTTTTTTTTGTAGGCCTTCACAAGTGAGAGAGGAGAGAAAATCTCGACGACACCGTGCATATCAAGAGCTTCTCTTACTAGGTTGATAGTCAAGCGGAAACGCTTCAGCTCATTGCCCCTTGTGAGTGATGGGAGCACAAAGGAGCTGTATCCTTTTTTGTCTTTGCTGGGGGTGAGGGTACTAATTAAGTATGAGCACCGTAGAAAATCGGGCTTGGGTAATTGGAACTCGAAATAATCATATAACCCAGCCTTCCTCCATATTGGCTGCAGTCCTTCGTTGTTCTGTAGCTTTTCAAACTCTCTGGTAAAGAAATGGTATCTGCCCCAGCGTCCATTGAATTCTACTTCGGACTCCCACATGTATGTGCCTTCACCGAGAGGTCCAGCAACATCACTGAACCAGTGTGAGGTTTTACCCACCGGCATTGTGTGACCCTGTGGCGGATTCTGAATTGGTATGGCATGTAATGCCCGTAATGCCACTGGTCTTTCCTTTAATTCCTCTTCAACCGGAAGGCTTTCAATGTCCACAATTTGGGGGCCGGTGCCTGCCTGGGAGCTAGTTCCTACCGTATCTGCCATGTTACTTCTTGCTTCCTGTTTCTGTGAGAATATAGAAACATGTGTTAACATTGTACAGGACAAGAGAGAACCGTTGTTGTCCCCATTACAACATTAACATGAGGGTCGGGAGGAATTAATGGGTTAGTAAGTGCTCGGTGCGAGTGTGTGTGTGGTTAGGAGTTCGGTAGACCTAAGAGCTAAGTGAAATGATGTAGTGTGATAGTGATATGGTTAGTAGGTGGTCATGGATTTACAAATGGGGTCCGGGGGTTTGTTACACGTCTTAGGCTGCCAAATGCAGCGGATAGTTTTTGCTCTTGGTTTCATAGAGACTCTTGAGAGCATTATGGTTGTGTTGGCTTTGATATGAGATCTTTTAGGGACCCATTTACTAGTGATTCTGTTTGTGCTCATCGGCCTTGGTGTGTTCCTGTGTGTTGAAAATGGGTGGATGTCGGCAGTGTGAGTGAATGGATCACACTGTATAGGGGGTGGTCTTGGTGTAGTTATTTGAGCCCGCAAACAAGCCTTAGGCACCCAAATTTGTCTTGATTGTGGGCTGGCCTTCATTGACTTCTTGGGCACCCAAATAGACTTCGCGTTAGTGTTGTGTGGTTGGTTACTAACAAGAGGCTTTGCCCGTGTGGTTGGCTTGAGTGCAACCGGGTGTTCGCCTTTCCGCACCCACACTTGTTTCACTTGCTGCGACATTCTGGTGCGCCGGTACTTTTGGTCTCCAACATAGGTAGTATTCTGCTTCTTCTGCCTTTGATCCGCCTTTGGTTGCTGCCTCCCACTGGCCTTTGGAAAAGAAGGGAGTTCCGTTGTGGTTCTGACTCCTTTTTTGAGATCCTCATTCTTCTGAATCACATAGCCTTGGACAAGAACAGCATGGTCAGCCTCATGTGCACCCCTGGAGGGACCAGGAGTCTGTGCCTTTTCTAGTTCCTTGAGTGCTCCATTATTTAACTCAATTGTAATTCTAGTTTGATTCACCCATACCTGAAGAAGTCCACTTCTTAAGTTTAAGTTGACTGCTTGGGCATAAATCCAGTCTTGACCCAGGACGAGGGACTCAGTGAGGTCCTCATCTTGACACACTAGCACTTTAACTGTCATTGCCTCATCATGAATATAGAGGGGAAGTTCCACCTCGCCTATGCAAGGGGTTTCCACGCCTCCCAATCCTATGAGATAAGCTTCCACAGGATTGACAGTTAATTGCAACTCCTGACAGTAAGACAATTTAACAGCACTGGTGGCTGCACCTGAGTCAATCAAGGCTCTTACAGTCCTTGCACTCTTTCCTTGTCCTATATCTAAGGTTATGAAAGGACGTCGATCAGTTATCCTTTGTGAGCTCATACCTGAAACTTCACACATAGCCACGTCATATCCCTGATCTGCATATGCATCTTGTCTAGGGTGCTCTCTACCTTGTCGTCTTAATTTCATTCTCCGTATGCGTTCTAGGGCTTCTGTTTGAGCTTCTTCGCGAATTCGCTTTTCTTCCTCTTTGCGTTTCTTAGCAGTGCTAAGTCGACTTAGCATTTCCTCTGTGAGAGGTTCCTGATACAATTTGACTCTGCATCCGCTGATATAATTTGGAAGAACATCACCCTCTAAAGTGGCCAGTTGTACTGCTCCACTTGTGGAGATCCTATTAATGATCATGGGTCCGTAGCCTCTCTTTTCTAGCTTTCTTGCATGTTGTTTCAGTGTGTAGACTAAAACTAGATCTCCTGCTTTCAAGCCCTTATCCTTCACATGGGCATCAAAGTATGCCTTCTGTCGTTTCTTTGCTGCATATATCCCTGCAGCTGCTCTCAGTCTTGTTTCTCCTAATCGTTCAAGGTCAAAAAGTCTAGAGGAGAGTTCATGACCTGTCCATTCGTGCTCTTGGGCTACCTTCAATGTTGGTATCAAGAAGTCCAATGGCAGCACAGCATTTTGGCCAAACACCATTTGAAAGGGGGTGGCTTGGAGTACCGTTTTGTAGGCGACTCGGTATGCCCAAACAGCATGGTGTAGCTGTTTGTCCCAATCAGAGCGTTTATTGTTCACTAATTTCGTTAGTACATTGCATAAGATCTTGTTGGTACTCTCCGCCTGGCCATTAGTTTGGGGGTGATAGGGGGCAGACTTCTTATGAACTACCAAGAATTCTTGGAGCAGATTTTCAATAACGTCATTTAAGAAGTGAGTGCCTCTATCACTGACTAGCTCTATGGGTAGCCCGTATCTAGTGAACACATTCTCAAATAAAAACTTGGCTGTTGTTTGAGCATCGTTCTTTGTTGTGGCTTTTACCTCTACCCATTTAGTTAGATAGTCTGTTGCAACAATGATATATTCTGCATGGGAACCCTTAGCTGGGGGGTTAATAGGACCTACGAAGTCTATTCCCCACTTAGAGAACGCACGTCCACCCATCATAGGTTTCAGTGGCATCTCATCTTTACGTATAGGATACTGGGTTCGCTGACAGACATCACACCGTTTCACATAGGTGTGTGCGTCCATGTGAAGGGTAGGCCACCAGAAGCCCGCAAATAGGATTGCTTTGATCACCCGATCTGGCCCAAAGTGTCCTCCTGCTACACCTTGATGAGCAGTTTCCAAGATCTTGAGATATTCACTTTCATGGACACATAGCCGTAGGTAACCATCTTTACCACGCTTATATAGATTATCACCAATGAGTGAGTAATCCAGGGCTTCTTGTTCTAAACTCCTTTTCCTAGCCAGAGTCATATCTGGAGGGAATGTGTTTGTCCTCAGGAAGGATACTAGAGGTTCGCTCCAATCTGGCACAATGGATACTTGATAAAGAGTAGCGTGTTCCACAGGTGGTTTAGTGCAACAGATTGGGCACTCCTTGCACAGCTTTTGGACGTCAGCTTCCATAGTTGGCCAATGTACTCCTAGTCTCCTTAGTGTTTGTAGGGTTCGGTGTTTAGAATAGTGTTGCTC
Organism: Ceratopteris richardii; assembly: GCA_020310875.1. NCBI lineage: Eukaryota > Viridiplantae > Streptophyta > Polypodiopsida > Polypodiales > Pteridaceae > Ceratopteris > Ceratopteris richardii. The sequence continues at coordinate 85,807,902 of CM035415.1, forward strand.
CAATGCACCTACATGTGCTAATTGCAACCATTTCGCATACTCATCCTCTTCCACACAACAAGCCAAGATGCCTTGATCTGTGTGCTTGTACATACTTCCTGCCATGATGTGGTACTTTTGGGCTTTCACAACCTCTCTATTCCGTGTGTTTACTACTGGATGGTTAGGCCCGTATGTCAATACTGGTACCAATGGCTTAGCCCACTGTGGCACCACTTCCAAATTGAACAAGTAAGCGTCAGGAAGATCATCTGATACTCCCTGTGGGGCTTCTCCGGAGGTGAGCCTAGAGAGATGATCCGCTCTCAAATGAGTCCTACCTTTCCTCACTACAACCTCGAAATCATATTCCATTAGTAAGAGAAACCATCTTACTAATCTTCCTGTATTGCATGGCTTGTTCACGAGATATAACAATGCTTGGTGATCAGTAAAAAATTTAAATTTATTTGCCAGCAAATAGTGTCTAAATTTCTTGACTGCATATACCATGCCTAAGCCTTCTCTCTCTGTAGTGGTATAATTCCGTTCAGCTGCATTCAATTGTCTACTGGCATAGGCAATTGGAAGATCCATATTACCTTCACCAGTAGGTTGTGCAAGCACACATCCAATGGCATAATTGGATGCATCCACATGAACATGGAAAGGCTTATTCCAATCTGGAGTGGTCAAGATTGGTGCTGAACATAATCTTCGTTTAAGCTCCTGGAAGGAATCCTCACATTCATCCGTCCACTCAAAGTTAGTCAGAAGTCCGTACAGAGGCTTTGCTATGATGGCATACATGTGTATAAATCGTCGGTAATAACCACAGTGCCCCATGAAAGCTTGTACTTCCTTGACATTCCTTGGTCTAGGTAGCTCTGCTATGGCCCTCACTTTCTCTTCGTCAGTAGATATGCCATTCTTTGACACTATGTGTCCTAGAATCTTGCCTTGCCTGACCATAAAAACGCACTTTTCTGGGTTCAGGCAAACTTGATATTCTCTACATTTGTCAAAGATTTGTCTGAGTTCAGGAATATGGGTTTGCCTAATGTTGGAATGAGCACAGAGATCATCAACATAGACCTCTAAATTCTTCCTCAGGAACTCCTTAAACACATGGCACATCAGCCTCTGGAAGGTTGCTGGTGCATTGGTAAGCCCAAATGGCATTACCCTAAAGGCAAATATGCCCCATTCAGTGGCAAACGCCGTCTTATGCTGATCTTCTGGAGCTATGGCCACTTGGTTATAGCCAGAGAATCCATCCAGGAAGCTGTACACTTCCTTGCCTGCTACTCTTTCTAAGAGATGTTCTGTGATGGGAAGCGGATAGTTATCTCGGATGGTGGCTGCATTAACCTTCTTCAAGTTAATGCATACACGCAGCTTGCCATTCTTCTTGGGCACCACTACGATGGGGGATACCCACTCAGTGTGCTCAATTTCATAGATAAATCCAGCTTCAACCAATCTATCTATCTCCTCCTTAATCTTGGCAGCGTAATTATCGTTATATGTGTAGGGCTTTTGTTTAGAGGGTTTAGCGTCTGAGGTCATGGGGATAGTGTGTGAGCATATGTCTGGGTCAACACCTTTCAAATCCTTGTAACTCCAAGCGAATACATCTCTGTATTCTCTTAGCAAGGCTATTAACGCATGCTCTTCTTCCTCTGTTAGGTCATGACCTATGTATGTACATCTCTCCTCCCCTTCTTCCAGGGCTACTACGATTTTCTTGGTGGTTTCTTTGTTATCATAGGCCTCTCCTGATTGTGCCTCTCGTTTAGGCATTCTTATCATGACTCTCCTGTCGTCTATCTCATACTTCTTAAAATTTTCTGGGACCTCAAACAAGGATTCTTCCTCTTCTGGTGAGACTTCTCTCTTCTTTCGTTTCTTTCCTTCTTCCTTCGGGGTCACATGTGTTGCTAATCTTACATCATTTGTAAGCTCTCCATACCTCTGGGGTTGAAATTCTATTTCATGGAAGTATTCTTCATCTGATGCAAATGGTGGGTCCATAATGATTGACTCTAGATCGGAGTCACTTGCATCCTCAAATGCATCAGGGCTAGGTTCGCATTCTTCTAGAACTGCCTCTCCCATGATTGGTTCTATGGAGAAGACCGAAATGTCATAGCCATCCTCATCACAGTGGGGTGTCCATTGTTCCTCATTGATGGCTACATCCATGGTTGCTAAAATTTCTGCCCAGCCATGGGGTTCGAATTCTTCGTCAGGGAAGACTACAGGTGCATAGGCTGGGTCTTGAATTGATCTATGTGTTTCTTTTGCACCTACCTCTCTGGCTTTCTCTCTCTTCTCTTCTTCTACTGCAACCTTGCACATCCATAAATGAGTGTCTTCATGCATCCATGAGGATCCAGACCCTATGGAACGTACAGATTCCGTGTCATCTTTGGCTCTATGGATGGGGTTCCATTGGATAGGAGGGACATCTCTATGAGAGTAATCCTTGAGATTGACTTTGGTCGTAACACCTAAGTGTTGCAGGTACAAAGAATTGGTTCCCCAATCCTGTACCACTTGCAACTGTCGCATAAAAGGTCGTCCCAAGATCATTTCATAGGCATGGTTCTTGCTGAAGTCACATATGGCAAATGTGTGCTCAAACTCGACACCACAGGTGGTGAGAGTTATTCCTTCTAGCAATCCTAAGGGTCTCTCTATGTGACCATCGGCCATCTGCAATTTCATTCTCGTTGGCCTGAGTGCTGGCTTGCCCCAACGCTTCCATAGGGAAGTGGTGGCAATTGCAACTCCTGCACCAGAGTCCAAAATTGCCTTGGTGGTGTGCTCCTGGTAGGTAATGGGAAGATAGGTGTTCCCTTCTTCACCTTCACACATATCTCCTATCTTATCCAGGGGTATCTCTGGCACCGTTCTATGGGATCCTACCTGGGAACGAGCTTTGGCTATTTCTGGTACTTGTTTGGCTACATGTTTCCATAATTCAGGTTTAACCTTGAGTAGCTCTTCTAACTTGAGATTGCACTGCACTTTGGTGTTTTTCACTACCTCTGTGTTCCTAGGTATGATCGAGTCTTCGTTTCTTACCATGACCGTGGGTGCTCTCATGCACGTGGACTTTGCTTCCCATGGGCCTGTGAAATGGGGTAGCTCTTGTATGGAATTGGATTCAAAGTCCAATCTCTCATGAGACTGGGTACTCTCATGTTCCCCGTAAATAGATGGGATGTCTTGTGGGAATTGGTCGTGTGCATCATCCACAAGTTCAAAGGGAGGGGCGACCTCAACTTCGTTATCCCATTTATCCTCTTGAATTTCTCGTAGGAAGTCTGGTGCAAACCGATTCATAGAAGAAGTGTCTGGCTCCGTAGAATTAGGCACATAAGCAACCTGGGAAGGAGGGCTTATTCTATCGTTGGCTCTTTCCTCGCTCTCATAGATGTTTGGAGTACGAGCTTCCTGGGGAGGATTACTTATTCTATTACTTTTCCGAACAGGCTGATATGCTTCCTGAGGGGGAATGTAGGCAACCTGTGGAGGGATGTGAGCTTCCGAGGGAGGCTCATCTGCCTTTTGGAAGGAAAGATAAGCTTCTTGAGGAGGCACCTGGGCTTCCTGAAGAGGCTGGCTTATCCGTTCTCTTGCCCTTTCCTTTCTTTGAGGGGCGGGTTCCTTTTCTGATTGTGCAATTAGCCTCTCTATTCTTTCTAGCAGTCCATCAAAATGTAACTGCGTCTTAGCTGAACTAGAGATGTTAAAGAGGCGACTGGCTTCAAACATGGTCTGAGCCAATTCCACCATTTTGGCACAAATTTTAGTTCGTTCAAGCTCTAGCTCGGCTCTAGGGTAGCATTTTTCATGATCAGTTATGGTTGGCCCTTCTTGAATTCTGGCCTGATATGCTTTAAGCATCATATTAAGGTCTTCGGGAGTGGGATCTGCTAGTACTGATCCTACTCTAGGGGGTGGTGGGTTTAGGTGAGGCGGGTTGGAAGGTGGCTGGTCGGATGGCGGTGGGAAAGGTGATGGTGGGGTAGTGTGAGAGGGAGTTTGAGATGTGAGTTCAGTTATCTTGGCTTTGGTTTCTCTTATGCTTTCCTCAAGTTCACTCATCTTTTTAGCCCATTGTCTTTTCATTCTTTCTCGGCTATCTTTCCACGCTCTAGTCCTTTTCTTGGTTATGCTCTCAGTTTCACTAACTTCTGGGCTTTTTTCCTGCCCTCCACCCTGGTTTTGCTGCAGCGCTTGAGCTCTAGTGACTACTTGTACTGGTGCAGTGGAAGTCACACTCCCTGTGGAGTCTACCACTAACCCAACAACGTTGATAGGAGTGATTTTTGGCATATTATTGGGGTTCTTTGGGCAGTCTCGTAAGAGATGCTCTTTTCCACAATCTTGGCAGAAGCCTTGGATCGTCACTGACTGGGGTTGTGTAGGTGGAGGTAAAGGACAATCACGAATGAAGTGATCTCCTTGGCATCTGTAGCACGGTCCCCTTGGAAATGGAGGTCTCACCTGTCTGGGTTGAGGTCTAGGGTTGGGGTTTGCATACATGACATTTGCGTAATCCGATTCCCAACTAGATTCATTTGGCTCTCCACTATAGTAGGACTCACCATGTTCAGGAGACTGCATGAAGTAAGCCTGGGGACTCTCAACATGCGTAGAATCGAAGCTATGGTCACTGGGATCACTTTCTGTAAGCAGTGGTGTTATAGGGACTATAGCTCCAGTCAGGTTTTCTTCTGCCACAGCATACTTTACCGGAATCACATTAGCTGGAGCTGGGGGTTGCTGTGCTAGCACAGGCTGAGGCCTTTGTTGGTTTTGGTAGGGTTGGTAGGTTTGTTGAGGCCTAGCATACTGCTGAGGTGGGTACTGGTTCTGGTATCTTCCTTGTTGAGGATATGGCTGTGGGTACGTCTGCCTAACGGTTTGCTTATTGTAGGGGCAATCTTGCGCGGTGTGATTAGTGTACCTTCGTTCTATCGTGCAATACTGGCTACCAGGATTCACTTGGGGTTGAGCCATAATGGGACATACATTAGCCATGTGGTCGCCACCACAAGTATAACATCTTTTCACTGGGGCAAATCTAGGAATTTGTTTACTAGAGACGCCTAATTTTTGAGCTACTTTTTCTGCAAGTTCCTCAATTGATGTGGATTGCGTGGAAGAGTGACTAGATGCACTATCTGAATCTTTGTAGATTTTGGAAAGCTCTAGTTCTTCCCCTAGATTATCTTCAATGTCAATGCACATACGTACACACTCTTCTATAGTCCTAGGGTCCTTCAGATACACATAGGATCTCAATTTCGTACTCAACAATCCATCCAAGAATAAGGCTACTTGTTTAGCTGGTGTAGGTAGCTCCGAAACAGGGCATCTTTCAAGATATTGCCTAAATCTTCTTCCCGCAAGTCTCACGGTCTCTTGAGGGGTTTGCTTGAAGCTGTGAATCAATGAGGAGGTATTGTGTCTTATGCCACTCTTAGAGAACTCTACAATGAAAGCCTCTAGGAGTTGGTCTATGCTCCTGAACTGTCGCTCGTCCAATGGTTGAAACCATGTAAGTGCTGTGTTCCTAAGGGTTAGACCGAAGGCATTGTACTGCGTGAATAGATCCTCCACTTGTTCAGCTCTCAAGACTTGCTTGAATTCCGCCACATGATCATAGGGATCTCCTGTGCCATCAAAGTAATTCTTCATGGACTTAACTAGCTGAGTTGGCCTCAAGGTCCTTGTGTGCTCTCTAGGTCGTGGTAGAGGGAACTCCTCCGCACTTCTTTGATTCCTGTGAGCTCTAGGTATCTCAGGCTCTACTCTGTTTGTTTCCATTCTCGTTCTTTCTCTGCCCCCTGGGGTGGCAAAGCTTACTTCTGGCCTAGCTCTATATCTGTCTCTTTGTAATTCATGAGCTTGGGATGTTCCAGCTCCAGGGTGACCATAGGATACATTCGATCTTGGTTGGGGAAAAACAAATTCACCCTTCCAAGTGTAAGCATGCCTATCATTTTCTGTCACCACAAAGATCCTTTCCGAAGTGTGATCTAAGTAGGTCACTCTACCTGGGCTATCCGGATCCTTAAACTCATAGATCATGATAGTTCCTATATCAGTTGGCTGATTAGATTTATATCTCCAAAAGGCTTCATCGGTTTCTCGATTGAGTAGCAAATCTAAGTTTTTATTATCCTGGGGAATCCACTCCGGTGTGATAATCCTAGTGAGAACCGATTTGCCTCGAGGGGTTCTAGGTTCTGCACCCATGTTTCCTTGTTCTAGGTCACCTAGGTCTGCTTCGGGGATTACATTTCCAAATTCGTCCGTCCTATCTGGGTGACTGGTGACTACGTATATGGTGCCTTCTTTGTCCAAGTATGCTCCGTTTTCAAACTTGACAGCTGGGCGCTCTAATCCGATGGAATGATCGGGATTCTTAATCTGTACTACAGACCTTCCTAGGCCATCCTCATAGATGCTAGCACCTAATCGGTTGGTCCTAAGGTATTCCAGCTGTGTTTTGTAAGGGCCTTCTACCCTGTACAAGTAAGGCACTCCTGAACTTCCCGTAAGTCTGTCCATGCCTTGAGACATCTCTGACTCACTGGTCTCAGAGCTAGGGTAGTACGAGTGGTGGCTCAACTGCTGGGCCCAAGACCTAGCAGTGTGGTTGACACTAGCCTCTGAAGACCTAAGGCTTTGTCTCTCCCTTACTAGATGCCGTCCTGATCTAAGGTTCATATGCCTAATTAAGTAGCCCGATTTTTTTGCCCAGAGTACAACCTCGTTGCTGATCAATTGGTCTCAGTTACTTGATTCGTTTTTAGTGAGTTATTATGTTTATAATCTTGTACGGTATTGCGTCGTCAGGAATACTTGAGTGTTCTTCGTGCTTTCAAGTTGATCGTTCCACGTTAGGTTCTTTTCCTTTATGTTATCGACAGTACAAAGGTTAGGTTTTTAGCTTGGACTTGAGTCTTTTAGGTAGTCTTCAACTTGATACCCGCCTATCGTCGCCCTGACTTACTCCTACCTCTTGTCGTTCTTAGCCTAAACTATGAATTGACAGAGGGGGTTAAAAGTTTCCAACCTTTGGTTTCCTGCTTGGTTGCCCTTGAGTGCCCAGGAAGTGTGTTCCCCAGCTTACACTTACACTTGCTTAGAACGTCTTGCGATGCTCTCAAAGGATCTGTGAAAATTCCAAAGTTAGCTTAAAAATTTAAATTCCACAGACAGAACCCAGTATTTTCATTTCTGTAGCACACACACAAACTTGCATAGTGATTTTTTAAGAAAACAATTCTAAAGACCCCTGACTCTGATCCCCCTGGGTATGGTCAACTTCAAAATACCCTATCTAATAATCCTGATCTTAATTTAACTATAACCAGTCGATGTTTTGGTTGTGCTCCCCACGAGCTTTCCAACAAAACAAGAATCACCGCAAACGGATTTCGTATGAGAAAGTTATGTCTGTTCAGGGTTTAGGGGGTTAAGACAGGATTCAAGCTGACCGGCAGATCCTATGATTTTCTCTCAATCACAAGTGTAGGAACCTCCAAAGTGCTAATGGATTGACTATTTTGCCCCAAAATTATCTCAATTTTGAACAAAAATAAAACCCTAATTTTTGGCCGAAAAGCCTGTCAATCGCGATCGACAGGTCTGTCAATCGCGATTGACAGAGGTGTCCGTCGGGCCTGTCAGTCGCGATGGACAGTGTCAATCGCGATCGACGGTGTCAATCGCGATCGACAGAGTCGATCGTGGCTGTCAATCGCGATTGACGGTATCAATCGCGATTGACGGTATCAATCGCGATCGACAGAGTCGATCGTGGCTGTCAATCGCGATTGACGGTATCAATCGCGATTGACACGTTTTCCGGATTTTTTGCCGAAATTTCAGTCAATCGGGGTTCTATCAGTCGCGATGGACAAGAGGCTACGCGCAAAAGTCAATCAATCGTTGATTTTCAGTCAATCGCGATTGATGGTGTCAATCGCGATTGACAGAGGTGTCGGTCGTGGCTGTCGATCGCGATTGATGGTGTCAATCGCGATTGACAGGATCCTACGTGGCAGTGTGTCGATCGTGAAGTCTGTCGATCGCGATTGACGGTGTCAATCGCGATTGACAGGGTCTGTCGGTCGCGATTGACAGAGGCTGTCGATCGCGATTGACAGAATTACACGGAATTTTTCTACTGTTTCTAGTGTTTTAGGATGTGCTCATCATGCTTGTGCTAGTGGTGAACTTTGTTTTGCAAAATGATCGAATTTTCTGTCGATCGCGATTGACAGAGGCTGGCGACCGCGAGACAGATTAGACGAATTTCGTACCTGCGCAGCGTGCTGGAGGGGATGATGATGATGATACCTGCAAGAAACACAATAAACATGCAAAAACAGTGCACGCAATATCGCTCTCTCGCTCTCTCTCACAAGTAGAATGAAGGAAATGAGGTGGAGATGGTGATATGACCAAAAAACAGAAATTTTTGCGATGATGGAGATGGAGGTGGAAGATGGTGATGATGATAGTGGTGATGAAGATGGTGAAGAAAGTAAAAAGAAAATCGATGAGAGTGAAGAAAATACCTACAACTCCAACGCGTCAACTCTACGTCTTACCATCACACGCTCGTCCTCAAAGCTCGATCCCCGGCAACGGCGCCAAAATTTGGTGTAGCTCAGTGATGAGTAGCACCTCCTTTAATGTCAATCCGGGAAGACGTGAGGATGGTATGAAGACCTCGAGCAAGTGGCGGCACAAGTGCGTGAGTGAGAAGCACACAAACATGCACACACATACACACACACGCGCACACACAGCAAGACAAAGAGTGATAAGCAATGGAGTCTTTAGATTACTTTCAAGAGCTCTTACAAGTTTGTTTCAATTACAATCTAGCCTCAAAAATGAGCTCTCTAGCTCCTTTTATAGTTTTTGACTAGCTTTGGCCCTGTTCAGACCTAGTGTCCGGCCTAGTTAAAAATTAGGTTCCAGGGCTTATTTGAAGGCTCAAACGAGATCTAAAAAATACGAAAATTGGCAGGTAGATACTTCTAAAGCTCCTCAAGCTCAAGGACTCCTTGGCTTGCACAAAATGGAGCTACAAAAAGATGAAATGGTATTTACAATGGTGTTTAGTGATGAGAATCACTTTTAATTGGTGTAGAGGTTTTGAAAAATTAAGGTTGCCTTAGTGCTAAATCTGCGTGAATGCTCATACGTACTTCTTCCTGAAGAAATTTATTGGCCTATTTGCCAGATCTTCGTTGACTCCCTTGTTTACTTATGCCTTCTCTCCCCTCTGACTCTCTTCTTTGACTGCCATGCCTTGTCAGTCCTTCAGTCCCTTGTCGGCTGCTAACACAAGTGGATGCGCATAAATAAATAAATTCGAAGATTAAATCAAAGACTTCTAGAATAAGTTATATTTAGGTTTAACTTATTGTAAAAATAGTGGTTTGCTTTAGAAAGTGATGCCTTTTGTAAATAAAGTAGTTTTTCCTAAAAGTTGCTTCTAAAAGCCATGGCCCTCATGTAACTTCTATTTTCAGGACGTAATAGAAATAAACCTATAAATACGTGTACTCTGATAGAATCGTCCATCAAAGTGCATGGGGGGAGATTGCACCCAATATTGCATTGATTGTCTCTCTGTTTCTGATTCCTGTTTCATCTTCTTTCTACCGTTGTGTGTGTGTGCACTAAAGATCTTGATAACAGTGGTATCAGAGCCTGGCATGTATCACTGCTGAGGAGATTGTTTGCCGAGGGGATTGTTTGTGTTATCTATTCATGAATTGAATCGAATCCAAATCCGCATCAGCATTCGCTTTTGCTTCTGCTTCTATCTCTGTTTCAGCTCCAAAACTAGAACCTACGTTTACACCTACGGCTTACTCCAAGACGTCGACTAAGGCAAATAACTTAGGCAATACATTGGCAACATTGGCACCGAAGGCTCCCTTGGTGATTGTTGGCAGTCGTTGGCTACGCGCGAGGAAATTTTAACTTTGAGTGGCAATAGAGAGTTTTAGACTCCCTAAGGTAGGAGGATTTGAACCCACAACCTCCTATTTACAAGGGAAGTACTTTAACCACTACTCCATCTCTTTGAGTTATCATTCTATCTCCCTTTTGTGATATTTACATCAACTTTCACCTCCCTCTTCCTTTTCCAAGTCCCAAGTTAAGCTCACACATGTGGAAGCACCCATCAATTTTCCTAGGGAAGTGCATCATAAAAAGGGCATAATTTTCACTATATAACTCAGATTTTAGCATATAATATATTATTGGACTCGAAACAAGGTTTTTAACTACCCTATTAGATTGAGAATCCAACATAGTTTGCAAGAGGGACTTTATTTTCTAGCTATGGAGCCTACAACAATGGAGGATTTTGGCAATTCACCTTTACCTGGAGTCTCATTCGAGCAACAGTTAGAGATTATGCACCAAGAACTTCAAGCCTTCAACAAGCTATACAAGAATGCTATGCTATGCTGCAACTCGATGGACGAAAGGATGGCCAATTTGTCCTACCATGGCTCTCTCTATTTGATGATTTTTATTCTGATGAGTCATATTCGGAAAATAAGAAAGTCAAGTTTGCTACCAATTATTTGGTAGGAACAGCTCAGCTATGGTGGAATGATCTTAGTAGTAGTGTAGATTATCCACGCACATAGAAGGCTTTTCAAGAAGATTTTAAAGATTCTTTTCTACCTTTACAGTTCAACCTACATGTTTGACAATTATGGGCTGAATTTACATGGATGGAAGGTGATACATAGACAACCTATACGGACCGGTTTTACCAATACTTAGTAACTCTTCACTTGCTTGAAGATATTTCCAACGATACTATGAAGAAGAAGTATGATGATGGGATATATAAGGAGGTTCAAGCAAAGCTTCACTCACGGCAGCCTACGTCACTTCATGAAGCCATTGCCTTTGCTCATGATGCGGAGAATGAGTACCAATTACTTATCAAGAGGATCCGTTTGCAGTAGCCACATCAACAACAACAATCTTTTTGCTAGCCTAAATTTGCTTTGATTATATGTAATGCATTTACACATAGAATTTAGTATGTAGGATTATACTTTAGATATACTTTTGAAAATGAATTAGAATATTGACTTACATAAGACTTCTTTATCACCTCACTATGATCATTTAATTTCTACATATCATTGCTAATTACATTAAACTTTCAAGTTTCGGATTCCATGCATGTGTTTTACATGGTTCATGCTTACTATTGTTCAGTGATGGGACATGCGACTGATTGTCCATGTCTTTTTTTATATTTATCAACTGAGGTCAGTTGCTTGTCAACTGGGAGGCATGTTGTATATTATGGAATCATGGAAGGTTAAATGGATTTTTAATGTTTTAAATGTCCAGAAGGTTTTAATGTGGTTCTTTGATATAACAGGTGAAGAAGCATGAGGGCGTGGATACAAGTGGATGCGCATAAATAAATAAATTTGAAGATTAAATTGAAGACTTCTAGAATAAGTTATATTTAGGTTTAGCTTGTTGTAAAAATAGTGGTTCACTTTAGAAAGTGACACCTTTCGTAAATAAAGTAGTTTTTCCTAAAAGTCGCTTCTAAAAGCGACAACCCTCATGTAACTTTTATTTTTCAGGACATAATAGAAATAAACCTATAAATATGGGTACTCTGGTAGACTTGTCCATCAGAGTACATGGGGAGAGATTGCACCCAATATCGCGTTGATTGTCTCTCTGTTTCTCATTCTTGTTTCATCTTCTTTCTACCTCTATGTGTGTATGCACTGAAGATCCTAATAACAGTTAATATTTCCTCTTCCACCTCCGAAACATCTACCTCTGCCTCTTCTTCTACCAAAGTAGAATACCTGCTCAAAACTCGGCTTTCCTTGGGAGTTTGAATCCTCACTAAGATTCTTTTCTTCAATAATCAGCATGGATACCAAATCAACAAAATTCGAAATATTTTCTCTGGTCTGTATAGAAGCTCTGAACTGCTTATATGCAGCTTCTAAACCATGAAGGCACACTTCCACCTTATCATCATCATCTACATTCAAGACAATAGATGCAAGTGACTCACATATGCTTTTGATTTTTGTTGATATATCTAGGTAGTGATGTGTGTGAACACATTAGGACTGCTGGGGCACTTTTTCCCTCTCTAGGAGGTTTTTTTCACCCGACTTGTATATACACCTAATGCCCTAATGGACTACTTATCTATGTACATTCTCTAGCAATACATTCAGTATTGTGTGTTGTGCTCCAAGCTTCTTCTTCTTCCTTGTGCTGTTCGCGTGCTTCTGTAGACGTCTAACTCCAACAATTGGTATTAGAGCAGGTCATCGCTTCATCTAGGGTGCCATCGAAACTCCCCCATTTGCAATCTCAGAATTGCATGAATTTTGGTGAGCATACTGAGCGTGTTTTCAAGATCAAAACCGCTTCGCTCTGTGGTACCGAAATCGCAATTTGAGCTCATTTTGGCCTCCGAATGCACTATCGCAACGCTTGTGCAGGCTATTTCATCTTCTTGTGCCAAAGGCATATACCAGTTTTTGTTTGCCAGTATAAGCATCTCGAAGTCTACTACAGGTCTAGTGGAATTCATCTAGGCAGTTCTGTTCAACTTTTTGAGATACAATCAATTTTTTGCATCAAGGTATTTTAGTCACCAGCCATGGCTGAAAGCAGTGATGTATTCCGTATGTTGGTTGTTGAGGATAATTTGGATGGTACCAACTATCTATTATGGGCTTATATGATGCAACATGTATTGGTTGCAAAAGGATTGTGGAACATTGTGTAGGGTGTTGAAAGATGTCTTGTTATACCTGTAACAACATGTATTGCAAATACAAGTGGTGGAACTGATGGAGATGATGATATTATGCAGATTCCTATTCGTGCTGGTGTTTCTACTGCACCTACTGCAAAGTAGATTCATTGGGATGGCAGAGATGCTAGGCACATGCATTGATAACTTTGTCTATCAAACGTGCCATTATTCCTCATATTCGCTCTTGTAGAAGAGCTAAGGATGCTTGGGATACACTTACCACATTTTAGCAAGCTAGGAATGAGGCTCGTGTTGCTTACCTCCGAAAACAGTTGGAGAGTGAGCACATGAATGAAGGTGATTCTATCGACAGTTTCCTAACAAAGATCAAAGACTTGAAGGAACAATTGATTTCTGCTGATGAGGCTATACCAGATAGCTCACTTGTGCAAACCATTCTGAATGGTCTTCCTGATTCATATCAGAGTTTTGCTTCTACTCTTCGATTGATGATGAAAGGCAATCCAAATGCCTTATCATTTGAGGAGTTAGTATTTGTTCTGTTGCAGGAAGATTAGTCCAGGCAGAGCAGGTCCATTATGCGATCAAGCTTTCTTGGCTAGTCAAAAGAGCAAAGGAAAAAGGAGCTCTTCAACTAGTAAGCAGAAATCTGCTAATTTTGCATATTCAAAGAAGGATGATAAAGATGAGAAGAAATAAAAAAATCACAAATTGTTTTGTAAGTACTGTAAAGGGAATGATCATATCATAAAGAACTGTCCAAAACTGGCTGCTAAAGAGGCAAAGAAGAAAGAGGCTGGAATGGTTGTTGCAGAGGCCTCTACACCAAAAACAGAGTCTGCTAATCTTGTGCAAGAAGAAGAACGGGCGTTTACTATTGTCTGCAGTTTTGACCCATCTTCTCATGAGTAGTGCATGTCTGTAGTAGACTCAGATGTTTGGTATTTTGACAGTGGGGAAACCAAACATATTACCTTGCAGCGCAGTTTCTTCTCTTCACTCAAGCCTACCCATACAAGGAATACCGTTACATGTGCCAACAACTCCTCTTATCCTGTTATGGGAGTTGGTAAGATCATTTTGACTACTACTGATGGTAGTTCTTTCACTTTGTCAGATGCTTTATTTGTGCCAGGGATCAAGAAGAACTTGTTATCAGTTTCTGCATTAGCCAAGATTGACTTGGTTGTGAAATTTGTTGATGATAGGTGTACAGTTCATGATCTGTCAAATGGCAATGTGATTATTGCTTTTGGCATTTTATGTCGTGGGTTGTATAAGCTCATAGACTATGAAAGATCTATAAATGATTTGGCATGTGCAGTAAATGATTCTCAGGCTATGTCAGATGCAAAGCTTTGGCATGCATGCTTTGGTCATCTGAATTTTGCTAGTTTGCTACGCTTGCAGAAATCTGAAATGGTGTCCTCTTTGCCCAAACTTGAGGCACCTGGAAAACATGTTTGTGAAGGCTGTATTTTGGGCAAAATGCAGTGTTCCTCCTTTCCAAAAGATGGTTCAGTTCGGGCTACATAGAAATTGCAACTTGTACATAGTGATGTCTGTGGTCCTATGCAGACACCCTCTTTTGGAAATTACCTTTACTTCGTGACTTTCATTGATGATTTTTCCAGGCATGTATGGGTATATCCACTTAAAGCAAAGTCCAAAGTGTGCATGTGGTTTAAACAGTTTTTGGTTTTGGCTGAAAATCTGTCAGCATGTAAAATGGGCACCCTCCATTCTGATCAAGGGGGGGAATATATGTCTTCTGATTTTAATGCATTTTTGGCTGAACGTGGGATAAAACACCAGTGTAGAGTGCCATATACACCTCAACAAAATGGAGTTGCTGAACGAAAGAACAGGTCACTCATGGAGATGGTGAGGTGCATGGTCAAGAGTTAGGCTTTACCACATAGTTTCTGGCTTGAGGTTGTCATGTGTGCAGCATATGTACCGAACAGGTGTCCCACTAAAGCACTGCACTCTATCACTCCATATGAGGCTTGGCATGACCGCAAGCCATCTGTTGCTCATCTACATGTTTTTGGTTGTTTGGCATATGCACTAGTGCCTAAAAAACATCGCAGAAAATTGGATGATAAGGTAGTAAAATGTATTTTTGTTGGGTACAGTTCTGAAAGTAAAGGCTATCGTTTGTATCATCCACATACTAAACGCATTCTGGTTAGCTGTGATGTTGTCTTTCTGGAAGATGCTATTCAGCCATTGCTTTCATGTACTAAGGAGACATTTGTTAGCTCCAAAGACATGTATGATACTTTGATGCCTCTTTTTATAGGTGGACGGTCTAGTGTTGGTCCTAATGAGGCAACTTCTCAACCTTTGCAGGTTTCATATGATGATGCATATCATTCCATTTCTGATGCAAATTTACATGATGCACTTGTTGATGAAAGAGCTGATATTGAACAGGCAAAAACTATGCCAAAATGGCTGGTGCAGACTTTGCGTGACAGCAAATTAGATGCACATTTGTCATATCATACTTGTTTAGGCTCTCATAGTGCCTCCTTTGCATCAGATTGCTATGCTATGGCTGCGTCTAGTCTCTGTGATGAAAATGAGCCTGTTTCTTTTCATGAAGCATAGAATTCAAAAAATTGGATGCTATAATGAAGAATGGTACATGGTGTTGCAGAGCAAAGAAGCAAAGAAGCACAAAAGAGGAGCCCCAAAATTTTCAAAATAATGGGCATATATTTTTCTTCTTCAAAGTCTTAGGGAATTCCCTCAAGCCATGCAAATGCACTAGAGGAGTCCTCTAGATGCATAATCCCAACTCATTGTAATATAATCCTTGTAAATTAGTAGGAAATTCACTTTATAGTAATAAAGTGCCGGTCTCTTGTGTGAAAGGACCAATTTTAGGGCACATGTATATAAGTCACTTTGTGACTCTTTGTAGAGACTTTTTGCCATTGTGAAGAAGGGGAGCTCCGGATTTTCGAATTTTCTTCTTTCTTGCAGATTTTCATCTTTTCTTTGATCTTCTATGTGTGTGTGATGCTTGGAATGTGTGTGTAGGATTGTTTTCTACCCCTCCCCACTGTTTTTGAGCTACTGTAGTGTGTGTGTGAGCTTGTAGGAGTTGTGGAGTGACTGTGGGTGTTTCCTACCATTCACTATTTTGGTCATAACTTGAAGCACGGTTGTTAGAATCGAACCACGTTCAATAGAAGCGTCTCATCGAGAGCTTCGAAAAGAACCCACTATTGGCCATATTCGGAGTTCGGAGCTAGGAGATCCTCGATTTAGTGAAAACTGCTGTAAGTGGTTTCGCGACAGACACTTTCAATATTTCAGTGAGTTTGAGAGGTGGATTAGTCTTTTCTCATGCATGTAAGCTGAACCACTTCATTTTCCATCATGTGTGCACATGTCCTCATACACTTGGTTAGGTCGTTTGATCCGATTGACAAATAAGCATGTGTCAATTTCCCACTATATGCACTTGTGTGGAAAATGAGGTTTAGTCTCTTTGGCACAAGTCCTTAAGTCTTCTTGACTTAGGTACACACATGGTCTTTATGTGACTTGCCTCTTGGCAAGAAGGCCATTGGCACTAAGTGGGTATACAAGCTGAAGTGTAAACCTGATGGTACAGTTGACAGGTATAAGGCCAAGGGAACACTCAGCCAAGGTGCCTTCGTGATGGTTATAGCTCGAGTGTGATGAAATCGTACTTGTAGAAGTGAGCTCGTTCAGTGGCAAGTAGTCAACCACTTCAACACTTGTTACTTCACATCCCGGAGGTGTGTGTAATGAGTTTTTAGGTTAAGGGTTAGTAGGAAGGGAGAGAAGGAAGAGATAGGGTTAGGTTAGGAGAGGCGGAGAAGAGGAGTGAAGTAGGAGTAAGTCAAGATCACAAAGAAAAATCCCAAAAAAATTGCCAAAATTAATGTAGTTCAGGTTCAGGTATCAAAAAGTATAAAAACAAAAAAAAGAAAAAAAAATTCAGTTCATTTCCCACTTGTTAGAGAAGCAGTATCGTGTGAGAACAGCGATCGGTATCATGCGTGAGGTATCGTGTCTTCAAGGCTATCAAAGCTAGATATTGAGCTCAAGGTGCAAGCAAGACATCACAAAGGTAAGGTTCCATAAGATTCCCTTGGCAAAAACACTTTAGAAGTGCACAAAAATGTGAGCACATGCGCAATGGTATCACGGGGAGGGACAAAGTGTTTTTTGAACTTCTTTGGAAGAGACAATGGGCTAGGAGTGAAGAGGGGTGAGAGAAGAGAAAGGGGAAATCAAAATTTTTTATTTTTGATATAATTTGGCTTGAGTATCACGATTGGTTGAGTTTTTGGTATCGCGATACCAAAAATTCCCTTGTATCTCGATACTCGCCGAAGTATCGTATCGTTGGTTACCAGCCTTGGTATTGCGGTACCACTTGTGGTATCATATCGTCGGGTTGGTATCGCAATCGCACATTACCAAAGTGGTATCGTATCGCGGTCCACTTTTGGTATCGTATCGTGCCTTGACCAGTTTTAGTATCGCGGTACCATACTAGTATCGTATCGTGCAAGCTGGTGGTATCGTATCGCCACTTGCAGCAGTGTCGTATCGTGTAGCTTCTAGTATCGTATTGTCCTCTACTCTGGTATCATATCGCCAAAGCACCCAGTATTGTATCGTGCAGGTCGGTGGTATCGTATCGCCACCTACAGCAGTATCATATCGTGCAAACCCCAGATATCGTATTGTCTCTCATTCCAGTGTGGTATCGCGATGCCATTTTCGTATCGTATCGTCACCTGCTGTGGTATCGTATCGTGTGAGAAGGTCAGTATCGTATCATGCTTAGTGGTAGTATCGTATCGTATAAAACCCAGGTATCGTATCGGGGAAAATTCCAGTATCGTATCGTGCCCTACGTATCGTATCATGAGAATACCTCGTATCGTATAGGCCAGAGTATAAGTATCGTATCGCCAAATTTTCTGGTATCGTATCGTGGAACCCATAGGTATCGTATCGTATCTAGGCTTGGTATCGTATCCCCAGGATAGCCGGTATCATATCGTGCCCAACAGAGGTATCGTATCGCCTATTGCTACAGTATCGTATCGTCGAGGTTTCAGGTATCGTATCGTGGATAGTGTGGTATCGCCTAAAGTGGTATCGCCCAGAGCATTTGAAGCATTTTGAAGGGCAAACTTGAGGCATTTGAGGAGCCACTTAAGGAGAGTTTCAGAGACCTAGAGAGCCTCAGGAGGGTGAATGAACTTGAGGTCAGGAAGAGTGCTAAGTAGCTGAAGAAGTGTCATATCTTTTGTTGGAAGTGCCAATCAGGTCAGTCACCGCTCGGTCTATTCAGACACCTCTAGTGACTCTGAGGAGGAGATACACATGGCTTCACAAGACATGCAAGGACCCGCTCCAAGTAGAAACTTCATGATCACTATGGAGGGAGAGTACCGCACTTCCTTACAGTACGTTTCTACTAATGCCCAGGAGATTCCTATCTACCTGGATGGTCTAAACAGATATGTGGCTAGGATGGTGACTTCAATGGATGCCACAATTGTGCCCAGACCGGCTGTTAAGTATGAGGCAGGAGCATACATGGACAAGATAGTTCACATATACATAGTAACTGAATTTCCCAATTTGATCAATGAAAGGAGAGAGTTAGTGGGACAAGAAAACTCAGGGAGACCAAACCTTGAGGAGTTAGTGACGACTCCTAGAGGCAAGTCCCAGGTGACGCGAGTCTTGAGAGGGGACTTGATACCTCAAGACGACTAACTTTTGGAAGTCTATTTGATCCATGGAATGGACTTGTTGCTTCAAACAGACTCACCGGCCCAAGGAAGAGAAGAAAGCTTGATGACATTTTATGAGCTAAAGGATCCAGAAGACGAGACTAGAATAACGTACCTAGATAAAAAGCAAAGAAGATATTGGCTAGTTGATGCCATGGACAGGGCTCAACTAAAAGACATGGGTTTGCCTGTATTCCCTCAGAGAGAACAGGCAACCACCTCTCAGAACCCCTTTGGAACCCAACAAGAGATAGAACACACCATGTCTGGACAAACTAGTCAATGGAGTGTTCCAAACCGTACTCATGTGCAATTTGTGACTCCAAGAGTGCAAACTCACAATCAGACCCACACTGGAATAGGTAACCAATACCGACCACCGATAAGACCACGACCACCAATAGGAGTACAGCCTGGAATACCCCCAGTTAGACCAGTAGTTCCTGCCTTCCCTGTAATGCCTAGACCGCCAAAACCAATGAGAAGGTTGAGACCTATTAAGGTAGCCAAATGCGTAAGGAATCATTACAACAGATTGGGAGAACCCTATGACCATATTGCCGAATTTAAACAAGTTCTAATAGCGAAACAAGTAGATGACTTCTTCGTGCAGTATGAGTCTTTCGGACTCACCCTCACAGGAACGACTCTGACTTGGTTCCAGCCATTAGACCCCAACCAATTTGGAAACATGGAGCAATTTTTTTAAGAATGCATTGGAGAATTCACTAAGAGAGGGATTAAACACAATTCTTCGTCTTTAATCCATAGCTTTAAACAGAACCCTAATGAAACTGTGAAAATGTCCGCCCAAAGATTCAACCAATATGTGGATAGATGCCTAGCTGTAGAGAGACCCACTAAACAAAAAATGATTTCATTATTTCTGGATGGACTAACGAATGGAACCCTAAGAACGCTAGTTTATGTGAAGAGATTGCAAACCCTGAGTGGGTATCTTCAAGAGTGCATTGACCTAGAAGACAATCTAGCTGAGGATCTCAAGAGCACACCCAGCCCCACTAAATCAGAAGACTCTCGGAGTATGTTAGCAGCAGACAAGGGACTGAAGGATTGACAAGGCATGGCAGTCAGAGAAGAGAGTCAGAGGGGACAGAAGGCATAAGCAAACAAGGGAGTCAACGAAGATCTGGCAAATAGGCCAGTAATTTTCCTCATGAAGAAGCAAGTATGAGCACTCAACGCAGATCTAGCACTAAGGCAATCTTTAAATTTTCAAATCCTTTACACCCATTTAAAGTGATTTTCATCACTAAACACCATTGTAAATACCAATTCCTCCTTTTGTAGCTCCATTTTGTGCAAGCCAAGGAGTCCTTGAGCTTGAGGAGCTTTAGAAGTATCTACCTGCCAATTTTCGTAATTTTTAGATATCGTTTGAGCCCTCAAATAAGCCCTGGAACCTAATTTTTAACTAGGCCGGACACTAGGTCTGGACAGGGCCAAAGCTAGTCAAAAACTATAAAAGGAGCTAGAGAGCTCATTTTTCAGGTTAGATTGTAATTGAAACAAACTTTTAAGAGCTCTTGAAAGTAATCTAAAGACTCCATTGCTTATCACTCTTTGTCTTGCTGTGTGTGCGCGTGTGTGTGTATGTGTGTGCATGTTTGTGTGCTTCTCACTCACGCACTTGTGCCGCCACTTGCTCGAGGTCTTCATACCATCCTCACGTCTTCCCGGATTGACATTAAAGGAGGTGTTACTCATCACTAAGCTACACCAAATTTTGGCGCCGTTGCCGGGGATCGAGCTTTGAGGACGAGCGTGTGATGGTAAGACGTAGAGTTGACGCGTTGGAGTTGTAGGTATTTTCTTCACTCTCATCGATTTTCTTTTACTTTCTTCACCATCTTCATCACCATCGTCATTATCACCATCTCCCACCTCCATCTCCATCATCGCGAAAATTTCTGTTTTTTGATCATATCACCATCTCCACCTCATTTCCCTCATTTCCCTGGTGAGAGAGAGCAAGAGAGCGAAATTGTGTGTGCTGTTTTTGCATGTTTTCTGAGCTGTGTTGCAGGTACAGGCTGTATCACCATCCCCAGCACGCTGCGCAGGTACGGAATTCGAAGTAACTGTCTGTGTGTCGTCGGGTTCTGTCAATCGCGACCGACAGAAAATTTGATCTAATTGCTAAACAAAGTGCATATCCATGACCTACAGGCCTAGAGCTTCCCAAAAATGTGTTTAGTTTTTTGAAATTCCACAGATTTCTGTCAATCGCGATCGACACGTCAATCGCGATCGACAAACCACGATGGATAGACCTGTCAATCGCGATCGACACATCAATCGCGACCGACAGGGTCAACGACCGACACAGTCAACGATCGACACGGTCAACGACTGATTGACCACGACCGACAGAGCCTACGCGTGACACGTGTCAATCGCGATCGAGCCATCAATCGCGATCGACCAGTCAATCGCGACTGACAGCCCACGACGGCTCTGTCAATCGCGACCGACAGAGTCAACGACGGTTTGACCACGACTGATTGACTTCACGACCGACCTGTCAATCGCGATCGACACATCAATCGCGATCGACAGAGTCAACGATTGTTTGACCACGACGGACAGACCTCACGACCGACCTGTCAATCGCGACCGACTCATCAATCGCGACTGACAGAGTCAACGACCCTTTGACCACGACTGATTGACTTTTCGAGACCCCTGTCAATCGCGATCGACACATCAATCGCGACCGACAGCCACGACAGACCTGTCAATCGCGATCGACACGTCAATCGCGATTGACCTGTCAATCGCGACCGACAGACTTTGCGAACACGTTAGAAGGGCAAATTAGGTCAAATTTTTTGGAAAAAATAGTGGACTTAATTTTGGCTAAGTGTGGGGCAGACACTAGGGTGTAGTATTGCATCGCAAGGCCGTGCCACAAGCAACTCGAGACTTCCTGTTTACCTGATAGCATGTTTTGACTCCTGTTTTAATCCCAAAACCCTGATTGGTCATAACTTTTTCATACGAAATCCAATTTTTGAGCTTTAGGGCTTGTCAGAAAGCTCGTGGCATATACTACACGCTCTCAACTGTTTTTTATAAGAATAATGCATTGATTTTCAGATAGGGCATTTTGAAGTTGACCATACCCAGGGGGATCAAGTCAGGGGTCTTTAGAATTCTTTTCTTAAAAATCCCTATGCAAATTAGTGTTTGTGCTTCAGGAATAAAAATCATTGGTTCTGTCTCTGGAATTTAAATCTTAAAGCTAACGTTGGAACTCTTACAGATCTACTGAGAGCATCGAAAGGCGTTCTAAGCAAGTGTAAGTGCAAGCTTGGGAACACACTTCCTGGGCATTCAAGGGCAACCAAGCAGGAAACAAAAGGTTGGAATATTCTCAACTCCCTCTGTCATTTTTTAGCTCAGGCTAAGTACGAATAGTGCTAGAGGTAAGTTAGGGCGACGATAGGCATCAATCAAGTTGAAGACTACCTATGCACTCAAGTCCAAGATGGAATATAATCTCTTTGTGATGCGATGAACATAAAGAAAAGAATCTAACGTGGAACGATCAACCTAAAAGTACGAAGAACATTCAAGTATTCCTGACGACGTGATATCAGACAAGAGTATAAACACGATAATCAACATAAAAAGGGAATTAAGTAATTGATACAAGGATTCAGAAACGTGGTTGTACCTGGGACAAATTGGGTTAATCAGTTAGGCATATGAACCTTAGGTCAGGGCGGCATCTAGTAAGGGATAGACAGAGCCTTAGGTCTTCAGAGGCTAGTGTCAACCACACTGCTAGGTCGTGGGCCCAGCAGTTGAGCCATCACTCATACTACCCAAGTTCTGAGACTAGTGAATCCGTGATGTCTCAAGGTACGGAGAGACCTACAGGCAGTTCAGGAGTGCCCTACTTGCATAGAGTAGAAGGCCCTTACAAAACACAGTTAGAATACCTTAGGACCAACCGATTGGGTGCTAGCATCTATGAGGACGGCCTAGGAAGGTCTGTAGTACAGATTAAGAATCCCGATCATTCCATTGGATTAGAGCGCCCAGCTGTCAAGTTCGAAAATGGAGTTTACTTAGACAAGGAAGGGACAATATATATAGTCACCAGTCACCCCGATAGGACTGATGAATTTGGGAATGTAGTCCCAGAATCGGACTTAGATGACCTAGAGCAAGGAAACATGGGGGTAGAACTGAGGACCCCTCGAGGGAAATCTGTTCTTACGAGGATTATCACACTAGAGTGGATTCCCCAAGATAATAAGAGCATAGATCTTCTTCTGAACCGCGAAACTGAAGAAGCAATTTGGAGATATAAATCTGATCGGCCATTTGATATTGGAACAATCATGATCTATGAGTTGAAGGATCCTGATAGCCCAGGTAGAGTGACCTACTTAGATCACACCTCAGAGAGGATCTTCGTGGTGACAGAAAATGATAGGCATGCTTACACTTGGAAAGGTGAAATTATTTTCCCCCAACCAAGATCAAATGTGTCCTACGGTCAACCTGGAGCGGGAACATCCCAAGCTCATGGAACTCAAAGAGACAGAAGTAGAGATAGGCCAGAAGTGAGCTTTGCCAACTCAGGGGGCAGAGAGAGAACGAGGACGGAAACAAATAGAGTAGAGCCTGAGGTACTTAGAGCTCGCAGGAATCAAAGGAATGCAGATGAGTTCCCTCTACCACGACCTAGAGAACACACCAGGACCTTGAGACCAACGCAGTTAGTTAAGTCCATGAAGAATTACTTCGATGGCACGGGAGATCCATACGATCATGTGGCTGAGTTTAAACAAGTCCTGAAAGCTGAACAAGTAGAGGATCTATTCACGCAGTATAATGCCTTTGGTCTGACCCTTAGGAACACTGCCCTGACATGGTTTCAGCCACTAAACGAGAGACAGTTCAGGAGCATAGACCAACTCCTAGAGGCTTTCATTATTGAATTCTCTAAGAGTGGCATAAGACATAATACCTCCTCACTGATCCACAGCTTCAAGCAGACCCCGCAAGAAACTGTGAGACTTGCAGGAAGAAGATTTAGGCAATACTTAGAAAGATGCCCTGTTTCGGAGCTACCCACACCAGCTAAGCAAGTGGCTTTATTCCTGGATGGATTGCTAAGTACCAAATTGAGATCGTATGTGTACTTAAAGGACCCTAGGACAATAGAAGAGTGTGTACGCATGTGCATTGACATTGAAGATAACCTAGGGGAAGAACTAGAGCTTTCCAAAATCTACAAAGAGTCAGATAGTGCATCTAGTCACTCTTCCACGCAATCCACATCAATCGAGGAACTTGCAGAAAAAGTAGCTCAAAAATTAGGCGTCTCTAGTAAACAGATCCCAAGGTTTGCCCCTGTGAAAAGATGCTATACTTGTGGTGGCGACCACATGGCGAACGTATGTCCCATTATGGCTCAACCCCAAGTTAATCCTAGTAGCCAGTACTGCACCATAGAACGGAGATACACCAATCACACCGCACAAGATTTCCCATACAACAAGCAGGCAGTTAGGCCACCCTACCCTCAGCCATACCCGCAGCAAGGAAGATACCAGAACCAGTACCCTCCACAGCCATATGGCAGGCCACAGCAAAATTATCGACCACAATACCAAAACCAACAAAGGCCTCAACCGGTATTAGCCCAACAACCTCCAGCTCCATCCAACTTAATCCCTGTAAAGTATGCAGCTACAGAAGAAAACCTGAATAGAGCTATAGTCCCCGTAACGCCATTGCTTTCAGAGAGTGATCCCAGTGACCATAGCTTCGATTCTACACATGTTGATAGTCCCCAGGCTTACTATATGCAGTCTCCTGAACATGGTGAGTCCTACTATAGTGAAGAACCGTGTGAACCTAGTTGGGAGTCAGATTACACAAACGTCATGTATGCAAACCCCAACCCTAGGCCTCAACCTAGGCAGGTAAGACCTCCATTCCCAAGAGGACCGTGCTACAGATGCCAAGGAGATCACTTCATTCGTGACTGTCCCTTACCTCCACCTACACAACCCCAGTCAGTGACGATCCAAGGCTTTTGCCAAGAATGTGGAAAGGAGCATCTCTTACGAGATTGTCCAAAGAACCCCAATAATATGCCACAAATCACTCCTATCAACGTTGTTGGGTTAGTGGTAGACTCCACAGGGAGTGTGACGTCCACTGCACCAGTACAGGTAGTCACTAGAGCCCAGGCACTGCAGCAAAACCAGGGTGTAGGTCAGGAAAAAAGCCCAGAAGTTGGTGAAACTGAGAGCATAACCAAGAAAAGGACTAGAGCGTGGAAAGATAGCCGAGAAAGAATGAAAAGACAATGGGCTAAAAAGATGAGTGAACTTGAGGAAAGCATAAGAGAAACCAAAGCCAGGATAACTGAACTCACATCTCAAACTCCCTCTCACACTACCTCACCACCACCTTTCCCACCGCCATCCGACCAGCCACCTTCCAACCCGCCTCACCTAAACCCACCACCCCCTAGAGTAGGATCAGTACTAGCAGATCCCACTCCCGAAGACCTTAATATGATGCTCAAAGCATATCAGGCCAGAATCCAAGAAGGGCCAACCATAACTGATCATGAAAAATGCTACCCTAGAGCCGAGCTAGAGCTTGAACGAACTAAAATTTGTGCCAAAATGGTGGAATTGGCTCAGACCATGTTTGAAGCTAGTCGCCTCTTTAACATCTCTAGCTCAGCTAAGACGCAGTTACATTTTGATGGACTGCTAGAAAGAATAGAGAAGCTAATTGCACAATCAGAAAAGGAACCTGCCCCTCAAAGAAAGGAAAGGGCAAGAGAACGGATAAGCCAGCCTCTTCAGGAAGCCCAGGTGCCTCCTCAAGAAGCTTATCTTTCCCCCCAAAAGGCAGATGAGCCTCCCTCAGAAGCTCACGTACCTCCGCAGGTTGCCTACATTCCCCCTCAGGGAGCATATCAGCCTGTTCGAAAAAGTAATAGAATAAGTAATCCTCCCTAGGAAGCTCGTGCTCCAAACATCTATGAGAGCGAGGAAAGAGCCAACGATAGAATAAGCCCTCCTTCCCAGGTTGCTTATGTGCCTAATTCTACGGAGTCAGACACTTCTTCTATGAATCGGTTTGCACCAGACTTCCTACGAGAAATTCAAGAAGATAAATGGGATAACAAAAGTGAAGTCGCCCCTCCCTTTGAACTTGTGGATGATGCACACGACCAATTCCCACAAGACATCCCATCTATTTACGGGGAACATGAGAGTACCAAGTCTCATGAGAGATTGGACTTTGAATCCAATTCCATACAAGAGCTACCCCATTTCACAGGCCCATGGGAAGCAAAGTCCACGTGCATGAGAGCACCCACAGTCATGGTAAGAAACGAAGATTCAGTCATACCTAGGAACACAGAGGTAGTGAAAAATACTAAAGTGCAGTGCAATCTCAAGTTGGAAGAGCTACTCAAGGTTAAACCTGAATTATGGAAGCATGTAGCCAAACAAGTACCAGAGATAGCAAAACCTCGTTCCCAAGTAGGATCACATAGAACGGTGCCAGAGATACCCTTGGATAAAATAGGAGATATGTGTGAAGGTGAAGAAGGGAACACCTATCTTCCCATTACCTACCAGGAATACACCACCAAGGCAATTTTGGACTCAGGTGCAGGAGTTGCAATTGCCACCACTTCCCTATGGAAGCGTTGGGGCAAGCCAGCACTCAGGCCAACGAGAATGAAATTGCAGATGGCAGATGGTCACATAGAGAGACCCCTAGGATTGCTAGAAGGAATAACTCTCACCACTTGTGGTGTCGAGTTTGAACATACCTTTGCTATATGTGACTTTGACAAAAATCATGCCTATGAGATGATTTTGGGACGACCATTCATGCGACAGTTGCAAGTGGTACAGGATTGGGGAACTAATTCCTTGTACCTGCAGCACTTAGGTGTTACGACCAAAGTCAATCTCAAGGATTACTCTCATAGAGATGTCCCTCCTATCCAATGGAATCCCATTCATAGAGCCAAAGATGACACGGAATCTGTGCATTCCATAGGATCAGGATCCTCATGGATGCATGAAGACACCCACTTATGGATGTGTAAAGTAGCAGTAGAAGAAGAAAAGAGAGAGAAGGCCAGAGATATAGGTGCAAACGAAACACATAGACCCATTCAAGACCCAGCCTATGCACCTGTAGTCTTTCCTGACGAAGAATTTGAACCTCACGGTTGGGCAGAAATTTTAGCAACAATGGACGTAGCCATCAATGAAGAGCAATGGACACCTCACTGTGATGAGGATGGCTATGACATTTCAGTCTTCTCCATAGAGCCAATCATGGGAGAGGCAGTTCTAGAAGAATGTGAACCTAGTCCTGATGCATTTGAAGATGCAAGTGACTCCGATCTAGAGTCAATCATTATGGACCCACCATTTGCATCAGATGAAGAATACTTCCATGAAGTAGAATTTCAACCCCAGAGGCATGGAGAATTTACAAATGATGTAAGGTTAGCAACACATGTGACCCCGAAGGAAGAAGGCAAGAAACGAAAGAAGAGAGAAGTCTCACCAGGAGAGGAAGAATCCTTGTTTGAGGTCCCAGAAAATTTTAAGAAGTACGAGATAGACGACAGGAGAGTTATGATAAGAATGCCTAAACGGGAGGCGCAATCAGGAGAGGCCTATGATAACAAAGAAACCACCAAGAAAATAGTAGTGGCCCTAGAAGAAGGAGAGGAGAGATGTACATACATAGGGCATGACCTAACAGAGGAAGAAGAGCATGCGTTAATAGCCTTGCTAAGAGAATATAGAGATGTATTCGCTTGGAGTTACAAGGATTTGAAAGGTGTTGACCCCGACATATGCTCGCACACTATCCCCATGACCTCAGACGCGAAACCCTCTAAACAAAAGCCCTACACATATAACGATAATTACGCTGCCAAGATTAAAGAGGAGATAGATAGATTGGTTGAAGCTGGATTTATCTATGAAATTGAGCACACTGAGTGGGTATCCCCCATCGTAGTGGTGCCCAAGAAGAATGGTAAGCTGCGTGTATGCATTAACTTGAAGAAGGTTAATGCAGCCACCATCCGAGATAACTATCCCCTTCCCATCACAGAACATCTCTTAGAAAGAGTAGCAGGCAAGGAAGTGTACAGCTTCCTGGATGGATTTTCGGGCTACAATCAAGTGGCCATTGCACCAGAAGATCAGCATAAAACGGCTTTTGCCACAGAGTGGGGCATATTTGCCTTTAGGGTAATGCCATTTGGGCTTACCAATGCACCAGCTACCTTCCAGAGACTAATGTGCCATGTATTTAAGGAGTTCTTGAGAAAGAATTTAGAAGTCTACGTTGATGATCTTTGTGCTCATTCCAACATTAGACAAACCCATATCCCCGAACTCAGACAAATCTTTGACAAATGCAGAGAATATCAGGTCTGTCTGAACCCAGAAAAATGTGTTTTTATGGTCAGGCAAGGCAAGATTCTAGGGCACATAGTGTCAAAGAATGCCATATCTACGGACGAAGAGAAAGTGAGAGCCATAGCAGAGCTACCTAGGCCAAGGAATGTCAAGGAAGTACAAGCTTTCATGGGACATTGTGGTTACTACCGCCGGTTCATTCACATGTATGCCGTCATTGCAAAGCCCATGTACGGACTTCTGACTAACTTTGAGTGGACGGATGAATGTGAGAATTCCTTCCAGGAGCTTAAACGAAGATTATGTTCAGCACCAATCTTGACCACTCCAGATTGGAATAAGCCTTTCCATGTTCATGTGGATGCATCCAATTATGCCATTGGATGTGTGCTTGCACAACCTACTGGTGAAGGTAATATGGATCTTCCAATTGCCTATGCCAGTAGACAATTGAATGCAGCTGAACGGAATTATACCACTACAGAGAGAGAAGGCTTAGGCATGGTATATGCAGTCAAGAAATTTAGACACTATTTGCTGGCAAATAAGTTTAAATTTTTTACTGATCACCAAGCATTGTTATATCTCGTGAACAAGCCATGCAATACAGGAAGATTAGTAAGATGGTTTCTCTTACTAATGGAATATGATTTCGAGGTTGTAGTGAGGAAAGGTAGGACTCATTTGAGAGCTGATCATCTTTCTAGGCTCACATCGGGAGAAGCCCCACAGGGAGTATCAGATGACCTTCCTGATGCTTACCTGTTTAATTTGGAAGTGGTGCCGCAGTGGGCTAAGCCACTAGTGCCAGTATTGACATACGGGCCTAACCATCCAGTAGTAAACACACGGAATAGAGAGGTTGTGAAAGCCCAAAAGTATCACATCATGGCAGGAAGCATGTACAAGCACACAGATCAAGGAATCTTGGCTTGTTGTGTAGAAGAGGACGAGTATGCGAAATGGTTGCAATTAGCACATGTAGGTGCATTAGAGCAACACTATTCTAAACACCGAACCCTACAGACCCTAAAGAGACTCGGAGTGCATTGGCCGACTATGGAAGCTGATGTCCAAAAGCTGTGCAAGGAATGCTCAATCTGCTGCACTAAACCACCTGTGGATCACGCCACTCTTTATCAAGTGTCCATAGTGCCAGATTGGAGTGAACCGCTAGTATCCTTCTTGAGGACGAAAACATTCCCTCCTGATATGACCTTGGCTAGAAAAAGGAGTTTAGAACAAGAAGCCCAGGATTACTCACTCATTGGTGATAACCTATATAAGCGTGGTAAAGATGGTTACCTGAGACTATGTGTCCATGAAAGCGAATATCTCAAAGTCTTGGAAACTGCTCACCAAGGTGTAGCAGGAGGACACTTTGGTCCAGATCGGGTGATCAAGGCAATACTATTTGCGGGCTTCTGGTGGCCTACCCTTCACATGGACGCACACACCTATGTGAAACGGTGTGATGTCTGTCAGCGAACCCAGTATCCTATACGTAAAGATGAGATGCCACTGAAACCTATGATGGGTGGACGTGCATTCTCTAAGTGGGGAATAGACTTCGTAGGTCCTATTAATCCCCCAGCTAAGGGTTCCCATGCAGAATATATCATTGTTGCAACAGACTACCTAACTAAATGGGTAGAGGTAAAAGCCACAACAGAGAACGATGCTCAAACAACAGCCAAGTTCTTATTTGAGAATGTGTTCACTAGATACGGACTACCTATAGAGCTAGTCAGTGATAGAGGCACTCACTTCTTAAATGAAGTTATTGAAAATCTGCTCCAAGAATTCTTGGTAGTTCATAAGAAGTCTGCTCCCTATCACCCCCAAGCTAATGGCCAGGCTGAGAGTACCAACAAGATCTTATGCAATGTACTGACGAAATTAGTAAACAATAAACGCTCTGATTGGGACAAACAGCTACACCATGCTGTTTGGGCATACCGAGTTGCCTACAAAACGGTACTCCAAGCCACCCCCTTTCAGATGGTATTTGGCCAAAACGCGGTGCTACCCTTGGACTTCTTGATACCTACATTGAAGGTAGCACAAGAGCACGAATGGACGGGTCATGAACTCTCCTCTAGACTTTTTGACCTTGAACGATTAGGAGAAACAAGACTGACAGCCGCTGCAGGGATATATGCAGCAAAGAAACGCCAGAAGGCATACTTTGATGCCCATGTGAAGGATAAGGGCTTGAAAGCAGGAGATCTAGTTTTAGTCTACACACTGAAACAACATGCAAGAAAGCTAGAAAAGAGAGGCTACGGACCTATGATCATAAATAGGATCTCCACGAGTGGAGCAGTACAATTAGCCACGTTAGAGGGTGATGTTCTCCCAAACTATATTAGCGGATGCAGAGTTAAGTTGTATCAGGAACCTCTCACAGAGGAAATGCTAAGTCGACTCAACACTGCTAAGAAACGCAAAGAGGAAGAAAAGCGAATTCGAGAAGAAGCTCAAGCAGAAGCCCTAGAGCGCATAAGGAGGATGAAATTAAGAAGACAAGGTAGAGAACACCCTAGGCAAGATACATATGCAGATCAAGGATATGATGTGGCTATGTGTGAAGTTTCAGGTGTTAGCTCACATAGAATAACTGACCGACGTCCTTTCATAACCGTAGATATAGGACAAGGAAAGAGTGCAAGGACTGTAAGAGCCTTGATTGACTCAGGTGCAGCCACTAGTGCTGTTAAATTGTCTTACTGTCAAGAGTTGCAATTGATTGTCAATCCTATGAAAGCATATCTCATAGGATTGGGAGGCGTGGAAACCCCTTGCATAGGCGAGGTGGAACTTCCCCTCTACATTCATGATGAGGCAATGATAGTTAAAGCACTAGTGTGCCAAGATGAAGACCTCACTGAGCCTCTTGTCTTGGGTCAAGACTGGATCTATGATCAAGCAGTCAGCTTAAACCTAAGAAGTGGACTTCTTCAGGTATGCGTCAATCATAGTCGAATTACAGTAGAGTTAGATAATGGAGCACTCAAGGAACTAGGAAAGACACAGACTCCTGGTCCTTCCAGGAGTACACATGAAGATGACTATGCTGTTCTTGTCCAAAACTATGTGTTGCAGAGGAATGATGTTTGCAAAACAGGAGTCAGGGATGCGACGGAACTCCCTTCTTTTCCAAAGGTCAAAGGGAGACGACAACCAAAGGTGGATCAAAGGCATAAGAAGCAGAGCAATACCTATGTTGGAGATCAAAAGTACCGACGCACCAGAATGTCTCAGCAAGTGAAACAAGTGTGGGTGCGGAAAGGCGAACACCCGGTTGCACTCAAGCTAACCACACGGGCAAAGCCTCTTGTTAGTAACCAACCACACAACACTAACGCAAAGTCTATTTGGGTGCCCAAGAAGTCGATGAAGGCCAACCCACAATCAAGACAAATTTGGGTGCCTAAGGCTTGTTTGCGGGCTCAAATAACTACACCAAGACCACCCCCTATACAGTGTGATCCAGTCACTCACACTGCCGACATCCACCCGTTTTCAACACACAGGAACACATCAAGGCCGATGAGCACAAACAGAATCACTAGTAAATGGGTCCCTAAAAGATCTCATATCAAAGCCAACACACCCATAATGCTCTCAAGAGTCTCTATGAAACCAAGAGCAAAAACTATCCGCTGCATTTGGCAGCCTAAGACATGTAACAAACCCCCGGACCCCATTTGTAAATCCATGACCACCTACTAACCACATCACTATCACACTACATCATTTCACTTAGCTCTTAGGTCTACCGAACTCCTAACCACACACACACTCGCACCGAGCACTTACTAACCCATTAATTCCTCCCGACCCTCATGTTAATGTTGTAATGGGGACAACAACGGTTCTCTCTTGTCCTGTACAATGTTAACACTTGTTTCTATATTCTCACAGAAACAGGAAGCAAGAAGTAACATGGCAGATACGGTAGGAACTAGCTCCCAGGCAGGCACCGGCCCCCAAATTGTGGACATTGAAAGCCTTCCGGTGGAGGAGGAATTAAAAGAACGACCAGCGGCATTAAGGGCATTACATGCCATACCTATTCAGAACCCTCCACAGGGACACACCATGCCGGTGGGCAAAACCTCACACTGGTTCAGTGATGTCGCCGGACCTCTCGGTGAAGGCACATACATGTGGGAGTCTGAGGTAGAATTCAATGGACGTTGGGGCAGATACCATTTCTTTACCAGGGAGTTTGAAAAGCTACAGAACAATGAAGGACTGAAGTCGATATGGAAGAAGGCAGGGCTTTATGATCACTTCAAGTTCCAACTACCAAAGCCGGATTTTCTAAGGTGCTCATACTTAATTAGTACCCTCACTCCTAGCAAAGACAAGAAAGGATATAGCTCATTTGTGCTCCCATCACTCACAAGGGGCAATGAACTGAAGCGCTTCCGCTTGACTATCAACCTAGTGAGAGAAGCTCTTGATATGCACGGAATGCACATTCCTACGGAAAAGGAGACCATGGTCCCCGATAACATGAAGAACAGGAATCTGACAAAACTGAAGGATATGGTGGCAATGACTCCCACAATTGCCATTCATTTACGTATGGTCATGCAACATTTCGCGTTCCCCGCACAAGATAGGTTCACAATGCCTCCGAAGAAGATTTGGTTTAGCCTCTACCTGGCGGATGCTTTTGAACTGTCCATCAATATGCCCCACTGGATTATCGACCAGATTCATATGGCTCATCAGAGATGGTATAAGAAGCAAAAGTCTGTGTTGTATGGTTGCTGTGCACTTACAAGAATTGTATACAGATGTCTCGCATATGATGTACCGGTGCAGAGGGCTCTCATTTGGTCCAGAGCACAGGAGTTTCAACGCAGGTTGTCCGCTGTCGGACCTCCCTCCAAAAAGATGAGAGGCACAGTACAGATGCCTTGTGCACAAACCCGTGGTGCAACCCTAACACCAGAAACAACTCCAAGGCGTCCTCGAAGAGTGCAGCCATTTACGATAAGGTTACCCAGGCAGAGCACCGATGGCCCGAACCTTGTGTTTCCCCCAGTACCGACTGATCTGGAATTCCCGCATGGATTCACTCTGGAGGATCTAACGGACGAGGAAGTTGCTAGAATCATCGACGCTGTAAATGCAGAAGTTGAAGCAGAGCAAGCGGGAGGACAGCAAACTGCCCCAGACCAACCCCAGCCCAGCCAACCGGACGTAGTCAATGTGGACGATGAAGAAGAAGCACAGGAGGAGGCACGGGGTGGACAATCAGAAGCAGAAGAACAAGAGTATGATCAGGAAGCCCTACAAGTACTGGAAGGTGCCCCCGCCTATACTAACGCATTAAAGAAGCTCTACGATACGATGAACCGAGTCCAACAGCAACACAGGCTGTCATTAGCTGCAGGTAAAGCCCTCATGAACCAGATTCTGGAGGAGGAAGGCGTGGACGAGCAATACCGTGCCACCCTGGAAATGATATCAGATGCTTTGGGAGTACCTGAAACGGTGCATACTGCACTAGTGCAATCACGAAGGACAGAGAAAAGATATGGAAGACGCCCCCCACGCACGGGAAAACAAATTGATGTATTAGGATCCGGACCAGAAGGCACCCCCACAACCACGGGCACTGCACACACCACTCACGACACTGAGGAAGCCCATACATCACGTGCACCTCCATCACCTCCCTTACCACCTTCTCCTCCCTCTCCACCACATTCACCTCCCATCACCAATGTAACTACCACTGTTACCGCCTCCGAACCCATCGCCATGACTGAAGCACAAACGGCCTATCAACCCACACACCCTCTCAACACCTCCCCTGTATACACCTCCACTACCACTGTAACCCTAACGGCATCTACTGACATCCCCATTCCCCCACCCACACTTTCGGGCAGTTCACATCCACAACTGCACACACCACTGTACACATTCACCACAATCACTGCACCCACCGTTCCACTATTCACAATCACTCCCACTACTGCTTCCACCCCAGATTTCATGGACATATCACCTTCCACCGCACCTCTCCCTCCCCCCATACCACCACAATCTCCCATTCCCCCACCACCCACTTCACCATTTCCCAGCACTGCATTCACACTCCCCTTCCCCTTTCCCTTCCCCGCTGCACCTAACACCCTCCCTGCATCCATCCCCATTAATAATGTATTTAATAGTATGTATCAATGCATGTCCCAACTTCAGCAACATTACCAACACCTTGACAACCAACATACAAGGCTTTTCCGAAGCCACGAAGATCTCCAAGCACGGTGCAAGGATCTTGAAGAGCAGAAGCAGCTACTACAACAGCAACACATGACCTTACAGGAACAATATGCACAATTAGTAGCCAACCCACCCCAAGCAGATGATGAAGAGCGACGACACATGGACGAGCTGCTACATTCTCAAATCACAGAGAACCTCAAACTCCGTCGAAACATGGCTCTACTACGGAAGCATATGTCTGCAGCCCTAGAAGAAAATAGACGGCTTCAGACACAAAATGAAGAGAACTTGGAGTTAGCCATGGAAGGTTCCCCACAGGACATTGACCCGGAGAGATTTAAGGCTATTCCCTCGGATAATATGCAAATCATTTTGGAAACCCATGCGGATCTCCTCGAAGTCCATGCAGCCTTAGAAAAGGAAAGAGATGAACTCCGAAGGCAATTGGCAGCTCAACCAGCACCACCCAAGGAAGCCCCGACCACAGCTGACACAGCTGACGAAGTAGCAGCACTCAAAGCACAAATTGCAGAATTGGAAAAGAAAGTGCTTGTATATGAACGCCAACCCTCCCCCTTGGCAGAACCAGAGCCTGACGATCTTGTGCCAATTGAAGTAGAAGAAACATTTGAGGATCCCTATGTTCCGATGCCAACACCCGGGGGTAAGCGAACAGAACAGGGCATGGACACAATTGAAATTGAGGCACCTGAATGGATGCAAAAACTAGAGAAAGTAGCCACGACGCATGATGACAGGGTGGCAGTCCAAATCACATTGATGTCAAAATTGGAAGAGGTTGTAATAAAGTCCGATTATTTTCAGAATCTCTCACACCATAGGTGGATCAGCCCATCGGATGACCTGTATGTTCCTTTTTGCGTGCTAATCGCGGATTATAATGCGGAGATCAAACACCACACCTCCAGGGAACCCACCTCGGCCACCCAATTTGCACCTGATGACATCCCCGAAAGCGCCAAGCAGGGACATATTCGCCAACCCACGTGGAGAATTCGGCTGCTGGAAACATACCCAGAAATGGTAAGAACATGGAACAACATGCCATTGTACATCAAATATAACCCATGTTATTGCCCTGTATTTCGAAGGAGATCATGGCCGGAGTACACACAAACAGTGCTGACGATTAAAGGATGTGATAAGTGGCTCAATTATGTGTACTTCGCACCCCCGAAGGGCCCACCTACGATTGGATATATGATTTTGACGATTCGACATTGGGGGGTCCGCTTCAAAAATGTACCTGATGTCATGACTCAGATGTGCCTGAAGATTTTCGAGCTTATGCTGGTCACCTTCAGGACCTTCAAAAACGTCAAGGAACCGCATCTCTCAGCATTAGGATTTAATGAAGGTAATCAGGACCTTGTATACGACATGAGCACAACCCCATCGATTACTGTGGTGTATGCATGGCACGCTCGCATCAAATATCTACCGGCCTGCTTGAAACAAACGCTTGAAGAGATGTTTGTCACGGGATTCTGGGAATATCACTCCGAGATATTCATTCCCAGACCATCCCATCTCTTGCAGTTATTTGCCGTGGAACAAGCTCTACATTCCGAAAAGCTACGTATACCACATCCAGAGGTTCCCGGGCCGGTAGACTGGGATGCTCTTTTGACAGATTTGGCCAAAGGGTTGAGAATTGCAGAACATCACTTAGCGCAGGATGTCGTCGAGTACTACATCCAAAAACCCACTCAACAAGGGTCTGTCAGGGACGACAGACGCGAGAGAGGGGGGGGTGTTAGCAGCAGAAAAGGGACTGAAGGATTGACAAGGCATGGCAGTCAGAGAAGAGAGACAGAGGGGACAGAAGGCATAAGCAAACAAGGGAGTCAACGAAGATCTGGCAAATAGGCCAGTAATTTTCCTCATGAAGAAGCAAGTATGAGCACTCAACGCAGATCTAGCACTAAGGCAATCTTAAAATTTTCAAATCCTTTACACCCATTTAAAGTGATTTTCATCACTAAACACCATTGTAAATACCAATTCCTCCTTTTGTAGCTCCATTTTGTGCAAGCCAAGGAGTCCTTGAGCTTGAGGAGCTTTAGAAGTATCTACCTGCCAATTTTCGTAATTTTTAGATATCGTTTGAGCCCTCAAATAAGCCCTGGAACCTAATTTTTAACTAGGCCGGACACTAGGTCTGGACAGGGCCAAAGCTAGTCAAAAACTATAAAAGGAGCTAGAGAGCTCATTTTTCAGGTTAGATTGTAATTGAAACAAACTTGTAAGAGCTCTTGAAAGTAATCTAAAGACTCCATTGCTTATCACTCTTTGTCTTGCTGTGTGTGCGCGTGTGTGTGTATGTGTGTGCATGTTTGTGTGCTTCTCACTCACGCACTTGTGCCGCCACTTGCTCGAGGTCTTCATACCATCCTCACGTCTTCCCGGATTGACATTAAAGGAGGTGTTACTCATCACTGAGCTACAGAGTACTATTACCCCCAACTCCACTAATGTAGAGGAATTAGCGGAGCTGGTAGCAAAGAAATTGGGAGTCCAAGGACAGAGAAATTACCAACACCCAGCCTTAAGAGTGCCCATGTTACGAAGATATAAGTCTACGTGGAGGAGATCACCCTACACACATGTGTGTATGAGGAGGGACCGGTGCACATCAGACATATCCTTACAATAGACAGCTCCAACAAGAAACTGCATTGTATTGGCACATAGAACAAAAATACACCAACCACACCACGAAAAATTGTCCATTCAATATGTAGGCACGACCTTTACAACCACCTCAGTATTGACCATATGGATATCCACCTAGAGAGCCAGGCAGAGAGATTCTTAGATACAATCCCTACCCAACACCAACAGGAGCACCAAGGCCATACGAGCAAGTACCATATCCACCGCCCCAACCAGTGTTAGGACCACAACTGTCACAACCTCAACAAGTGGTACCTGTGAAGTATGCCCAACCAGAAAAAGAAATAGCCATAGTGCCAGTCGCAACGATGACCAGTGTAGAATCAACAAACCTTGGATATGAGCTGCACCTAGGAGATTACTATCCCTATGAAGCCAACATGTTAGAGTATGAACTAGCATATGATTTGGCATACTATGGATATGAAAGCTATGATCAGGCCTATGGAACAGAGGTAGCAACTTTGATGTATACTACGCCTAAAGCACAACCACCTGTGAGACCACCCATTAGACCACATGTGCCGAGAGGACCTTGTTACAGATGCGGAGGAGACCATTTCATTAGAGAATGTCCTCGACCTTATAATCCACCACCCCCTAGGACTTGGGAAGAATATTGTAATGATTGTGGAAAGGAACATCTTTTCAGAGATTGCCCTAAGTATCCAACCAAAGTCCAAGACACTCCACCAATTAATGTAATTGAGGTGATAGAAGCACCTAGAGATGATACGGAATACACCATGCCTTTAAAGGCCATTACCCGAGCTCAAACAAAAGAAAAAAAAGGAAAACAATCAAAACGGGAACAAGAAAATAATAGAACAGTAAGTCCCAAAGTTCAAACTATAGAAGATTTAGAGGATTCACATGAGAGTACCCTGAACACAAAAGTGCAAAAATGGAAAGAAAGAAGAGAGAAGCTCAAAGATAAATGGATGAAAAACAAGAGTCAAGACAATAAGAAACAAACAAGAAGTAAGAAAGAGCATAAAGAACCAAGATCACCACTTGTCCGAGAAGTAGAGAAACCAAGATCAATTCTAGCTGACCCAAAACCAGACGATCTAGACATGTGGCTAAAAGCTTACCAAGCTAGAATTAAGACTGGACCAAACGTAGAACAACACGAAAAGCTTTACCCACAAGGAGAATTAGAAAAAGAGAGGCTTGCAATATGTAGAAAATTGATAGAGGTAGCACAAGCAACCCTAGAAAAGACTATCCCGACCCTTCCAGAGATGAGGATAGCAGATAATCAATACAAGGAATGTGTCAAAGCCAAGGATAAAGAACTTAGAAGGAAGGATGACAAATCTGAGCAAGTAAAAAACCAAGACGAACCCATGTCAACAATACCTGACTTAGAAGCTGATTGGCCAAAGGAATTGTGGAATAGAATCCGAGAAGAAAAATGGAAGAAGAATGGAGTGACTAAGCCTCCCTTTGAGGAATTAGATGTAGAAGTTTATCAACCCAATCCCAGCATGGAAGAAGTATATGAGGAAGTATCAAGACTAGACAGAAATAGAAGAGAAGCTTAAAGCATTTCAACCTTACTAAATTACATGGGTGAATACAAAAAGGAATCCATGATAATCCGAGCACCCACAGTACATGAAAAAGGAAAAGGAAACTCAGAAAAGAATTCACACAATCTAATGGAACTTAAGAAGACGAAAGTACAATGCAAACTAGCTGTGGAAGAATTACTTTGAATTAAACCACAGCTATGGAAGCAAATAGCGATTCAACTGGAATTAGGACAAGAGAAGGATGAAAAGGAGAACAAGGGGAAGGAAAACTCATCTAAGATACAAATCCTAGTAGATAAGGTGGGATAATTTAGTGAAGGAGACGAAGGTAATACGTGTCTACCTATCACTTACAATGGGTACATGACCAAGGCTATACTAGACACAGGAGCTGGAGAAGGAATCGCCACCAAGGAGATTTGGGAGAAATGGGGAAAGCCTGCTTTATGACCCACACGCATGAAGCTCCAATTAGTAGATGGTCATTGTTAGCAGCCGACAAGGGACTGAAGGACTGACAAGGCATGGCAGTCAGAGAAGAGAGTCAGAGGGGAGAGAAGGCATAAGTAAACAAGGGAGTCAACGAAGATCTGGCAAATAGGCCAATAAATTTCTTCAGGAAGAAGTACGTATGAGCATTCACGCAGATTTAGCACTAAGGCAACCTTAATTTTTCAAAACCTCTACACCAATTAAAAGTGGTTCTCATCACTAAAACACCATTGTAAATACCATTTCATCCTTTTGTAGCTCCATTTTGTGCAAGCCAAGGAGTCCTTGAGCTTGAGGAGCTTTAGAAGTATCTACCTGCCAATTTTCGTATTTTTTAGATCTCGTTTGAGCCTTCAAATAAGCCCTGGAACCTAATTTTTAACTAGGCCGGACACTAGGTCTGAACAGGGCCAAAGCTAGTCAAAAACTATAAAAGGAGCTAGAGAGCTCATTTTTGAGGTTGGATTGTAATTGAAACAAACTTGTAAGAGCTCTTGAAAGTAATCTAAAGACTCCATTGCTTATCACTCTTTGTCTTGCTGTGTGTGCGCGTGTGTGTGTATGTGTGTGCATGTTTGTGTGCTTCTCACTCACGCACTTGTGCCGCCACTTGCTCGAGGTCTTCATACCATCCTCACGTCTTCCCGGATTGACATTAAAGGAGGTGCTACTCATCACTGAGCTACACCAAATTTTGGCGCCGTTGCCGGGGATCGAGCTTTGAGGACGAGCGTGTGATGGTAAGACGTAGAGTTGACGCGTTGGAGTTGTAGGTATTTTCTTCACTCTCATCGAGTTTCTTTTACTTTCTTCATCACCACTATCATCATCACCATCTTCCACCTCCATCTCCATCATCGCGAAAATTTCTGTTTTTTGGTCATATCACCATCTCCACCTCATTTCCTTCATTCTACTTGTGAGAGAGAGCGAGAGAGCGATATTGCGTGCACTGTTTTTGCATGTTTATTGTGTTTCTTGCAGGTATCATCATCATCATCCCCTCCAGCACGCTGCGCAGGTACGAAATTCGTCTAATCTGTCTCGCGGTCGCCAGCCTCTGTCAATCGCGATCGACAGAAAATTCGATCATTTTGCAAAACAAAGTTCACCACTAGCACAAGCATGATGAGCACATCCTAAAACACTAGAAACAGTAGAAAAATTCCGTGTATTTCTGTCAATCGCGATCGACAGCCTCTGTCAATCGCGACCGACAGACCCTGTCAATCGCGATTGACACCATCAATCGCGATCGACAGCCACGACCGACAGACCCTGTCAATCGCGA
This sequence comes from Ceratopteris richardii, assembly GCA_020310875.1. Lineage (NCBI taxonomy): Eukaryota > Viridiplantae > Streptophyta > Polypodiopsida > Polypodiales > Pteridaceae > Ceratopteris > Ceratopteris richardii. Next base: position 85,848,275 of record CM035415.1, read on the forward strand.
TCGACACCGTCAATCGCGATCGACAGACCTCACGATCGACAGACTGCCACGTAGGATTCTGTCAATCGCGATTGACACCATCAATCGCGATCGATAGCCACGACCGATACCTCTGTCAATCGCGATTGACACCATCAATCGCGATTGACTGAAATTCAACGATTGATTGACTTTTGCGCGTAGCCACGTGTCAATCGCGATTGATACCGTCGATCGCGATTGACAGCCACGATCGACTCTGTCGATCGCGATTGACACCGTCGATCGCGATTGACACTGTCCATCGCGACTGACAGGCCCGACGGACACCTCTGTCAATCGCGATTGACAGACCTGTCGATCGCGATTGACAGGCTTTTCGGCCAAAAATTAGGGTTTGTTTTTGCTCAAAATTGGGATAATTGTGGGGCAAAATAGTCAATCCATTAGCACTTTGGAGGTTCCTACACTTGAGATTTGGGAGAAAATCCTAGGATCTGTCAGTCAGATTGAATCTGGTTTTAACCCCCTAAACCCTGAACAGTCATAACTTTTTCATACAAAATCCATTTTTTGAGCTCTAGGGCTTGTTGGAAAGCTCGTGGCATATACTACACGCCCTCAACTGTTTTTTATAAAGATAATGCGTTGATTTTCAGATAGGGTATTTTGAAGTTGACCATACCCAGGGGGATCAAAAGTCAGGGGTCTTTAGAATTGTTGTCTTAAAAAAAATCTCTATGCAAGTTTGTGTGTGTGCTACAGGAATGAAAATACTGGGTTCTGTCTTTGGAATTTAAATTTTTAAGCTAACTTTGGAATTTTCACAGATCCATTGAGAGCTTCGCAAGGCATTCTAAGCAAGTGTAAGTGCAAGCTTGGGAACACACTTCCTGGGCACTCAAGGGCAACCAAGCAGGAAACAAAAGGTTGGAAACTTTTAACCCCCTCTGTCAATTCATAGTTTAGGCTAAGAACGACAAGAGGAAGGAGTAAGTCAAGGCGACGGTAGGCAGGTATCAAGTTGAAGACTACCTAAAAGACTCAAGTCCAAGCTAAAAACCTAACCTTTGTACTGTCGATAACATAAAGGAAAAGAACCTAACGTGGAACGATCAACTTGAAAGCACGAAGAACACTCAAGTATTCCTGACGACGCAATACCGGACAAGATCATAAACATAATAACTCACTAAAAACGAATCAAGCAACTGAGACCAATTGATCAGCAACGAGGTTGTACTCTGGGCAAAAATTGGGCTACTTAATTAGGCATATGAACCTTAGATCAGGACGGCATCTAGTAAGGGAGAGACAAAGCCTTAGATCTTCAGAGGCTAGTGTTAACCACACTGCTAGGTCTTGGGCCCAGCAGTTGAGCCACCACTCATACTATCCTAGCTCTGAGACCAGTGAATCAGAGATGTCTCAAGGTATGGAGAAACCTACAGGCAGTGCAGGAGTGCCATACTTGCATAGGGTAGAAGGCCCTTACAAAATGCAGTTAGAATACCTTAGGACCAACCGATTGGGTGCTAGCATCTATGAGGACGGTCTAGGAAGATCTGTGGTACAGATTAAGAATCCTGATCAATCTATTGGATTAGAGCGCCCAGCTGTCAAGTTTGAAAACGGAGCATACTTGGACAAAGAAGGCACCATATACGTAGTCACCAGTCACCCAGATAGGACGGACGAATTTGGAAATGTAATCCCCGAAGCAGACCTAGGTGACCTAGAACAAGGAAACATGGGTACAGAACCTAGAACCCCTCGAGGCAAATCTGTTCTCACTAGGATTATCACACCCGAGTGGATTCCCCAAGATAATAAGAGCATAGATCTTCTTCTGAACCGAGAAACTGAAGAAGCCTTTTGGAGATATAAATCTGATCGGCCATTTGATATAGGAAGAATCATGATCTATGAGTTTAAGGATCCTGATAGCCCAGGTAGAGTGACCTACTTAGATCACGCTTCGGAGAGGATCTTTGTGGTGACAGACAATGATAGGCATGCTTACACTTGGAAGGGTGAATTCGTTTTCCCCCAACCAAGATCAAATGTATCCTATGGTCACCCTGGAGCTGGAACATCCCAAGCTCATGGAATGCAAAGAGACAAAAGCAGAGATAGACCAGAAGTAAGCTTTGCCAACCCAATGGGCAGAGAAAGAACGAGGACGGAAACGAATAGAGTAGAACCTGAGATACTTAGAGCTCACAGGAATCACAGAAATGCGGATGAGTTCCCTCTACCACGACCTAGAGAGCACACAAGGACCTTGAGGCCAACTCAGCTAGTTAAGTCCATGAAGAATTACTTTGATGGCACAGGAGATCCCTATGATCATGTGGCGGAATTCAAGCAAGTCTTGAGAGCTGAACAAGTGGAGGATCTATTCACGCAGTACAATGCCTTCGGTCTAACCCTTAGGAACACAGCACTTACATGGTTTCAACCATTGGACGAGCGACAGTTCAGGAGCATAGACCAACTCCTAGAGGCTTTCATCGTAGAGTTCTCTAAGAGTGGCATAAGACACAATACCTCCTCATTGATTCACAGCTTCAAGCAAACCCCTCAAGAGACCGTGAGACTTGCAGGAAGAAGATTTAGGCAATATCTTGAAAGATGCCCTGTTTCGGAGCTACCTACACCAGCTAAACAAGTAGCCTTATTCTTGGATGGATTGTTGAGTACGAAATTGAGATCCTATGTGTATCTGAAGGACCCTAGGACTATAGAAGAGTGTGTACGTATGTGCATTGACATTGAAGATAACCTAGGGGAAGAACTAGAGCTTTCCAAAATCTACAAAGATTCAGATAGTGCATCTAGTCACTCTTCCACGCAATCCACATCAATTGAGGAACTGGCGGAGAAAGTGGCTCAGAAATTAGGTGTCTCTAGCAAACAAACTCCGAGATTTGCCCCTGTGAAGAGATGCTACACTTGTGGTGGCGACCACATGGCGAATGTATGTCCCATTATGGCTCAACCCCAAGTAAACTCTAGTAGCCAGTACTGCACTATCGAACGAAGATACACAAACCACACCGCACAAGACTGCCCATACAACAAGCAAACAGTTAGGCAAGCCTACCCTCAGCCATACCCTCAGCAAGGCAGATACCAAAACCAATACCCACCACAACAGTATGCCAGACCTCAACAAACCTACCAACCACAATACCAAGCCCAGCAAAGACCTCAGCCTGTGTTAGCCCAACAACCTCCAGCTCCATCCAACTTGATCCCTGTAAAGTATGCAGCAGCAGAAGAAAACCTAAACCGAGCTATAGTCCCCATAACACCATTGCTTTCAGAGAGTGATCCCAGTGACCATAGCTTCGATTCTACGCATGTTGAGAGTCCCCAGGCTTACTTCATGCAGTCTCCTGAACATGGTGAGTCCTACTATAGTGAAGAGCCAAATGAATCTAGTTGGGAATCGGATTACGCGAATGTCATGTACGCAAACCCCAACCCTAGGCCTCAACCTAGGCAGGTAAGACCCCCGTTCCCTAGAGGACCATGCTACAGATGTCAGGGAGATCACTTCATTCGTGATTGTCCCTTACCTCCACCTACACAACCCCAGTCAGTGACGATCCCAGGCTTTTGCCAAGATTGTGGAAAAGAGCATCTCTTACGAGATTGCCCTAAAAATCCCAATAACATGCCAAAAATCACTCCTATCAACGTTGTTGGATTAGTGGTAGACTCCACAGGGAGCGTGACTTCCACCGCACCAGTACAGGTAGTCACTAGAGCTCAAGCATTGCAGCAAAACCAAGGGGTAGACCAGGAAAAGAGCCCAACAGCTAGTGAAACTGAGAGCATAACCAAGAAAAGGACTAGAGCGTGGAAAGATAGTCGAGAAAGAATGAAAAGACAATGGGCTAAAAAGATGAGTGAACTTGAGGAAAGCATAAGAGAAACCAAAGCCAGGATAACGGAACTCACATCTCAAACTCCCTCTCACACTACCCCACCACCACCTCTCCCATCGCCATCCGACCAGCCACCTCCCAACCCGCCTCACCTAAACCCACCACCCCCAAGAGTAGGATCAGTCCTAGCAGATCCCACTCCCGAGGACCTTAATATGATGCTTAAAGCATATCAGGCCAGAATCCAAGAAGGGCCAACCATAACCGATCATGAAAAATGCTACCCTAGAGCCGAGCTAGAGCTTGAACGAACTAAAATTTGTGCCAAAATGGTGGAATTGGCTCAGACCATGTTTGAAGCTAGTCGCCTCTTTAACATCTCTAGCTCAGCTAAGACGCAGTTACATTTTGACGGACTGCTAGAAAGAATAGAAAGGCTAATTGCACAATCAGAGAAGGAACCTGCCCCTCAAAGAAAGGAAAGGGCAAGAGAACGAATAAGCCAGCCTCTTCAGGAAGCCCAGGTGCCTCCTCAAGAAGCTTATCTTCCCCCCCAACAGGCAGACGAGCCTCCCTTGAAAGCTCACGTACCTCCACAGGTTGCCTACATTCCTTCTCAGGGAGCATATGAGCCTGTTCGGAAGAGTAGTAGAATAAATAATCCTCCCCAGGAAGCTTGTGCTCCAAACATCTATGAGAGCGAGGAAAGAGCCAACGATAGAATAAGCCCTCCTTCCCAGATTGCTTATGTGCCTAATTCTACGGAGCCAGACACTTCTTCTTCTATGAATCGGTTTGCACCAGACTTCCTACGAGAAATTCAAGAGGATAAATGGGATAACGAAGTTGAGGTCGCACCTCCCTTTGAACTTGTGGATGATGCACACGACCAATTCCCACAAGACATCCCATCTATTTACGGGGAACATGAGAGTACCCAGTCTCACGAGAGATTGGACTTTGAATCCAATTCCATACAAGAGCTACCCCATTTCACAGGCCCATGGGAAGCAAAGTCCACGTACATGAGAGCACCCACGGTCATGGTAAGAAACGAAGACTCGATCATACCTAGGAACACAGAGGTAGTGAAAAACACCAAAGTGCAGTGCAATCTCAAGTTAGAAGAGCTACTCAAGGTTAAACCTGAATTATGGAAACATGTAGCCAAACAAGTACCAGAAATAGCCAAAGCTCGTTCCCAGGTAGGATCCCATAGAACGGTGCCAGAGATACCCCTGGATAAGATAGGAGATATGTGTGAAGGTGAAGAAGGGAACACCTATCTTCCCATTACCTACCAGAAGCACACCACCAAGGCAATTTTGGACTCTGGTGCAGGAGTTGCAATTGCCACCACTTCCCTATGGAAGCGTTGGGGCAAGCCAGCACTCAGGCCAACGAGAATGAAATTGCAGATGGCCGATGGTCACATAGAGAGACCCCTAGGATTGCTAGAAGGAATAACTCTCACCACTTGTGGTGTCGAGTTTGAACATACCTTTGCTATATGTGACTTTAGCAAAAATCATGCCTATGAGATGATTTTGGGACGACCATTCATGCGACAGTTGCAAGTGGTACAGGATTGGGGAACTAATTCCTTATACCTGCAACACTTAGGTGTTACGACCAAAGTCAATCTCAAGGATTACTCTCATAGAGATGTCCCTCCTATCCAATGGAACCCCATCCATAGAGCCAAAGATGACACGGAATCTGTACGTTCCATAGGGTCTGGATCCTCATGGATGCATGAAGACACTCATTTATGGATGTGCAAGGTTGCAGTAGAAGAAGAGAAGAGAGAGAAAGCCAGAGAGGTAGGTGCAAAAGAAACACATAGATCAATTCAAGACCCAGCCTATGCACCTGTAGTCTTCCCTGACGAAGAATTCGAACCCCATGGCTGGGCAGAAATCCTAGCAACAATGGATGTAGCCATCAATGAGGAACAATGGACGCCTCACTGTGATGAGGATGGCTATGACATTTCAGTCTTCTCCATAGAGCCAATCATGGGAGAGGCAGTTCTAGAAGAATGCGAACCTAGCCCTGATGCATTTGAGGATGCAAGTGACTCCGATCTAGAGTCAATCATTATGGACCCACCATTTGCATCAGATGAAGAATACTTCCATGAAATAGAATTTCAACCCCAGAGGTATGGAGAGCTTACAAATGATGTAAGATTAGCAACACATGTGACCCCGAAGGAAGAAGGGAAGAAACGAAAGAAGAGAGAAGTCTCACCAGAAGAGGAAGAATCCTTGTTTGAGGTCCCAGAAAATTTTAAGAAGTATGAGATAGACGACAGGAGAGTCATGATAAGAATGCCTAAACGAGAGGCACAATCAGGAGAGGCCTATGATAACAAAGAAACCACCAAGAAAATCGTAGTAGCCCTGGAAGAAGGGGAGGAGAGATGTACATACATAGGTCATGACCTAACAGAGGAAGAAGAGCATGCGTTAATAGCCTTGCTAAGAGAATACAGAGATGTATTCGCTTGGAGTTACAAGGATTTGAAAGGTGTTGACCCAGACATATGCTCACACACTATCCCCATGACCTCAGATGCTAAACCCTCTAAACAAAAGCCCTACACATATAACGATAATTACGCTGCCAAGATTAAAGAGGAGATAGATAGATTGGTTGAAGCTGGATTTATCTATGAAATTGAGCACACTGAGTGGGTATCCCCCATCGTAGTGGTGCCCAAGAAGAATGGCAAGCTGCGTGTATGCATTAACTTGAAGAAGGTTAATGCAGCCACCATCCGAGACAACTATCCGCTTCCCATCACAGAACATCTTTTAGAAAGAGTAGCCGGCAAGGAAGTGTACAGCTTCCTGGATGGATTCTCTGGCTATAATCAAGTGGCCATTGCACCAGAAGATCAACATAAAACGGCTTTTGCCACAGAGTGGGGTATATTCGCCTTTCGGGTAATGCCATTTGGGCTTACCAATGCACCAGCAACCTTCCAGAGGCTGATGTGCCATGTGTTTAAGGAGTTCCTGAGGAAGAATTTAGAAGTCTATGTTGATGATCTCTGTGCTCATTCCAACATTAGGCAAACCCATATTCCTGAACTCAGACAAATCTTTGACAAATGTAGAGAATATCAAGTCTGCCTGAACCCAGAAAAATGCGTTTTTATGGTCAGGCAAGGCAAAATTCTAGGACACATAGTGTCTAAGAATGGCATATCTACTGACGAAGAGAAAGTGAGAGCCATAGCAGAGCTACCTAGACCAAGGAATGTCAAGGAAGTACAAGCTTTCATGGGGCACTGTGGTTATTACCGACGATTTATACACATGTATGCCATCATAGCAAAGCCTCTGTACGGACTTCTGACTAACTTTGAGTGGACGGATGAATGTGAGAATTCCTTCCAGGATCTTAAACGAAGATTATGTTCAGCACCAATCTTGACCACTCCAGATTGGAATAGGCCTTTCCATGTTCATGTGGATGCATCCAATTATGCCATTGGATGTGTGCTTGCACAACCTACTGGTGAAGGTAATATGGATCTTCCAATTGCCTATGCCAGTAGACAATTGAATGCAGCTGAACGGAATTATACCACTACAGAGAGAGAAGGCTTAGGCATGGTATATGCAGTCAAGAAATTTAGACACTATTTGCTGGCAAATAAATTTAAATTTTTTACTGATCACCAAGCATTGTTATATCTCGTGAACAAGCCATGCAATACAGGAAGATTAGTAAGATGGTTTCTCTTACTAATGGAATATGATTTCGAGGTTGTAGTGAGGAAAGGTAGGACTCATTTGAGAGCGGATCATCTCTCTAGGCTCACCTCCGGAGAAGCCCCACAGGGAGTATCAGATGACCTTCCTGATGCTTACTTGTTTAATTTGGAAGTGGTGCCGCAGTGGGCTAAGCCACTAGTGCCAGTATTGACATACGGACCTAACCATCCAGTAGTAAACACACGGAATAGAGAGGTTGTGAAAGCCCAAAAGTACCACATCATGGCAGGAAGCATGTACAAGCACACAGATCAAGGAATCTTGGCTTGTTGTGTAGAAGAGGATGAGTATGCGAAATGGTTGCAAGTAGCACATGTAGGTGCATTAGAGCAACACTATTCTAAACACCGAACCCTACAAACACTAAGGAGACTAGGAGTACATTGGCCAACTATGGAAGCTGACGTCCAAAAGCTGTGCAAGGAGTGCCCAATCTGTTGCACTAAACCACCTGTGGAACACGCTACTCTTTATCAAGTATCCATTGTGCCAGATTGGAGTGAACCACTAGTATCCTTCCTGAGGACGAAAACATCCCCTCAAGACATGACGCTGGCTAGGAAAAGGAGTTTAGAACAAGAAGCCCAGGATTACTCACTCATTGGTGATAATCTATATAAGCGTGGTAAAGATGGTTACCTACGGCTATGTGTCCATGAAAGTGAATATCTCAAGATCTTGGAAACTGCTCATCAAGGTGTAGCAGGAGGACACTTTGGGCCAGATCGGGTGATCAAAGCAATCCTATTTGCGGGCTTCTGGTGGCCTACCCTTCACATGGACGCACACACCTATGTGAAACGGTGTGATGTCTGTCAGCGAACCCAGTATCCTATACGTAAAGATGAGATGCCACTGAAACCTATGATGGGTGGACGTGCATTCTCTAAGTGGGGAATAGACTTCGTAGGTCCTATTAATCCCCCAGCTAAGGGTTCCCATGCAGAATATATCATTGTTGCAACAGACTATCTAACTAAATGGGTAGAGGTGAAAGCCACAACAAAGAACGATGCTCAAACAACAGCTAAGTTTTTATTTGAGAATGTGTTCACTAGATACGGACTACCTATAGAGCTAGTCAGTGATAGAGGCACTCACTTCCTAAATGAAGTTATTGAAAATCTGCTCCAAGAATTTTTGGTAGTTCATAAGAAGTCGGCCCCTTATCACCCCCAAGCTAATGGCCAGGCTGAGAGTACCAACAAGATCCTATGCAATGTGCTGACGAAATTAGTAAACAATAAACGCTCGGATTGGGACAAACAGCTACACCATGCTGTTTGGGCATACCGAGTAGCCTACAAAACGGTACTCCAAGCCACCCCCTTTCAAATGGTGTTTGGCCAAAATGCGGTGCTGCCATTGGACTTCTTGATACCAACATTGAAGGTAGCCCAAGAGCACGAATGGACAGGTCATGAACTCTCCTCTAGACTTTTTGACCTTGAACGATTAGGAGAAACAAGGCTAAGGGCAGCTGCAGGGATATATGCAGCAAAGAAACGACAGAAGGCATACTTTGATGCCCATGTGAAGGATAAAGGCTTGAAAGCAGGAGATCTAGTTTTAGTCTACACACTGAAACAACATGCAAGAAAGCTAGAAAAGAGAGGCTACGGACCCATGATCATTAATAGGATCTCCACAAGTGGAGCAGTACAACTGGCCACTTTAGAGGGTGATGTTCTTCCAAACTATATTAGCGGATGCAGAGTCAAGCTGTATCAGGAACCCCTCACGGAGGACATGCTAAGTCGACTCAATACTGCTAAGCAACGTAAAGAGGAGGAAAAACGAATTCGAGAAGAAGCTCAAGCAGAAGCCTTAGAGCGCATACGAAAAATGAAATTAAGAAGACAAGGTAGAGAGCACCCTAGGCAAGATGCATATGCAGATCAAGGATATGACGTGGCTATGTGTGAAGTTTCCGGTGTTAGCTCACATAGGATAACCGATCGACGTCCTTTCATAACCTTAGACATAGGACAAGGAAAGAGAGCAAGGACTGTAAGAGCCTTGATTGACTCAGGTGCAGCCACCAGTGCTGTTAAATTGTCTTACTGTCAGGAGTTGCAATTAACTGTCACTCCTGTGGAAGCATATCTCATAGGATTGGGAGGCGTGGAAACCCTTTGCATAGGCGAGGTGGAACTTCCCCTCTATATTCATGATGAGGCAATGACAGTTAAAGTGCTAGTATGTCAAGATGAGGACCTCACTGAGTCCCTCGTCCTGGGTCAAGACTGGATTTATGCCCAAGCAGTCAACTTAAACTTAAGAAGTGGACTTCTTCAGGTATGGGTGAATCAAACTAGAATTACAATTGAGTTAAATAATGGAGCACTCAAGGAACTAGAAAAGGCACAGACTCCTGGTCCCTCCAGGGGTGCACATGAGGCTGACCATGCTGTTCTTGTCCAAGGCTATGTGATGCAGAAGAATGAGGATTTCAAAAAAGGAGTCAGAGCCACAACGGAACTCCCTTCTTTTCCAAAGGCCAGTGGGAGGCAGCAACCAAAGGCGGATCAAAGGCAGAAGAAGCAGAATACTACCTATGTTGGAGACCAAAAGTACCGGCGCACCAGAATGTCGCAGCAAGTGAAACAAGTGTGGGTGCGGAAAGGCGAACACCCGGTTACACTCAAGCCAACCACGCGGGCAAAGCCTCTTGTTAGTAACCAACCACACAACACTAACGCGAAGTCTATTTGGGTGCCCAAGAAGTCGATGAAGGCCAGCCCACAATCAAGACAAATTTGGGTGCCTAAGGCTTGTTTGCGGGCTCAAATAACTACACCAAGACCACCCCCTATACAGTGTGATCCATTCACTCACACTGCCGACATCCAACCGTTTTCAACACACAGGAACACACCAAGGCCGATGAGCACAAACAGAATCACTAGTAAATGGGTCCCTAAAAGATCTCATATCAAAGCCAACACACCCATAATGCTCTCAAGAGTCTCTATGAAACCAAGAGCAAAAACTATCCGCTGCATTTGGCAGCCTAAGACGTGTAACAAACCCCCGGACCCCATTTGTAAATCCATGACCACCTACTAACCATATCACTATCACACTACATCATTTCACTTAGCTCTGAGGTCTACCGAAATCCTAACCACACACACACTCGCACCGAGCACTTACTAACCCATTAATTCCTCCCGACCCTCATGTTAATGTTGTAATGGGGACAACAACGGTTCTCTCTTGTCCTGTACAATGTTAACACATGTTTCTATATTCTCACAGAAACAGGAAGCAAGAAGTAACATGGCAGATACGGTAGGAACTAGCTCCCAGGCAGGCACCGGCCCCCAAATTGTGGACATTGAAAGCCTTCCGGTTGAAGAGGAATTAAAGGAAAGACCAGTGGCATTACGGGCATTACATGCCATACCAATTCAGAATCCGCCACAGGGTCACACAATGCCGGTGGGTAAAACCTCACACTGGTTCAGTGATGTTGCTGGACCTCTCGGTGAAGGCACATACATGTGGGAGTCCGAAGTAGAATTCAATGGACGCTGGGGCAGATACCACTTCTTTACCAGAGAGTTTGAAAAGCTACAGAACAACGAAGGACTGCAGCCAATATGGAGGAAGGCTGGGTTATATGATTATTTCGAGTTCCAATTACCCAAGCCCGATTTTCTAAGGTGCTCATACTTAATTAGTACCCTCACCCCCAGCAAAGACAAGAAAGGATACAGCTCCTTTGTGCTCCCATCACTCACAAGGGGCAATGAGCTGAAGCGTTTCCGCTTGACTATCAACCTAGTAAGAGAAGCTCTTGATATGCACGGAATGCACATTCCTACGGAAAAGGAGACCATGGTCCCCGATAACATGAAGAACAGGAACCTGACAAAACTGAAGGACATGGTGGCAATGACTCCCACAATAGCCATTCATTTACGTATGGTCATGCAACATTTCGCGTTCCCCGCACAAGACAGGTTCACAATGCCTCCGAAGAAGATTTGGTTTAGCCTCTACCTGGCGGATGCTTTTGAATTGTCCATCAATATGCCCCACTGGATTATTGACCAGATTCATATGGCTCATCAGAGATGGTATAAGAAGCAAAAGTCTGTGTTGTATGGTTGCTGTGCACTTACAAGAATTGTATACAGATGTCTCGCATATGATGTACCGGTGCAGAGGGCTCTCAATTGGTCCAGAGCACAAGAGTTTCAACGCAGGTTGTCCGCTGTCGGACCTCCCTCTAAAAAGATGAGAGGCACCGTACAGATGCCTTGTGCACAACCCCGTGGTGCAACCCTAACACCAGAAACAACTCCAAGGCTTCCTCGAAGAGTGCAGCCATTTACTATAAGGTTACCCAGGCAGAGCACAGATGGCCCGAACCTTGTGTTTCCACCAATACCGACTGATCTGGAATTCCCGCATGGATTCACTCTGGAGGATCTAACTGACGAAGAAGTTGCTAGAATCATCGACGCTGTCAATGCAGAAGTTGAAGCAGAGCAAGCTACTGGACAGCCAACTGCCCCAGACCAACCCCAGCCCAGCCAACCGGATGTAGTCAATGTGGACGAGGAAGAACAAGCACATGAGGAGGCACGGGGTGGACAATCAGAAGCAGAAGAACAAGAGTATGATCAAGAAGCCCTACAAGTACTGGAAGGTGCCCCCGCCTATACTAACGCATTAAAGAAGCTCTACGATACGATGAACCGAGTCCAACAGCAACACAGGCTATCATTAGCTGCAGGTAAAGCCCTCATGAACCAGATTCTGGAGGAGGAAGGCGTGGACGAGCAATACCGTGCCACCCTGGAAATGATATCAGATGCTTTGGGAGTACCTGAAACGGTGCATACTGCACTAGCGCAATCACGAAGGACAGAGAAAAGATATGGAAGACGCCCCCCACGAGCGGGAAAACAAATGAATGTATTAGGATCAGGACCACAAGGCACCCCCACAACCACTGGCACAGCACACACCGCTCACGACACCGAGGAAGCCCACACATCAAGTGCACCTCCATCACCTCCCTTACCATCCTCCCCTCCCTCTCCACCTCATTCACCTCCCATCACCAATGTAACTACCACCGTTACCGCCTCCGAACCCATCGCCATGACTGAAGCACAAACGGCCTATCAACCCACACACCCTCTCAACACCTCCCGTGCATACACCTCCACTACCACTGTAACACTAACGGCATCTACTGACATCCCCATTCCCCCACCCACACTTTTGGGCAGCTCACATCCACAACTGCACACAACACTGTACACATTCACCACGATCACTGCACCCACCGTTCCACTATTCACAATCACTCCCACTACTGCTTCCACCACAGATTTTATGGACATATCACCTTCCACTGCACCTCTCCCTCCCCCCATACCACCACAATCTCCCATTCCCCCACCACCCACTTCACCATTTCCCAGCACTGCATTCACACTCCCCTTTCCCTTTCCCTTCCCCGCTGCACATAACACCCTCCCTGCATCCATCCCCATTAATAATGTATTTAATAGTATGTATCAATGCATGTCCCAACTTCAGCAACATTACCAACACCTTGACACCCAACATACAAGGCTTTTCCGAAGCCACGAAGATCTCAAAGCACGGTGTAAGGATCTTGAAGAGCAGAGGCAGCTACTACAACAGCAGCACATGACCTTACAGGAACAATATGCACAATTAGTAGCCAACCCACCCCAAGCAGATGATGAAGAGCGACGACACATGGACGAGTTGCTACATTCTCAAATCACAGAGAACCTCAAACTCCGCCGAAACATGGCTCTATTACGGAAGCATATGTCTGCAGCCCTAGAAGAAAATAGACGGCTTCAGACACAAAATGAAGAGAACTTGGAGTTAGCCATGGAAGGTTCCCCACAGGACATTGACCCGGAGAGATTTAAGGCTATCCCCTCGGATAATATGCAAATCATTTTGGAAACCCATGCGGATCTCCTCGAAGCCCATGCAGCCTTAGAAAAGGAAAGAGATGAACTACGAAGGCAATTGGCAACTCAACCAGCACCACCCAAGGAAGCCCCGACCACAGCTGACACAGCTGACGAAGTAGCAGCACTCAAAGCACAAATTGCAGAATTGGAAAAGAAAGTGCTTGTATATGAACGCCAACCCTCCCCCTTGGCAGAACCAGAGCCTGACGATCTTGTGCCAATTGAAGTAGAAGAAACATTTGAGGATCCCTATGTTCCGATGCCAACACCCGGGGGTAAGCGAACAGAACAGGGCATGGACACAATTGAAATCGAGGCACCTGAATGGATGCAAAAACTAGAGAAAGTAGCCACGACGCATGATGACAGGGTGGCAGTCCAAATCGCATTGATGTCAAAATTGGAAGAGGTTGTAATAAAGTCCGATTATTTTCAGAATCTCTCACACCATAGGTGGATCAGCCCATCGGATGACCTATATGTTCCTTTTTGCGTGCTAATGGCGGATTATAATGCGGAGATCAAACACCACACCTCCAGGGTACCCACCTCTGCCACCCAATTTGCACCTGATGACATCCCCGAAAGCGCCAAGCAGGGACATATTCGCCAACCCACGTGGAGAATTCGGCTGCTGGAAACATATCCGGAAATGGTAAGAACATGGAACAACATGCCATTGTACATCAAATATAACCCATGTTATTGCCCTGTATTTCGAAGGAGATCATGGCCGGAGTACACACAAACAGTGCTGACGATTAAAGGATGTGAGAAGTGGCTCAATTATGTGTACTTCGCACCCCCGAAGGGCCCACCTACGATTGGATATATGATTTCGACGATTCGACATTGGGGGGTCCGGTTCAAGAATGTACCTGATGTCATGACTCAGATGTGCCTGAAGATTTTCGAACTTATGTTGGTCACCTTCAGGACCTTCAAAAACATCAAGGAACCGCATCTCTCAGCATTAGGATTTAATGAAGGTAATCAGGACCTTGTATACGACATGAGCACAACCCCATCGATTACTGTGGTGTATGCATGGCACGCTCGCATCAAATATCTACCGGCGTGCTTCAAACAAACGTTTGAAGAGATGTTTGTCACGGGATTCTGGGAATATCACTCCGAGATATTCATTCCCAGACCATCCCACCTCTTGCAGTTATTTGCCGTGGAACAAGCTCTACATTCCGAAAAGCTACGTATACCACATCCAGAGGTTCCCGGGCCGGTAGACTGGGATGCTCTTTTGACAGATTTGGCCAAAGGGTTGAGAATTGCAGAACATCACTTAGCGCAGGATGTCGTCGAGTACTACATCCAAAAGCCCCCACAACAAGGGTCTGTCAGGGACGACAGACGCGAGAGAGGGGGGGGTGTTAGCAGCCGACAAGGGACTGAAGGACTGACAAGGCATGGCAGTCAGAGAAGAGAGTCAGAGGGGAGAGAAGGCATAAGTAAACAAGGGAGTCAACGAAGATCTGGCAAATAGGCCAATAAATTTCTTCAGGAAGAAGTACGTATGAGCATTCACGCAGATTTAGCACTAAGGCAACCTTAATTTTTCAAAACCTCTACACCAATTAAAAGTGGTTCTCATCACTAAAACACCATTGTAAATACCATTTCATCCTTTTGTAGCTCCATTTTGTGCAAGCCAAGGAGTCCTTGAGCTTGAGGAGCTTTAGAAGTATCTACCTGCCAATTTTCGTATTTTTTAGATCTCGTTTGAGCCTTCAAATAAGCCCTGGAACCTAATTTTTAACTAGGCCGGACACTAGGTCTGAACAGGGCCAAAGCTAGTCAAAAACTATAAAAGGAGCTAGAGAGCTCATTTTTGAGGTTGGATTGTAATTGAAACAAACTTGTAAGAGCTCTTGAAAGTAATCTAAAGACTCCATTGCTTATCACTCTTTGTCTTGCTGTGTGCGCGTGTGTGTGTATGTGTGTGCATGTTTGTGTGCTTCTCACTCACGCACTTGTGCCGCCACTTGCTCGAGGTCTTCATACCATCCTCACATCTTCCCGGATTGACATTAAAGGAGGTGCTACTCATCACTGAGCTACAGTCATGTAGAGAAACCCTTAGGAATATTAGAAGGAATCAAATTAACCACCTGTGGGGTTGAGTTTGAACACACACCAACCATCTATAGGTTTTAAAAGGCGAACAATTACGAAATGATATTAGGTCGACCCTTCATGAGATAGATGCGGATAATGCAAGACTGAGGAAGAGATTCATTATACCTACAACATCAAGAAAATACCACCAAGATAAACTTACATACATTTGCATATCGAGATGTCCCTCCACTACAATGGAATCCCATACACAAGGAGGAAGACGACCTATCAATTCATAGTGCGGGATCAAGCGATCAATCATGGATGCACAAGGATGTCTAGTTATGGATGTGTAAAGAAGCCAAGAAAGAGGATGGTAAAAGAAAGTTGTGGCCAATAGGACATCCTAACTACAGACCTGTAGAAGACCCAAGGTACATGCCTCAAATCTTTCCTAATGAAACCTTTGAACCACATGGATGGATGGAAATCTTAGCAACCTCGGATGTATGTGTGAATGAGGAAGTCCTAACTATGAACGAGTGCATAGATGAAGAAGGCTATGATGTGAATTTATACATGGTTGTCATTCAAGAAGTGGAAGCAGGAGAAATCTTGGAAAAAGAATGGAAAGAGGAATATGATAGTATAGAAATGGAACCAGAATTCGATTCAGAAGAGAGCTATCTAGACACCATTCAAACCAAAGAGAAGTAGGAGTCGAAAAAGATCTTGGCAATAGAAGCCGCTCCAAGAGTACAAGAGCAAGAGGAAAGAATGAGTAAAATCGGAACAGATCCAGATTTGTTTGAGGTTCCTGAACATTTTAAAAGATATGAAGTAGAAGAGAGAAAGGTAGCCATTCAAATGCCTAAACGAGAGGCTTGAGACGGAGAAGCATACGACAACAAAGAACAAACAAAAAAGATCATAGTGATAGTGGAAGATGGAGAAGAAAGATGCACATACATAGGTAAAGACATGTCAGTTGAAGAGGAAGAAGAACTAATACAGTTGATCCGAGAATATCGAGACATATTCGCATGGACATATAAGGATCTTAAGGGTGTGGAACCCTCTATTTGTTCTCATAGAATACTAATGACGGCATATGTGAAACCATCAAAACAATGCCCTTATACATACAATGAGGTCTATGTTGCTAAAATTAAGGAAGAAATAAACAAGCTACTAGCGGCAGGATTCATATATGAAATAGAACACACCGAGTGGGTATCACCACTAGTAGTTGTGACTAAGAAGAATAGAAAACTGAGAGTGTGCATTAACTTGAAAAAGCTCAATGCAGCCACCATATGTGACAGCTATCCACTACCCATCACTGACCATCTATTGGAAAGAGTTGTAGGAAAAGAAGTCTATAACTTCTTAGATGGATTCTCTGGGTACAACCAAGTAGCCATAACTACAGAGGATCAACATAAGACCGCATTCGCGACTGAATGGGGAGTCTATGCTTTTTGAGTGATGCCTTTTGGACTCACTAATGCGCCTGCTACTTTCCAATGACTGATGTGTCATGTTTTCAAGGAATTCCTAAAAAAGAGCATGGAAGTGTATGTGGATGACCTATGTACATATTCAAATCAAAGATTAGACCACGTTCCTGAATTGAGGAAGATATTTAATCAATGCAGACAGTATAGAGTCTGTTTGAACCCTGAGAAGTGTGTCTTCATGGTAAGACAAGGAAAGATCTTAGGACACATAGTCTCTAGAAATGGAATTTCCACGGATGAAGACAAGATTAAGGTCATTTTAGAGCTTCCTAGACCTAAGAATGCGAAGGAGGTGCAAGCATTTATGGAACATTGTGGATACTACCGTCGATTTATCCACATGTATGCCATAATCGCCAAACCCTTGTATGGACTCTTAACTCAATTCACTTGGACAGAGGAATGTGAGAAGGCATTCAATGAGTTAAAGAAGAAGCTTAGCACAACTCCAATTCTGAAAACACCAAATTGGAACAAGCCATTTCATATCCATGTGGACACTTCTAATTACACAATAGGTTATATCTTAGCCCAACTAGCAGATGAAGGGAAGTTAGATCACCCAATTGCCTATGCGAGTAGACAACTAAATCAAGTAGAGAGAAATTATACCACTACCGAGCGAGAAGGATTAGGAATGGTCTACGCAGTGAAGAAATTCAAACACTATCTCTTAGCCAACAAATTCAAGTTCTTCATAGACCATCAGGCATTATTGTACCTAGTCAATAAGCCCTGTAACATGGGAAGATTGGTAAGGTGGTTCCTACTATTGATGGAATTCGACTTTGAAGTGATAGTGAAAAAGGGAAATACCCACGTAAGAGTAGATCACCTTTCTAGGTTAACACACGGAGAACCACCAAGTGGAGTGCCCGATGATCTGCCAGACACTTAATTGTTTAATTTGGAAGTGTGTCCAAAGTGGGTAGAGAAACTAATTCCTATACTCACTCATGGCCCACAACACTCAATCAATAAAGAGAGTAAAAAGGAGATTCTACAGTCAAGGAACTTGCACATTATTGTTGGAAGTGTGTACTACAAGGAACCCAATGGTGTATTACTAAAATGTGTTGAGGAAGACGAACAATTGAAGCTGATTGAACAAGCACATGTGAAAAAATGGAGGACACACAAAGGAACTCATGAAACCATTAGGGAGTTAAAGCGATTAGGAGTATACTGGCCAGACATGCCTAAGGATGTCCATGATTATGTGAGTAACTGTGCAGAATGCCAGGAGACAATCCCTGAGGATCATACATCCACACCTTTCTCAACGATAGCACCCAATTGGAGCAAAACATTGGTAAAATTCCTAAAGACAAGAGAGCACGAGGAAAGAGTTAGCTTAGCGAGAAAACGATCCCTAGAAGAGATGAGAAAGGATTATGTACTCATGGGAAGAAACTTGTTTAAAAGAGGAAAAGACAACCAATTACGGCTATGTGTGCATGAAGGAGAATATTTACCCGTATTAGAGATGGCACACGCAGGTGCGGTACGAGGTCATTTTTCAGCTGAGAGAACCGTAAAAATGATCCTCTTCGTTGGCTTGTGGTGGCCAACTTTACATATGGACGCGGAGACATATGTACGAAGTTGCGAGACTTGCCAAAGGGCTAAATATCCGATTCAGAGATGACATGCCATTGAGACCTATGGTTTGTGTGAAAGCATTTTCTAAATGGGGTATAGATTTCATAGGACCCATCAACCCACCGGCCAAGGGGTCACATGCCGATTATATCATAGTAGCCACCGATTACTTGACAAAATGGGTAGATCCAAAGGCTACTAGAAAGAACGATGCTCAAACCATGGCTAAGTTTCTTTTTGAGAATGTATTCACTCGTTTCAGATTACCAATCGAGATTGTGAGTGACCGAGGAATGCACTTCATTAATGAAGTGATAGAATCTCTAATGAATGAGTTTTTAATGATCCATAAACAATCATCCCCATACCATCCCCAAGCCAATGGTCAAGCAAAAAGTTCCAATAAGGTATTATGCACAGTATTGACAAAGATTGTCAATAATGGGAGGTCTAACTGGGACAAGCAATTGCATCATGCAATTTGGGCTTTCTGAGTCGCGTACAAGACTGCCATTGGAACTACCCCCTTCAATCTAGTATATGGGCAGAATGCAATTTTACCAATTGATTTTTTGATACCCACCTTGAGAGTAGCCCAACAGTACAAATGGACCAGACATGAATTATCCAACAACTAGACCAAATCGAGAAGCTGCATGAAACTAGATTTAAAAGTTGTTGTAGGAATATATGCAGCCAAGAGAAGACAAAAGGCATATTACGACGCTCATATAAAAGACAAAGGATTGAAGGAAGGAGACCTAGTCCTGGTCTACACCCTGAAACAACATGCTAAGAAGTTACAAAAGCGCGGATATGGACCTCTAATCTTAATAGGATCTATACTAGTGGATCAGTTAATCTAGCCACTTTAGATGGAGACATTCTTCCTAACTACATAAGTGGATGTAGAGTGAAACAGTTCATGGAGCCATTGACGGATCAAATGTTAGCACGTCTTGTAGCTGCTCAAAATAGGAAGAAAGAGGAAGAATGGATTAGAGAGGAGGCACGGCAAGAAGCCCTAGAACATATTAAGAAACGGAAAGAGTGGATTAGGCAAAGGGACGAACGATATCTCCAAGGAGAAGAGCCTATCCCTATGGCTAATTACCAAATCCATAAGTTTAACACGACTAATGCCTACATGTCCCAGCCTTATTTAAACCTAGGGATTGGCAAGACAGAGTACAAATTGATAGATGCCTTGACAGACTCAGGAGTAGGCCTTAGTTGCATACGAAATACGGTCATACGAGAGCTTCAAATGATTATGACTCCCACGAAAGCTCATATGATAGGTATCGGAGGTCAAATCATAGAATGCATGGGAGAAACTAATGTATCCCTCCACCTAGGAAATTCTTCCATGGAACAACGAGTCTTAGTATGCAAGGATCAAGACTTAATAGAAGACGTGATTCTAGGACATGATTGGATCATTGAGAATGAAGTAAATATCCACCTAGCGCAAGGATATATTTCAGTCAAGATAGGACACAAGGAAATTTTTATTCTATTAGGGGAGAATCCCTCACAGAAACCAAAAGCCATCGAGAGTTCAGAAGACCGCAAAGAAGAGCTATTGGAACATGATTCCAACCCCAATACCTCATAAAAAAATCTAGAAGAAGCAGAAAGCTCAAACCCTAATGTGTCCAAGAAAGAAGTGAAATCATCCTATTCAATTGGTGAATGGCCAGACACTAAGGGTACCAACTCTTATGGAGTTTCTCACACGACAGAAGGATCACTAATGTGGAAAACAACACTCAGATACTCGCATCAAGGAACGGTCAAATTCAAATGGGTACGCAAGGATCAAGTGTAGAAATCAAAGACGTCAACACCAACTCATGAGGAGAAAAAGGATAACAAGAAGTCAGCTTCACCGAAATCCAAACCAAAAAGATTCTTGCAAGTATGGCTCCCTAAGCCTTTCATTGAAGCTCAGAAGGCACGACAACAGATATGGATTCCCAAAAAGGTCAGACAAGTAGCCAGGCAAGAGATAAGCAAACAAGAGGATACATTACATCGAGACATTCAGACGACAAAGCCAAGACAGACTTGTCATAGAAACATGAAGAGAAAAACCTCAATCACTAGGACATCAAAAGAAATACATAAATTTTGAAGGACCAGAGAGAAGACACGGCCTATCAACGCGACCACGAAATGGATTTGGAAATCAAAGCAACTGCAAGGAATGGACCACCAGAACAACAAAGATTCCAATTGCACTCATGAAGTATCGAATGCACCTAAAGTATGCATAATAGGGCCATATTACAAGGCCAAGCATTCCGCACATGATGTACATAATAAAGCTAGTGGTGCACATTCTCCAGTGGGAAATAGGTCATAGCTTCAACTTTCTTAGGAATGGACATACTATGTAAATAAATAAATGCTTCAGCTATACTAATGCTTGTTTTCTTTCAAAAAAGAAATAAAAAGATGTGATAAGAGATCTCACTTATAGAACCAGGGGAAACGGAGTGACAAAATGACGACATGTCACTGCATGCACTGCACAATTGCTATGTATTCAATTGAAGCTAATGCAATTTTCATTAGAAGTGCAAATGGCTTCCGAAGATTCCGAAGCAACTATTCAAGAGGAAGTATTGGAATTTCCTCTCTAGAGTATCACCAAAGCAAAGGGACATTGGTTTAGAGAAGATCAACCGGCTGGGGAGTATCTCTTCCTGGTGACTATTAAAATAATGGATACGGATCATCAATTCCCCATTATGTCCCAAGATTTTAAAGTGGTGCATGAGCTTCCGTCGACAATTTCCATCATGAAGAAAGCGGGTATACACAAATACTTTGAACTACCGATCTACAAGCCCGACTTTCAAAGATGCACACAAGTCATGAATACATTATAGCCAGCACTGCATGACCCATTGGTGCCAGAGGCTAGAGTTATGGATGGAGTAGGTGGGGTAGTCATCCAATTTACACATGACTTAATAAAGGAAGCTTTTGGATGGGAAAAAGATGGAAACACAATATTGAAGGAAGAAATCCGAGGGGCCAAGACCAGAACATTCACGGACATCAATAGAGTTGACATAGAAGAGGAAGTCAGACTCATCCACCAGCACTTCTGCTTCCCCAATATGCATCGATAGACTGCGCCTTAGAAGATTATTGTCCAGCTACTCTCACACGCTATCAAACGAATTGGAAATCAAATTAATATGACTCCATACATATAGAAAAGGCTATTTGAGGCAAAGAAGCAATGGAACAGCAAGAAGTTCCTCAATGGTAGTGTAGCTATGACAATATTTATCTACCATGCTTTAGGCATTAGAGATCATCTACAAGAAATGCCATCATCGACTGCTATGGCTAAATATGCAAAGGTCGCCATAATCCCCAAAAAGAAAAGAGGAGTCAAGATTGTTGAAGAGGCAGAAACCAGTTCTCAACCCAAAATGAGAGGAACCAAGAGACTAAGGGAAGTAAAGCAAGTAGAAGAGGAAGGTCCCGCCACGAAAAGGGCACACGTACTTCCAAAGACAAGAATTGCTGAGCAAAGGCCTATTACAGAAGAAGATTTAACTAAAGCCCTGGAATTACACACCAATATACAAAAGGGCAGGTTAATCTTCTAATGCAAGGGCACCATTACCCGTAGGCCCACCACAAGATGGATGTAAGAAAGAAGCTCACCAAAGTCCATCGATACAGAGAATTAGGGTTGGATAATTCAAGCTCATCTTCAAATGCACAAGAAGAACCCGACATGCAACAGAGGAGGGCATGAAGGAGAATGAAAATACCGTCCACTCCGACAAAGACACCGCACACAAAGAAGCAAACCAGGGTGGAATACATGTCATACAAATAAATGACACTTCCAAAATTCAAATTTAAGAGGCAACACTTACAGGAGAGGGGTCAATACAGAATGTAAAGCAAGAAGCAAGAGAAGGGTCGGTGAAAGGTCGGAACCCTTCACTCTGATACGGGTTGTGGCAGAACCCTCCCCAATGGATGTCACATTTCAAGCGAGTGCTACGAAAATCATTGATCTGGACGAGGAAAGAATAGAGCCAAAAATACAATTACAAATCAGACAACCCCACAATGCAACCATCCATGTAGAGCAAGGAAAAGATGTACAAACCGGAGAAGCTCCAAGCATACCATGAACATGGATGAATGTCGACATCGCTCAGCTCAAGCCAGTAGTGCAAGACATGATAAGAACTGCAATGGATACACAACAGCTAATGCTGGAGGCTGATGAAGACTATGACAAAACGATGTAAGAAAAGCATGAACTACATGAAATCGGTAAGAACCTTTCAACCGAACTAAAGCTAGCAAGAGAGCAAATAGTAAATAGAGAAAATAAAGTTCAAAAGGCCAAAGAGCAGTGCAAAACTTTGGAAACGGAAAATGCACAATTAAAGGAACAACTCCAAGAATTACAAAAGAAATATGAAGCGACCGAGGCTGAGAAGACTAGGATGAATGCCAAAAGTAAATTACTAGAATCAGAAATAAAGGTATATATGGAGGAGGCAGAAAACCTAAGGAACAGGAACAAAGAGCTCATGACAGCTCTTCTAAGTGATCAGCCCGTCGAAGTTCAAGGAAGCCTGGAAAAAGGCATCAAGGAAATGGAGGACAAGCTAGCTAAGTATGAAGATCAACTCAAGCAGGAGCACGTAGTTATTGCTGACTGGGAAAAGAAGTACATGGAGGATACCACGAAGTGTGAGAAGGAGTAGGTGTGTGATGTGAGTGGAGCATGTCTTATCTATAGTATGTGCACGCATGAGATGTGTGTATGTGTGAGAGTGAGAGTAAGAAAGGAAGTGTAAGTGAAGGGGTGTGCGAGTGTGTGGAAGGAGAAGGAAGCAAGGTGGGGTGCATAGATAAGAAGGCGTGTGTGTGAATGGGAGAATGAGGGTATACGAATACATGTGTGTGTGCGTTTGGAAGAGTAAGAAAAATAGGAGAGTAAAGAGAGGGGAATGAATGTGTGTGTGTACATGTGTGTAAGTGAGTGTGAATGCATGGGAAGAAGAGTGAGGGTGAATGAATGCGAGAGTGCGTGGGTAAGCATGTGTATGTACAAGAGTAAATGAGAGGGTAAAAGAAAGTGTATGATCATGCATATGTGAAAAAGGGAGGGAGTGCGAGCGGCAGGGGGGGGGGTATATGAGCTAGGGCATAGACAAAGGAAGTATCAATCGAGAGATAATTGTGGGCTCCAGGTAAGCCAAGTGGACCGATTCCAAGGAATTTGAGTGAAATCAAGGCTTGTATAATCATCTTTCACGTGGGCATTAGGATTCAACATGAGTTCATTGTATTTAGCTGTTAATCCTATTTTTCATGCCAGGACTAAACACATTGAGATTCAGTATCATTTTCTAAGAGAGAAGGTGATGGATAAGGAGATTAAAGTCACACATACTTCAACAAAAGATCAGATAGCTGATATGTTAACCAAAACCTTAGATGGACCAAAGCTATAGAGATTCAAAGACATGGCAGGTATAAGAAGATAGAGAAAACCTCAATTGATGATTGAGGGGGAGCTATCGGTGCAAGGCAATCAACAATTGAAGTTTTGATGAAGTTTTGAAGTCAAGGATTGAAGAAAAAGTCAAGATATGAAGCATGAAGAAAGTACATGTTCAGAGAATGAAGATGTGTATACATATGTACATTAACTTAGAGTTAGCTCACTTATACTTTTGTATGGTTATGAGCTTGTACATATTTGCCTATATATACAAAGAAAAATGTCAGGGAAAATATGAGATAGTGTTAGAGAACAAGAATGGAAGAGAATTAGAAGTCATTAGACACTTGTAAAGTGAGTAAGATAGCTCTCTCATCCAGATGTAAAACTTTTCAGTAATGAAGAAAAGTTGCGCCCGATTTTTTTGTGTGTTCTCCTTCTGTGCTTGATCATTTCAAAAATCCTTTTGTAGGTATCTAATTCCATACTTTGAGACTATGGTTAAAGTTTGAGAGCCTAATTGTAAACAGGCTGTGAGAATTATGTGTAGGAACATTCATATGTGAGAAAGTCTTGAGTGTCTTCTGAAACAGGTGCAATCTCGATGATCAAAGAAATGATCAGTTCTCAATGCACAGTGTAAAGTTTTGCACAAATCAGGAGTCAAATTTTAAGCTGGAAGTTAAGCCATCTATAGCTAAAAGAATTTGCTTAAATGGGTTCTAGTTTGGGAGAACCAAACTTTAGAAGTTGCACGTGTCAAAGTCGATTGTAAAGAACTACAGTTTTATACATAGGTGATTGTTGGCAGTAGTCAGAGGCATAGAAGACATGGAAGCATGTAAAGACAAAGCAGGGAGTCATTCGAATCATTTTTTCAAAGAATTATGTTTTATAAACACTTTTCAAAACATCCAACAGTGATTTTCATCACTATTGTAACATATGTAACATAGAAAAACCCTTTTAGTAAATTGTAGCTCCATTTTTGCAAGCCGAGGAGTCCTCGAGCTTGAGGAGCTTAGGTAGAATGAGCGTACCAATTTTGGTTATTTTTAGACACCGTTTACCCTTTCAAATAGCATCTAGGACCTATTTTTTAACTATGCCGGTCACTAGATGTGAAACCGGTCAAAACTAGTCTAGAATCTATAAAAAGAGCTAGAGAGCTCATTTTTGAGGTTAGCTTGTTTGAGTAGAGAAGAGCTTAGAGCTATTTTGAGCTTGTAAGAGTGTTCTTGAGTAATAGAGTTGATTTCCTACCTTCCATTGTGTCTTGCTTGTCTCTTCATTGTGTGTGTGTATGTGTGTGTGCATCTCTATGCTTCTCACCTTCACTCTCACTACATCTCACGTTCACGATCTTTATATCACTCATATATCTTTCGCGGATTGACATTAAGGAGGTGGAGCTTCTTAACATGATTCTCACCATTGTGCTAGAGCAACACCAAATTTGGCGTTGTTGGCGGGGATCGAGTCTAGTACGAATGTGTGATGGTAAGAGTATAGCAAGAAGTGGCATTGGAAGGTAAAAATTTTTAGTTTTTGTTGTTGTTTTTACTTAGTTTTTTATGTTTTTCACCTCCCCCACACTCCACATTCATCAGCGCATCATCATCTTCCACTCCAAAAAAATCAAAAAATTCACCATATCCATCCATTCTCCTCATTTCCCCTCATTCGTGCATGCGAGAGAGAGAGAGAGCTTTTGTGTTTGCATGTGCTATTGTGTTTTTGAGTTTTCTTGCAGGTACAGTGCTCCAGTGCATCAGGAAAGCTTGCAAAAGGTAAAATTTCACTTTCTTTCAGAAATCTGCCGTGGGTGTCAGACCATTGCGATGGTCTGTCAACTTCGATATTTTTGGTAAGTGAGTTCACAAGGAGGTAGGCGACACCAGCGCATACACGAATCCACACTTGCATTTGCAAAATATTCATTTTGGTGGACCATCGGGATTGGCTCACGCCATCGCGATTGTGTCAGACCATCACGATTGGCTCACGCCATCGCGACGGCTCGGCCGGACCATCGCGGTGGTTCACTTGAGCCATCGCGACGGTCCTTGACCATCGCGATGATCCCGTCGACCCCACGCCATCGCAATTGGCTCATGCCATCGCATCGATGCTACCATGTGGCAAGCTAGACCATCGCGACGATACCCTCAAACCACGTTGATCATTGACCGACGCCATCGTGATTGCTCACCGATTAGACCATCGCGACGGTTCATTCACACCATCGCAATTGTTCACATTTACGCCATCGTGACGGTTCATTCACACTATCGTGATTGTTCATATTCACGCCATCGCGATTGTTCGCACTTTCGGACCATCGCGAGTGTGCCACGCCATCGCGATGGTTCACCTGGACCATCGCGACGATCCCAGACCATCGCGATTATCTCAGACCATCGTGATTGTCCACCCCAAATGCAATTTTTAGGGTTTGATTTTTTGACCAATTTTGGGGCTATTTTTGGAAAATTTTTAGGTCATTGCACTCATAGGAGAGCCCTTAGCTCATATTTGGAGAAAAACATGTTTGTCAATTTTTACCCCCGAGGGCCTGAACTGTCATATCTTTTTCGTCCAAAGTCCGTTTTTTGAGCTTTATAGCTCGTTAGAAAGCTCTTTACGAGTACTACGTGATGTTTTTTTTAGAGAAGATAATTTGAGGTTAACATTATTGGGACTAGGAAAGCCAGGGGCATTGAAATTTTGGGCAAAAGGGAAAGGACCTTTAAGGGTGTATATATTCAAGTACTTGATCATCCATTTGTGAAATTGGTCTAATAGTGAATTTTATAGGTTTAGCAAGGGCAATCAAGGGCAATCAAGGCAAGCCAGTGCAGAATGCAGGGCTTGGGAAGCGCGGATTCTTGGGCATTAGAGCAACCAAAGCAACTGACTTGAGGTTGGAAGATTACTCAACCCCCTCAGTCAATTCTTAGCCTAGGCTAAACGGTAGCATTGTGGATTAGATTAACAACGATAGGAACGCCTCAAGTTCAAAAGGTTTAATTTTTCAAGTCCAAGACTAAAGTAAAGGTGCCTGAATCCTCGGCCCCAATGATGACAACAAATACCACATGGCCCTAGAAGACCATGCTTTAGGTGCCAAGGAGATCATTTCATAAAATATTTTCCACATCCTCCGATATCAGGACAGTCTCAATACTATAACATACAAGGCTTTTGCACCGATTTTGGTAAAGAGCACATAATCAAAGATTGTCCTAAGAACCCTACTAATGCTTCAAATGTGACACCAATCAACGTGATAGGTATTGTAAACAACACAGATGGATGCAACCCTACATACGTGCCTATCCAAGCTATAACAAGAGCCCAGGTGCTCTTACAGAACCAATAGCTTAATCACGAGAAAGTAGCTGGAACTAGTGAAGTTCGAGAATCTAGCAATAAAAAGACGAAATCTTGGAAAGATTCCAGAGAAAGGATTAAGAGAAAGTGGAGTAAGAGGATAACCAAATTGGAAGGAAGTCTCAAGGAATCTAGAGCCAAAATCCTAGAATTGACTTCACAGGAATTGAATCAAGAGAACCTAGCGCAAAAAGCAGGATCAGTTTTAGCAGAACCCATACCAAAAAACCTAGACATGATGTTTCATGCGTATCAAGAAAGATTAAAAGAAGGACCTCAAATAGTTGAAATGAGTAAGAACTACCCTCGATCAGACTTAGAAATTGAGAGGACTAAACTTTGCATGAAGATGGTAGAATTAGCACAAGCTATGTTTGAAGCCTCTAGATATCTTAATTGGAATAACATGGCAAAACTTGAATTGCACTTTCAAGGACTGATGGAGAGGCTAGAATACCTGATTGATCAAAAAGAATGAGCAAGGAGAAAAAGAATGAGCATAGGAATCCTATTGTCCCTGAGACACAGGAATGGAATGCACCATTGCTGTCTCAAGTACCTCAACACAGAGAGGGAAGACAACCTGTCTTCCATACATAGGTATTCACATGAATTTCTAAGAGGAATCCAAGAAGATAAATGGAGAAAAGAATAAGGAACCCATCCTCCTATTCAAGAAATAGATGACTTGCAGGAACAATTTCCCCAAGACATCCCCTCTATCTATGATGATGTAGAGGAAGAGCAACTGAGTGGACACATAGGTTTTGAATCCAATACTTTGCAAGAATTACCTCAGTTCATAAGAGCTTGGGAAGCCAAGTCTATTCGCATGAGAGCACCCACGATAATAGTGAGGAATGAAGAATCAGTGGTTCCTAGAAACACGGAAGTGATCAAGAATACTAAAGTACAATGTAATCTCACTCTAGAGGAGTTGTTGAAGGTAAAACCAGAACTGTGGAAACATGTAGCAAATCAATTATTTGCTACTACTCCCTCACAGATAGGAAGACACAAGAAGGTACCAGAGATACCCGTAGTAAGGATCGGAGATGTAAACGAAGGAGAGGAAGGTAACACATATCTTCCAATAACCCACGAGGGCTACACCACGAAAGCCATCTTAGATTCAGGAGCCGGAGTAGCCATCACTACCACCACTTTATGGAAACGTTGGGGTAAGCCAGCATTAAGACCTACCAGGATGAAGCTACAAATGGCTGATGGACATATAGAAAAACCATTAGGCTTACTAGAAGGCATATTTCTCACCACTTGTGGTGTAGAATTTGAGCATACTTTCGCCATTTGTGATTTTGCGAAAAACCATGCTTACGAGATGATTTTAGGACGACCATTCATGCATCAGTTGCCAATTGTACAAGATTGGGGAACTAATTCTTTGTACTTGCAACATTTAGGAGTGACTACTAAAGTCAATCTTAAAGACTATTCACATCAAGATGTACCCCCAATACAATGGAATACCATCGATGAGACATAAGAAGAGACAGAATTGGTACACTCATTGGAATCAGACCCCTCATGGTTGCACGAGGACACTCATGTATGGATGTGTAAAGTAGCGAAACAAGAGGAAGAACGGTTAGAAGCTAGGACCTTCAGTTCAGAACAACATCCACGAACCCTTCAAGACCCAGCTTACGCACTTGTAGTGTTTTCAGACGAAGAATTTGAGCCTCATGATTGGGCAGAAATCCTAGCAACCATGGATGTAGCCATCAATGAAGAACAATGGACACCCCACTGTGACGAGGATGGCTATGACATCTCAGTTTTCATGATAGAGCCAATCATGTGTGATTCTATTATTGAAGAATGTGAACGTAACACTGATGCATTTGAGGATGCAAGTGACTTTGATTTAGAGTCAATTATTATGGATTCACCTTTTGCATCAGACGAAGAGTATTTCCACGAAGTAGAGACTCATCCTCAGAGACACGGAGAAATTATGGATGAGGTGAGATTGACCACACAAGTGACCACTAAAAGTGAAGGAAAGAAAAGAAAGAAGAAAGAAACCATGTCAAAAGAAGAAGAATCTTTGTTTGAGGTACTAGAGAGCTTCAAGAAATATGAAATAGAAGATAGACGAATCATGGTACGAATGCCTAACAGAAAAGCTGACGTTGGAGAAGTATATGATAATCGAGAGAAAACCAAAAAAATAATAGTGGCCATAGAAGGAGAAGAAGATAAATGTACCTACATAGGGCATGATTTGACGAATGAAGAAGAAGAAGAATTAGTTGCCCTATTGCGAGAATATAGAGATGTGTTTGCATGGAGTTACAAAGACCTAAAAGGAGTAGACCCGGATATATGTTCTCATAGAATCCCTATGAATCCAGATGCAAAACCTATGAAAAAAAAACCATACACGTACAATGATAACTATGCCGCAAAGATTAAAGAAGAAATAGATCGTTTGATAGAAGTAGGATTCATTTACGAAATTGAGCATACCGAATGGGTATCCCCCATTGTGGTTGTGCCCAATGAGAATGGAAAATTGTGTGTGTGTATTAACCTTAAAAAAGTTAATGCCGCCACAATTAGAGATAGTTATCCTCTTCCTATCACAAAACACCTATTGGAAAGAGTTACGGGAAAGGAAGTTTACAGCTTTCTTGATGGATTCTTAGGCTATAATCAAGTAGCCATTGCTCCAGAAGATCAACACAAGACGGCTTTTGCCACAGAATGGGGCATATTTGCATTTTGTGTGATGCCATTTGGCTTAACAAATGCACCCGCCACTTTCCAGTGACTCATGTGTCATGTTTTTAAGGAATTCTTACGCAAGAATTTGGAAGTTTATATCGATGACATATGTGCTCACTCGAATAGTAGGCAGATGCATATCCCAGAGTTAAGACAAGTATTTGACAAATGTCAAGAATATCAGGTTTGTTTGAACCCAGAAAAGTGCGTTTTCATGGTCAGACAAGGCAAAATTCTAGGACACATTGTGTCAAAGAATGGAATTTCGACAAATGAAGAAAAGGTGAAAGCAATTGCAAATCTACCTAGGCCAAACAACGTAAAAGAGGTACAGGCATTTATACGAGTGTGAGAATTCATTCAATGAACTTAAAAGATGTTTGTGCTCAACACCTATATTGACAACCCCCGATTGGAGTAAGCCATTCCATGTACATGTGGATGCATCCAACTATGCCATAGGATGTGTGTTAGCACAACCCACGAATGAAGGTAATATAGATCTCCCCATAGATTACGCGAGCAGATAGTTGAATGCGAGATAAAGAAATTACACCACTACGGAACGAGAAGGATTAGGAATGATCTACGCAGTAAAGAAATTCAGGCATTATTTGTTGGCAAATAGGTTCAAGTTCTTTACAGTTCATCAAGCATAATTGTACTTAATCAATAAGCCATGTAACACGGGATGACTGATATGTTGGTTTCTATTGCTGATGGAGTATGACTTTGAAGTAGTGATCAGGAAAGGAAAGACATATCTCAGAGCTGACCACCTCTTGAGACTAACCTCAGGAGAAGCTCCTCAAGGAATAACAAATGAATTACTAGATGCATATTTGTTTAACCTTGAGATAGCACCAGAATGGGCTAAGCCTATTATCCCTATGCTAACATATGGACCCAAGAATCCTAAGATAAGAATCAAGGAAGGAGAGATTAAAAAGTCTCAAAGATATCAAATAGTAGCGGGAAGTATATATGAACAGGATAATCAAAAGATTCTTGCTTGTTGTATAGATGAACCAGGTTGCAATTAGGACAAATAGATGCATTGAAGCAACATCACTCGAAACATCGTACATTGCAGACTCTGCATAGACTAGGAGTCTATTGGCCTTCTATGGAAGCAAACGTTTATAAGTTGTGTAAAGAATGCCATGTTTGTTGTGAAAGACCACTAGTAGAACATGCGACATTATATCACGTGTCTCTCACACCAGAATGGAGTGAACCCTTAGTGACATACTTGAGGACGAAGACATTCCCTCAAGGAATGACCTTAGCTCGACAACGCAGTCTAGAGCAGGAAGCTCAAGACTATTCACTTATTGGCGATAATCTATACAAACAAGGACGAGATGGATATTTAAGAAAATGTGTTCATGAGAGTGATTATTTGAGCATACTAGAAACTGCGCACCAAGGTGTTGCAAGAGGTCATTTTGGACCTAATAGGATAATCAAAGCCATCCTCTTTGCAGGATTATGGTGGCCCACTCTTCACATGGATGCACATACCTATGTAAAGAGATGTGATGTGTGCCAGAGAACTCATTTTCCTACTCGCAGATATGAAATGCCATTGAAACCCATGATGGGAGGACATGCATTTTCTAAGTGGGGTATAGACTTTGTAGGACCCATTAACCCCCCTGCAAAAGGTACACATGCTAAATACATTATTGTTGCGACAGATTATCTTACCAAATGGGTAGAGGCAAAAGCCACAAAGAAGAATGATGCACACACGACTGCAAAATTCTTATTTGAAAATGTCTTTACAAGATATGGATTTCCTATAGAGTTAGTGAGCGATCGAGAAACTCACTTTCTAAAACAGGTCATTGAATATTTGTTACAGGATTTTATGGTGATTCACAAGAAATCCGCACCATATCATCCTCAGGCCAATGGTCAGGCTGAAAGCACTAACAAGATCCTTTTTAACATACTGACGAAACTCGTATACAATAAACGTTCAAATTGGGACAAACAGTTACATCATGTTGTTTGGGCATATCGAGTGACCTACAAGACCGTACTCAATGCAACTCCCTTTCAGATGGTTTTTGGTCAGAATGTTGTGCTTCCTTTGGACTTCTTGATACCGATCCTTAAGGTTGCACAAGAACATCAGTGGACCGGGCATGAACTATCAGCAAGAATAATGGACTTGGAACGATTAGGAGAAACCAGGCTGAAAGCAGCAGAAGGCATATACGCAACAAAGAAGCAATAGAAAGCATATTTTGATGCGCATGTGAAAGATAAAGTCTTGAAAGAAGGAGATTTAGTCCTAGTATATATGCTGAAACAACACGCACGAAAGTTAGAAAAGCGAGGTTATGGACCTATGATCATTAACAGACTCTCAATAAGTGGAGCAGTACAATTAGCCACCTTAGAAGGAGACATAATGCCTAATTACATTAGTGGTTGTAGAGTCGAGTTATATCAAGAACCTCTTACTGAGGATATGCTTAGACGACTCACGTTGGCAAAGAAGTGTAAGGAGGAAGAAAATAGAATACGAGCTGAAGCTCAGGTAGAAGCTATAGAATGCATTAAATGCATGAAGTTAAGAAGACAAGGACTAGCGAGAGAACATTATAACCAGCTGGAAACAACACCCAGATATCCCATGGCCATGTATCATGCAAAGTCAAGTACTCATCCTAGTATAGTGGATCGGAGACCATTCATTACAGTCAAGCTAGAGCACGGTAACCCTTGCCAAGAGCTCAAGGCTTTAATTGACTCAGGTGCTGCGACTAGTGCAATTAGATGGTCCCACTTTAAGGACTCATGAATAGAAATGCGGCCAATTGAGGCATACCTCATAGGGCTAGGAGGCATGGAAACCCCTTGCATGGGTGAGGTGGACCTTCCTATCCTCATACATGATGTGACCATGACAACGAAGCTACTAGTGTGCCATGACGAGGACCTGATAGAACCCCTAATCCTTGGCCAAGATTGGCTATACGATCACTTAGTGGACCTAAATCTTAGACAAGGCTTCCTGTAGATTGGAACCTTAGATCAAAAGCGAGTGATATCGTTTGACTTCCCTAACGGCAGTTTGCCTGAAGTACGTAACCCTAGACCCTATAAAATGCATGCGACAGAAGACCGAAAGATTTTTGGACAGATAAGTCACGTTACGTCTACACCAACCCATGCGAGCTTGGCGATGGATAATTGTCAATCAGAAGGACGTCAAGAGATTTTCCCTTGGGCTTCCTGCAAATTAGAAGGGGCAACCACCCAACCGCTTGGTCAAATGGAAACCATCAGCGGTCAGGTGGGTTACATCAGTAGCCAAATGGACACCATCAACGGTCAGGTGGGTTACATCAGCGGCCAAATGGACACTATCAGTTACAGTGCCAATCCTTCCACACTTACTGCGGACTAACCTAGATTAATGGTACAAAATGGAGCACTTCCTAATGGGCAGGTTTCGCAAGTGTTGGACCTCCCTTCTTTTCCAAAGCAGAGTGTCCATCCGACCTCTCAACCTCAACCACAAAGGAGTCAATCACAACAGAGGAACCCAGACCAACGACAATATCAGATGACACAAGGAGGAAAGCAGTATCAGCACCATAGAACAAGAGGCACGCGACAAATATGGGTGCCAAAAGGATAGAAAGAACGAACAGATTTCACCAACACGGACAAGGATAAGAAGAAGTTAAAGACCAATCAGAGGCAGTATCCAACATCTTCTCGAACTTCTTCTACGAGTACGAACATTCGATAGATTTGGATCGCCAAGAAGTACCTTACAAATCGACCGACACCCATGCAGATTTGGGTACCCAAACAGTGTATTATAGCTCAACCCTCAAGCCATGTAATATATAACCCTCAGAAATCTCTTCACCCTTTAACCCCACCACATCCGATCTCAACTTTTGTCCCTCAGAGGAAACATTCCACCCGCTCAGAAACTCTTAGGAAGTGGATACCGAAATGTATCCAGACGTCTTCTCCGACCCCCTTATATAACATTACTCCCACCCCGACTAAACAAGACCCTTGTAATAATTCACCCACACCTAAACCTTGTACAAATCCACACACTATAACCCACGTCACTCGTAATAACAATCTCATCAAGCAATGTATGCATCATCTGAAGCATATAGGTGTCTAGAGACCTGCATTAGTTTTGCAACAATCATTCCATAAACCACATCACAACACTTGGCTACACGGGTTACACATCAGTTATGGAAAGGGATTGCGGTCTCACTTTAATGGGATCATGATTAATTTCCATACTAATGTGTTAATCTTTTGTAGCAGATCTACTACACACTCGCATCATTCATCATGCAGGCAGAAGGACCATCTGAAGCTGGCCCTAGTGTACCCATGGCAAATATTGGCGAATTACTAGCGGAACCCCATCTGACGGCACAACCACCGAAATTTCAAGGTTTCCCTAGACCCATGCCGATCGATGATCCTCCTAGGGGATATACTGAAAAAGTTCATCGTAACTCACATTGGTTTCAAGGACTAGCAAGACCGTTGGCAGACGCCGATTTTATCTTTGAGGCCAACTTGACTTTTGATACCCGTACATGGCACAAGTATTAGTTTTTCTCAAGAGAGTTTGAAGCATTACAGAACACAGAAGATTTAAAGCATGTTTGGGCGAGAGCAAGCTTCACATAATATTTCAGTGATTCATTGCCTAAACCCAACTTCTACCGATGCTACTATCTAATAACCACTTTGACAGCTTCGTAGAACAAAGATTTGCCCGGAACATTTATTTTGCCGTCATTAGTAAATGATCCACCAGTTAAGAATTTTTATCTTTCCAAAGATCTAATTAGAGCTTCAATCAAGATACATGGAACGCACACTCCAACAGAGCGAGAAAGGCTGATTCCAGAGCCAATGAAACGTGGAGATGTCATCAAGTGGGAAGATATTTCAGCGATCATACGTGAGCTCACTAAACCATTGAGGATGCATGCAGCATTTCTCTTTCCCCGCTCATGACCAATTCACAATGCCTCACAAACGCATCTCGTTTGGTTTATATTTGTCTTGTATTGGACCCTAGACAGTTGATCTTGCTAGCTGGATCATTGATCAGCTATACTTGGCACAACACCATTGGGAGAGGAAAAAGGTAACCCATGGATGCTGCACCCTCATGAGAATTATTTATATGTGTTTGGCCTACGACTTACCAATCGAGCGTGCAATGACAAGCGATGAGTTGAAAGCATTCAAAGGGACAGCAAAGAAAGCTAGAAAGGCTAGCAAAGGATGAGCAAGAAAGCGTATGAGAGGTACTATCCCATGCCTCCAGGTCCTAGAATCTCCATCACCACAACCCTCTCCAGAACAGTCTCCAACAGAGGCCCCTACAACTATTCAACCCATTCGCATATGGTTATCAAGACCAGTTATAACAGAGGGCACTACCAGTACAGTCGCTCCTCAAGCAGCCACAGCCCTAGGTCCTCCTACCACTGCAGCAGAAGTTCCCACCACTATTGGTGTGGAAGCTTTTTCTTTTCCGATACCCAACTTGGAAGCAAAACCAACGGACACAACATTCGATTTCAAGATGCAAGATGTGTTTTTAAGTGAATTTCAGTTTTTCGAAGGACAAATATTTTCTCAAGAATATGAACGTCCAAGCTACCCGACCACTTCCCTGGATCGACCACAAGGACAAGTAGTATCTAGTTCCGAGGACAAAAGAACAGAAACCGATGAAGATGATGGTGACAATGAAGCCAGTCAGGGCACTCATGAATCCCAAGAACATGTACAAACAGATGAACAAGGATAACAAACGGACACCTAGGGTGATACTAGTACACATGAAGATGAGACCTTCGAAGTAGCAACATACACCTTGGCAATCAAAAAGTTATACCGCACCATGGAAAAAGTTTGGGCGTGTAAGAAGTTATATGAGGAAGAGAGCCAAGCGATGATAGAACAAGAACTTGTCACAGGAGGTTTTGAAGAAGTATACATCAAAGGCTTCAGGGAGCTTGTTAAATCAATAGGATCTAACGAAGCATTAAGATATTTGCAGCAAAAATCCCTTCCGCAGTTTGACCCCCAACGACTACAACTATTATCAAAACCTGGTGAATACATTCGTGTACCAATAGGTACCCAATCTTCCGAACAGGCTAGAGAAGCATGTCTCATCCCTGAAGGCTCATTGGCAAAAGACACCATTGTAATCTAGTCCCCACCCCATACTACTGATGTATATACCACCACAGTTGTCGAAGTACCTACCACCCCAACTACTCCTCTTTCACTGCCCATCCCTGCACTCTCCCCTGTATATCCACTCTCTCCCCGACCATCCACATCTTTTGACAGCACAGTAGTAGAAGCCTTCCTTACCTCCATTCTTCCCATACTTCCCACACCCACTCAACCTAGCCTTCCACCTAGGACATCCACCCTACCGTCCAGTCCATTTTTTCATCCCTCCTTTCCTGCATTTCCTACCCCACCACGACCCTTATTCCCGTTCCCCCCTCCATTAACCTTCTCACCTGTTTCACCTCCCCAACTTACTGTAATTCCTCTTTCCCCTTTCCACCAAGGCATACAAGAGACCCCAACTATAAATTACTCTTCAACCTTTGAAAACCTTGTATTTACACCCACACATGCACCCACGATCACTCCACTATTCACAGTCACCGCACTGGACACCACATCCAGCGACATGGATATATCACCGCCCACCGCACCACCACTCACTTCATTCATGGCACAACCATATTTAGGCACTTCACTTTTTTCCACAATAACCACGGCATCCACTTTCCCACCCCCATTCCCCATTCCCTTTGCATCTACACCCACTGCATCTTCACTTAGCACATCGTTAATATTATCACCCACTATAGACACTACATTCCGACAAATGTTCACATGCATGACTCAAGTAAGAGATGAATTTGCATCTCTTGATAATAATTACCGGACGCTACAGCAGACAACAAATGATCTATAGTCGCAGCTCAATTCACTATACATAAAAAATGCCTCACTAAATACCCGCTACCAAGAACTACAAGAGGCAAAGAAGACCAAAGAAGACCAAAGAAGACCAAAGAAGACCAAAGGAATCAACACCATAGACAATTTGTTAAGGGCCCAGACGATTTGCAATTCAATGCTCACCAGGAACATGGGCTTACTCAGACGACACTTGGCAGCAACGAAAGAAGAGAACCAACGTTTATAAGAACAGAATAGAGAGAATTTAGAAGCTGCTCTAGATCAGCTAGACCAACCATTAAGCCCCAGTCGTTTCAAGACTGTGCCCTCAGAATCTATGAAAATGTTGCTAGATGATCATGTTAGATTGTTAGATGAGTATGACCACATGAACGAGGAATATCAGAAGCTGAAAGAAGATCATAAATTACTCCAACTAAGAGCACCTATAGAGCAAGGAACACCATCTCCTACGGACCCTTCTCCTAATATCTTAGAGGAACTCAACGCTTTACGGGCCCACGTATCAACTCTTCAATCATGGATAGCTATATACGAAGCACCCCCAAGGCCAGACTCCCCACCGGAACTCCCAGCAAAGGAAGAAACAGTAAACATTCCGGTGGAAGAAACCTTTGAAGAAGCATATGAACCCCAACCCATCCCAGGCGGACGAGTCACGGCTGAAGGCCAGACGACTTTCAAACTTCCAACTCCCGCATGGATGAAAATGATTGAAGAACTTGGAACAACCCACTCAGCAAGGGTAGAGGCGCAGTTACACGCCATGGCAATGCTTGAAGAAAGAATTTTACAGTTTATTTTGCTCATTTGGCCCCGCGTAGATACATATCTGGGCATGAGCTACAGTACAAGCCTTAATTTATGTTAATGGCAGAATATCAGCTAGCCATAGAAAAAGAAACAGACAAAAAACCCTCTCACGTGACCCAGTTTGAGCAAGAAGATTTGCCACTAGCTGTGCAGCAAAGAGAAATATATCAACCAGATTGGCGCAAGGACTTATTACAAGCATATCCAGAGATGATGAGTACTTGGGTTAAGGCACCACTACACTTAAAATACAACCCATGTTGGGGACCAATTCCATGTTGCCACTCCTGGAAGGCATTTGCTATTAAAGTACAGAACAACAAGCAATGCCAGGATTGGTTCAATTACCATATTTCAGGCCACGCACAGGACCACCAACTGTTGGATACATGATGGCAATGATTCGTCATTGGCTCCCTTGCTTAAAACATATGGACGATGTAGCAGCGCACATGACTGTCAAGATGTTTAACATGATGCAAATGGTATTCAAAGTCTTCCGTCGCGTCAAGGCACCACATGTAAACACCCCGGGTTTTGAGCATGGCCATCTCAATTTAGCTTATGAAATGAGTACAACACCATCGCTTTGGTTGTGTTATGTCCGACATTGCAGCATCAAATACTTACCAGCGTGCTACAAGCAAACCTTCGAAGAAATGTTCACAACCGGTTTCTGGGAATATCATTCAGAGGTGTTCATCAACAGGCCTACACACCTCTTGCAATTATTTGCCAGTGAACAGATGGTATATTCCATGCACTATCGAAGCCCACCATCTGATGAACCGCAACCCATTGATTGGGAGAAACTCGAGGCAGATCTCGCCCGAGGAATTCGCATATCAAAACACACCCTCGCTCAGGAACTACTCTAGAATTATATCCGATGGACCTCACAACAAGGTTCTGTCGAGGACGACAGAAGCGAGAGGGAGGGGGGTGTTGGCAGTAGTCAGAGGCATAGAAGATGTAGAAGCATGTAAAGACAGAGCAAGGAGTCAATCGAATCATTTTTTTCAAAGAATTATGTTTTATAAACACTTTTCAAAACCTCCAACAGTGATTTTCATCACTATTGTAACATATGTAACATAGAAAAAACCTTTTAGTAATTGTAGCTCCATTTTGTGCAAGGCAAGGAGTCCTCAAGCTTGAGGAGCTTAGGTAGAATGAGCGTACCAATTTTGGTTATTTTTAGACATCGTTTATCCTTTCAAATAGCATCTAGGACCTATTTTTTAACTATGCCAGTCACTAGATGTGAAACCGGTCAAAACTATTCTAGAATCTATAAAAAGAGCTAGAGAGCTCATTCTTGAGGTTAGCTTTTTTGAGTAGAGAAGAGCTTAGAGCTATTTTGAGCTTGTAAGAGTGTTCTTGAGTAATAGAGTTGATTTCCTACCTTCCATTGTGTCTTGCTTGTCTCTTCGTTGAGTGTGTGTATGTGTGTGTGCATCTCTATGCTTCCTCACCTTCACTCTCACTACATCTCATGTTCATGATCTTCATATCACTCCTATCTCTTCCACGGATTGACATTAAGGAGGTGGAGCTTCTTAACGTGTTTCTCACCATTGTGCTAGAGCAATAGTGACTTGTTGAGATCATTTCTCAAAATCTACTGAGTCTTTTGAAATGATTTAGCTTGAAGGAGGTGTGCAAACTATAGGCGACACCTTTTGCAAAGTTTTATAAAAAAATTTACACATTTGATAAGTCAATGAGTGAGTTATGTGCAACAGACTTTCTGTGTAGTCTATCTTCTTCATAGTTTGTTCAAGATTTTGGTAATTGAGCATTGATCCTCAAAATTGGTGAAGGTTTTAAGTTATTCTTGATATAGAGGTGCTCTAACTTCAAGGATAACGTATTCTTTTGGAGATTAACACTCTCCATCATGTATGTGTGTATATGAGTGTATGTGTGTGTCTATGTATGCATGTGTGTACATACATGAATATGTGTATGTGTGCTTTTCTCATGCATGATCTATATCTCTCTCTCCCTCTCTCTCTCTCTCAATATCAAGCTCTCTCTCATCATATCAGAGGACGAATGTGCTAGGAGAATTTTGAATTTTTTTTGTATGTGTAGGATGTTTCTTATGTGATTCTTTTGCATCGCAAGTAGTTTCTTAGCATAGCTACTCTGTGACACTCATTGATACCACTGCTTATACCATTAAGGCCTTTTTTCTTTGGAATCACTTATATGATTCTCGATAAAAACAGTGTCCCATAAGTGATGCTACATGCTTTTTGTTAATTGGGACCGTCACTATGTTCCCTTAATCCTTGTAGTCTAGAGTTGTATTTTTTCTTAACTAAGAGCATTTGTGATGCCCAAGGTGAGTTACTAGGTGTAATGAAGCCCTTATATAGATAATCCTATAGTTTCCATTCTATCTCCTCATGTCGAGAAACACTAAGCCTATAAGGTGGTTGTTCATACTAGCCAAAGGCATAGACACAGAGGAAGCATGTAGGTGTGGACTATAAAGATTCGTGGGGAGCCAAGTAGTCATTTTTTTCAAAGAAATATATTTTATGATGTTCTCCTCAAACACCTTTCATCACTTTTGTAATATATGTATCATAAAACACCCACTTTTGTATTTACTAGCTCCATTTTGTGCAAGCCAAGGAGTGCTCGAGCTTGAGGAGCTTAGGTAGAATGAGAATACCAATTTTGCTCATTGTTAGACCTCCAAATGACCCTCGAGAACCTATTTTTTTAGCTATGCCAGTCATTAGATATGAAACCGGTCAAAACTAGTCTACAATCTATAACAAGAGCTAGACATCTCATTTTTTAGGTTAGATAGTGTTAGCTTGTATGAGTTGAGAAGAGCTTAGAGATAGTTTGAGCTTGTAATAATGTTCTTGAGCAAAAGATTCTATTTTCTACCTTCCATTGTGCCTTGCTTGTCTCTTCCATGTATGTGTGTGTGCATCTCTATGCTTCTCACCTTCATTCTCATTACTTCTTGCATTCACGATCTTCATATCACTCCTATCTCTTCCACAGATTGACATTAACGAGGTGGAGCTTCGTAACATGGTACATACCATTGTGCTAGAGTAACACCAAATTTCGTGCCATTGTGGGGGGTCAAGTTCTAGGATGAATGCTTGATGGTAAGAGTACAACAAGAATCGGCATTGGAAGGTAATTATTAAAGTTTTTGTTGTTGTTTTTGCATATTTTTTTTGTGTTTTTCATCTCCCCTACACTCCTCGTTCATCACTGCATCATCTTCTTCCACTTCCAAAAAAATCAAAAATTTCACCATATCCACATATCCTCCTCATTTTCTTCATTTGCGCATGCAAGAGAGAGAAAAATCTATTGAGATTGCATATGTGTGTGTGTGTGTTTTTGAGTTTTCTTGCAAGCACAATACTCCAAAACAACAAGAGAGCTCCAAAAAGGTAAAACCTTAGACTTTTTGCCATATTTTCCATTGGTGTCAAACCATCGTGATGGTTTGACAAAGTTGGCTTCTTTGGTAAGTGTCTATAGCACGATGTAGAAAACACTTACACACACAAATCCACATCCGCATCCCAAGAATCATCACTTTGGTGGACCATCACGACGGGCTCACACCATTGCCATTGCATCACACCATCGCGATTGGCTCATGCCATTGCAACGGCTCGACCAGACCATTGCGACGGTCTCACACCATTGTGACAGTTCACGTAGACCATCATGATGGTCATTGACCATTGTGATGATCTAGCCAACCCTGTGCCATCACAATTGGTTCATGCCATAGCGATGCTCCATGGAACATGTGTCATTTGAGCCATCGTGACGGTCCACTTGACCATCATGATAGCTCGACCACCTCAGACCATCACGATGCCTCGTTAGGATAGACCATTGCGACAGCTCGTTTGACCATTGTGACACTTCAGTAAGTGCACACCATCGCAATGGCCCACCCTTCGACCATCGCGATGCCTTATTCCTCGCGGACCATTGCGACGGTTCTAGACCATCACAACGGTTCAAGTGGACCATCATGGAAGTTCAAGTGGACCATCACAACGGTCCCAGACCATCACAACGGTCCTAGACCATCGCGATTATCTCGGACCATCACGATTGCTCACCTAAAATGCCAAATTTAGGGTTTGATGTTTTGAGCTATTTTAAGGACTATTTTGAGTCATTTGTGAGTGATTAAGCACATTGGAGGCCCATTAGCTCTATTTGGAGAAAAAACTATCTCCTTGTTTGAACCCTAGAGAGTCTGAACATTCATAAATTCTTCATACGAAGTCCATTCTTTTTGTGGGATTAGGAAAACAAGGGGGCACTTGAGAATTTTTTCCAAAGGAAAAGGGACCCTTAAAGGTGTATACATCAAAGTGTCTGTGCATTAACTTAAAGATTGATCTAAACATTGGACTTTTATAGGTCTACAAGTGGTCATCCAAGGGCATTCAAACCAAGGCAAACGGTGAAGCAAGCAAGGCTTGGGAAGCATGACTTCTTAGGCACCAGAGTGATCAAAGAACTTGACTTGAGGTTGTATTAGAAATTAAGTAGGCCCATAACTAATATCACAGGTCCAAGTTCCATAGGTCCAAGATCTACAACATAAATTTTAGCAATCTTCCAATATTGACAAAACATGAACATACCACACTTAATCATACAAATGATGAGACAAAGATAGAGAAAGATTAGACAACATGTGTAAAGTGTTATGTAAGTCACTGGTTACTCGCACTATCGTATATACAAATGTCAATTTACAATGTGGGAGCAAAACTCTCAACCACTCTATGTGAACAAAAATAGATGGATGAGTGTATGTACAAAATTTACAAGAATATTTAGATGTAGGGATAGAAATCTAAATATGTATGACATATATGACCTGATAGGTTGTAGAAGAGTGAATATGAGTGACAGAAAGAGGAAGGATCAGTGTGAAATTGATAATCAACATACCCTCATCTAACTTTAGGCTATGGAAGACCCTAAGTTAGATACGTGTGTGAAAAGATCACATACTTACAAAAGTAGCAAAGAATGCTAACAAGTTTGCTGCCAAAAATCCTCAAACTCATATGAACATACCTTCTCGAACACCTCATCCAAATATGCATAAAGCATACATGTACTTATTCTCTTGTACCTATGCGGAATAGGACTCCTCTTGATATGGATGCAACTGCCTCCATAAATTCCAAGTAGTACCTGTGTGCATAAAGAGAATATGTACCTGAATTTCTTAACATAAGTTGCAAATCTTTTGTTAAGCACCATCCAATGTCTTTGAAGTACACCGAAATCTTCATGTAGAAGAGAATCTTCAAATACATTATGTAGATGGCTGATCCACACCACCAAGC
This sequence comes from Ceratopteris richardii, assembly GCA_020310875.1. NCBI lineage: Eukaryota > Viridiplantae > Streptophyta > Polypodiopsida > Polypodiales > Pteridaceae > Ceratopteris > Ceratopteris richardii. The sequence continues at coordinate 85,891,984 of CM035415.1, forward strand.
TGCTGATGGGTAAGTCCTCTCCATAAGCAAGAGTGTGAGCACACTCTTCACCAAGAAGTACTCCATAGCTTCTCCTCAACATGCTCCTAGAGTGCACCATGGCTGCCCCATGTGTGCTAGAGCACCACCTCTAGTGAGGAACCAAGAACTGGTGTTGCCAATTGGTGTGTGATGTCTAACAAAGTGATCCAAGACTCTCTTATATAGGTTTTAAAGCTCCATGCGAATAACTCACAAGAAAGTGCTTTATTTTAATCACATCGCTTTTCAAATTGCTTTTGTTTTATTTTAAGTGAGTTTTCTTTATTTTTAAAGTCACTTTTAGCTAACTTTAAAAAGAACTTCTTGACCTGCTTTTTCACACTTCTGACTACTTGATGAATGATCTGAAAACATTTTTATGATCCTCATGCCGAGAGCTATCGTATGAGGTCAAAACCATAAATTAGTAGAAAATTAGGGTTAGGGTTTTCTCCCAAATGTGATCTCTGATGACTGAATGTCATATACCATTGGAAAGCTCTCTTCAAGATATATAAGGTAGACTCAGAAAAATTTTACCCATTTTTGTGCAAAAAATGACTAAGTACTAAAATTAGGATTTCCACCCTAAATGGATTTTAGACTGATGTGACATTGTTTTCCAACAATCCCCCTTGAAATGTCATATTGGTACAAACTGAACTGGATATGTAACTTCATTCATCTGCAAACTGTCATAAACTTCAAGCTTCTACTCTCGAATTGACCTTCAAACCTTTTCTTCAAAAGTCTTCTTCAAAACTGAATTTGACTTTCTTCAAACTTCAAAAACTTGAACTTGCTATATATGAACCATAATACTTGAGAAAATATGTAATCTAGATATCCAATAGTGTACACATCAAGCAATCACTGCTTGACAACAAATATAGCATATACTGATTCTAAACATGCTATCTCCTATCTTCTCAAACTTGAAAACATACATTAGGATCCTCATACTTGCATTTGCCTTATGAAAGCTTTCTCAACGTACTTCTATTGTGTCATGTAAATACACTAAACATAATCAAGAGTTGAATCTTGGGACTTATGGCTGACAACTCACAATGTAGTGTATTATGAACATTGTTGGTTCATTTCTGATTGTACTCAAGTCAATTCAACTCGACTCAACTCATGAGTCTCATCAAAAAAATATATGATGTCATCATGTCTTCATCCTTGTTCAATCTGTAAATCCTTCATAGCTCTTTCCTTCAGAACCTAGTATAAACATATATGTGCACCACTAAAACATACCTCTCTGAAATATCAAGCTTCTCTTTAATAGAATTTTGGAACCTTCTCCTGAACAGGAACATCCTAAGAGGAACTTTCTCCAGACATTCTCCTTCTTCCTTCTTCTTTCAAAGATGGAACATAAAGAGAAACTGACAAACGAAATATAAGAATACCTGATCTAGGAGTACTTGTAAGTATGAATCTGCATTCTTTCACATATGGCTGAAAATAAGTCTTCATGTTTCATCATCCCCTTGGATGATTTAACACGAGTATCCAAAATTCTTCAAATATATCAGACTTTATGAAATCTAGAATGTCTTCCTTCATAAATCTGATCTTTCATAACATTAATACATGTGTCTGAAACAAATAATATGAACCCTTTTATTAGCATCGTGCACATGCCAATAGCTTTCCCTATCACTCAGCTTCCCAAAAATCTAGAATAAGGTTAGCTGATCTATCATAGAAACCTTGTTGAAAGCAACTTAGAATTCATAACCTTCTGCAACATAACAAGTATCTTCTTCTATTCCTTTGCAACAAAAATCTGATAGAATCTGAACATTTGACTTACTTCCTCCAATGTTAAAGAACTTTTCAAACAAAGGATAGACAAGTGACACATAAATACTCAAGATCTTCAAGATCTATCTAGATCATCCAAGATCATATAACATCATACAAGATCTATGATCTTTCCAACAAAATACATGCGTAGAATCTGCTCTCGTCAAACCTTCATGATTGAATGTTTGATTTGCTACCTGAATGTCTCCAAGTGTCCATGCTTCTCACAAAGTTGTAAAAATTTTCTTCAAACAAATCCTTCCCAAGAATCTGCAACTCCTACTTGAAACATAAGTGGCCAAACTTCTCACCTTGAGAACTCCAAAAGCTGCAAGTTGATACTTCATATCTTCATATTCTACCTGGGTGAAATGTGATAGTATCTACTTGACTTTCTTTTGGCTAACTTCACTTCTCAATCAAGTGATAGGATCTGATGGAACACCTTTTTTGAATACAAGCATGTATACAAAAGTCAAGACAAACATAGAAAGTAGATTCTTCAATTGACTCGTACATCAAAAATATGAATTTTTTGAAGTTTTCTAAAAATATTGAATATGAGGTAACTTTTCCAAACATAAAACCTCTCTTCAAGTCTCCAACATCTTCTAGAAAATACTCTTTTACCTCAAGAGTTAGATAAAGAAGAAATATACTCCTCTGCAACTTGTCATATACCAAATAGCTTTGTATTGACACTCCAAGAATTATTTGAGGGAATATATAGCTACCTGCTCAAAATCTTCAACTTATATATAACGCATACATATGAGTCAAAATATACAAGTTGTCTTCAAAATATGCTGCTTTTCCTTCTCTCAATGCGATTCTTTGTCAAATCTATTAAATCATGACCAAGTATAATACGAAACAAGAAACTGCTTCTTTAAATTATCTTTTTCACAAGATGTTCTTGTAGGCTTGTCTTTGTATGTAGAGGATAAAATTAGGAAAAGTATATGGAAAATATAAGAGAAAAGCAAGTCTTACTTTCCCTTTGGAATTGTTGGACCTTCTTTTTCTGCATCTTTCTTCCTCCTGATGATGTCAACATCTTCAAACTTCTCTTCCATACCTTTTGTTCTCATCTTGAAGTAGCAAGCACTCTTAACTTCTTCAAATGAACTTTTCTCTTCCTCTAGTGCTAAGAGTAAGAGACAAAATAAACATGGTATACAAATGGAAGTGAACATAAAATCATGTTTTACCATCTCCTCATATCTCTGTATCAAAACTCTGCTTCAAAATGTGACTGATATGACTAAATTCACCAACCTTTTCCTTGAGTTGGTTGAATGTTGAATTACCTCTCTAGTGTACCTAGATCAAATTTTGTACCTAGATATCCAACCAACTTACGACACAAAATTGGTTGAAAACAAAACTCATCCCAACTCCAAATATGACTTCTTAGATAAGCTTTTTGCCATGAAAGAGATCATAAAAACTCATCTAATCTCTTTGTTCTTGACATTTTTGATGTAGCTAATGCTTTAAATTTCAAAGTAATGAAAGTTTTTAAAAGAACTTCTTGAATTCTTCAAATCTCTTCATAACTTCTCTTCTAAGATAGGACCTGCAAATGGTAATTTGATAGTAGAAACTAATACCTGTGATTTGATGTTGATATGGTTCCTCCATCTTCTCTAAACCATTGTTTTTCCTTGAATTTGAAGTAGACTTCTCTTTATCAAGTCTGGATCTTCAAACAATACTTATCTAAAGTATTTTCATACTTGTCCAAAAGTATTCTGCTGCTAACAGATCATCAACTCCATACTCCACACTGATGAATGAACATGTGACTGAATTGTCTAATTCTCAAATCTCTACTCATCTAGATTAAGTGTGTATGTCAAATGTCAAATGTTAGAAGATGCTCTTAAATCATATGTTGTAAACCTAGAAGTCTGGGAACCTGGGAATCTAAGAGCTTGAATGAGCTCTGATACCAAATGTTAGAAATTAAGTAGGCCCATAACTAATATCATAGGTCCAAGTTACATAGGTCCAGGATCTACAATATAAATCTCAACAATCTTCCAATATTGAAAAAACATGAACATACCACACTTAATCATACAAATGATGAGACAAAGATAGAGAAAGATTAGACATGTGTAAAGCGTTACGTAAGTCACTACTTACTCGCACTATCATATATACAAATGTCAATTTACAATGTGGGAGAAAAACTCTTAAGCACTCTATGTGAACAAAAATAGATGGATGAGTGTATGTACATAATTTACAAGAATATTCAGATGTAGGGATAGAAATCTAAATGTGTATGAGATATATGACCTAATAGGTTGTAGAAGAGTGAATATGAGTGAGAGAAAGAGGAAGGATCAGTGTGAAACTGATAATCAGCAAATCCTCATGTAACTTTAGGCTATGGAAGATCCTAAGCCAAATACATGTGGGAAAAGATCACATACTTACAAAAGTAGCAAAGAATGCTAACAAGTTTTTTGCCATAAATCCTCAAACTCATATGAACATACCTTCTCGAACACCTCATCCAAATATGCATAAAGCATACATGTACTGATTCTCTTGTACCTATGCTGAATAGGAATCTCCTCATATGGATGCAACTGCCTCCATAAATTCCAAGTAGTACATGTGTGCATAAAGAGAATATGTACCTGAATTTCTTAACATAAGATGCAAATCTTCTCTTAAGCTCCATCCAATGTCTTTGAAGTACACCGAAATCTTCATATAGAAGACACTCTTCAAATACATTATGTAGATGGTTGATCCACACCACCAAGCTACTGATGGGTAAGTGCTCTCCATAAGCAAGAGTGTGAGGAGACTCTTCTCCAAGAAGTACTCCATAGCTGCTCCTCAACATGCTCTTAGAGTGCACCATGGCTGCCCCATGTGTGCTAGAGCACCACCTCTACTGAGGGACCAAGAACTGGTGTTTCCAATTGGTGTGTGATGTCTAACAAAGTGACCCAAGACTCTCTTATATAGGTTTTAAAGCCCCATGCAAATAAGTCACAAAAAAGTGCTTTATTTTAATCACATCACTTTTCAAATTGCTTTTGTTTTATTTTAAGTGAGTTTTCTTTATTTTTAAAGTTGCTTTTAGCTAACTTTAAAAATAACTTCTTGACCTACTTTCTCACACTTCTGAGTACTTGATGAATGATCTGAAAACATTTTTATGATCCTCATGCCAAGAGCTATCATATGAGGTCAAAACCCTAAATCAATAGAAAATTAGGGTTAGGGTTTTCTCACAAATCTGATCTTTGATAATTGAATGTCATATACCATTGGAAATCTCTTTTTAAGCTCTATAAGGTAGACTCATAAAAATTTTACCCATTTTTGTGCAAAAAATGACTAAGTACTAAAATTAGGGTTTTTGCCCTAAATGGATTTTGGACTGATATGACATTGTTTTCGAATGGGTTGGAAGAATACTCAAGCCCCTCAGTCAATCGCTAGCTTAGGCTAAGTGTGTGTAGCATTGTGGACTGAACTAGGACCGCGATAGGAATGCCTCAAGTACAAGAGCATTAATTTTCTCAAGTCCAAGAGTAAGATAAAAGTGTGTGATACAAAAACCCTTAAGGAAAGAACTTAAATTCGACAAAACAAGAACATAAACATAAAACAAAAAGTCGATTCCTGACGTCTACATTGAGACAAGAAAAGAATTTAAAGGAGGCAAAATGAAATAAGTGACTGAAAACAAAGAAGCATTGGCGATTAGAACACATATTGAGTGAGCAAGGAAGTAAATTCCTGAACCTTAGATTGGGCAAGCACATAGATAAGTCAGACTTGGGAAGCCTTGGATCATCGGAAGTAAGTGTAGGAACTACTACATGTTCCTAGCCACAACAATTGAACAACTACCCTTACGATTTGGGCTTAGATACTAGTGAGTCTGAAATGGCTTATAACATGAAAAGACCAAAAGGAGGGCTAAGTGTAGCATATTTGGAAAGACCTGAAGGACCCTACAGGACCCAATTAGAATATGTATGAACCAACCACCTAGGTACTCACATCTACGAGGATGGTTTGAGAAGTTCAGTGGTGCAATTGCACAATCTTGAACAACCCATCGGATTGGAATGTCCAGTGGTGAAATTCGACAGAGACGCGTACCTAGATAAAGAAGGAACCATGTACATCATAACTAATCAGCCTAACCATACAAACGAGTTCAGTGTAGTTATTCATGATACAAACCAGGAACCTAAGGAAAAGAACCTAGGACACATAGAGAGAAATCCATATTAACAAGAATACTAAACCTAGAATGGATCCCTCAGGGTAATAGAAGCATTGAATTATTCCTGAATAAGAACATCGACGAAGCATTTTGGAGGTATAGAATGGATCAACCAAGTGAATTAGGCTCCATTACCATTTACGAATTCAAGGACCCTGATACACCTAGAAAGGTAGTGTACCTAAACAACACTTTAGAGTGAATGTTTGTGGTAACTAATCATGCAAGACATGCATATACATGGAGAGGTGAGTTAGTATTTCCCCCATCATGAACAAATGTATACATGAGCCATCAAGGTGCAGGAACATCCTCAACCCATGGTTCCCAAAGAAAGAAGAAAAAAGAAAGGCCAGAAGTGAGTTTCACTCATCCCATAGGGAGAGATAGACCAACCATGGACAATGATAGACTGTAAAGACAAAGGGTACCTAGACTGCTAGGTGGTAGAGATGACTTTCCTCTGACTAGACCCCATCAACATCCAAGATATTAAGACATACCCAATTAGTGACGTCAATGAAAAATTACTTTGACGAGACCGGAGATTGTTGATGTATGAAACATCACAAGAAATGAATTAATGTGACACTAAGCAACCTCTATGGTCACCATTAACTCAATGCTTCAAACATTCAGAAATGATTGCTTAAACTAAGAACTTTGCTTCTATAGAAATTTCTAGTCACTAAAATGACATACCTTCAATGTTTTGATTATATATCTTAGTAAAAATATTATTTTGCCAAGATCCTTTGGGAGATGAAAGTAGAAGAGAAGAGCTTTCCAACAAGCTATTATTTGTTAAAAACTTTTCACTACACACCAAGTTAAGACCTTCACAAATTGACCCTATATGAGTTGCCAAAATAGGAAACCTTGCTTGTTTTAGCAAAAAGTATGTCTCTATACTGCAAGTTCGATGCCTTGCATCGACTTGGTGCATAAAAGCCCACTTTTCAACATGAATTCAATGCCGGGCATTGACTTCCCGCATAAAACCTCACTTTTTCAACCAAAAACTCATCATGTGAATCATACGCATAGAAAATAAGAAGTTATCAACTACAACTCGATGCTAGGCATCAAATTGGTCCAAAAACCTCTTGTTTTGAAAAACTTTACAATAGTAGTTAAAGCAGATAGATAAAATAATGACTTATCATCTCAGTCTCAATGCCACACATCGACTTGCTTGGAAAACTTGAACTTTTGAACTCATCACTAGAATAGGCAAAGCATGGAGATGGAGGAGGAAAGTCTCATACACAGAACTTTAATTAGTTCTTTGCATAGGTATAAAAAACTCAAAAGTTTACAGGTGCTTTCTTACTTAGAGAAGACTGATTATTTCTCAGTCATACAAAATGAACTTTTTCTCACATTCTATATCTCTCTCTCTCTCTCCTTTTCTCTCATTGCGTCTATTGATACAAACTAATTATATAGATTTTCTCAATCTCGTGATTTTTGAAAACTCTAGAACTAAAGTCAAAGCTAACTTTACAATTATAGTACATGTGTGAAATTGTCCCTTCACATAGGCATGTGCTTTTCTTCTTATACTTTGACCTTCAACTTTATGTCCAATTTGTGATTGGTTCTTCAACAGCTCCCCCTCAATCACTAATTGACATTCTCTTTTTCTTCATATCTTCTTCTTTTCTTTTTACTCCTACCATGCTTTTGAATATGCTAGCCTTCACACCATCCAAGCTTTTTTACATTATACCTACTATCTGATCCTTTGTAGAACTCCACTTCACTTCAATTTTTTTCTCCATTACCTTTTCTCTTAGGAAATGATATTGTATCTCTATATGTTTTGTTCTTGCATGAAAGATTGGACTTGCTGTAAGATAAAGTGAACTCCTGTTATCTACATGTATTGTAGGTATACCTTGATTAATGCCCAAGCTTTTGAACAATGTCTGCATCCATATGAACTCCTTAGATGCTTCTACAAGTCCTTTATACTCAGCTTCAGTTGATGATAATGCTACTGTATGTTGTTTCTTTGAACACCAACTTACAAACTTATCACCAATGTATATCATGTAGCCATCAGTTGATCTTATATCATCTTGATTACCTGCCCAATGTGAGTCATTATAGGCTCTCAACTTCAAATTTGAAGTAAAATGATAATATAATCCTTCCTTTATAGTTTCTTTGATATGTCTGAGAACTCTTTGACCTGCAATCCAATGTGGATACTTTGTACAATGCATGAATTGTGATAGAAATCCCATTGCATAACTAAGATCACGTCTTGTTAGTGTACCATAAATCAAACTATCCTCAAGAGCATTGTATTCTGCACCATCATATTTATTGAGCTTGTGATTAACTTCAAGTGGAGTTGAAACTTCTCCACAATTTTCCATACCAAACTTCTTATACCTTTCTTGTGATATATATATATATATATATATATATATATATATATATATATATATATATATATATATATATATATATATATATATATATATATATATATATATATATATATATATATATATGCCATGAAGGTTGTATAAGTGACTTCCATACCAAGAAAGTATGATAACTTTCCTAGATCACTGATTTGGAATTCTTTCTCAAGTAATCTCTTTACCTCCTTAATTCCTTCATCTAAAGTACATGTAATTATAATGTCATCTACATAAATACAAATGTAGATTGTACCCTCTTCTATTCTTTTGATGAGTAGACTTTGATCTACTTTTGAACTTTGATATCCAAGATCATTGAGATACTTCACTAATCTATAGTTCCATGCTCTTGGAGCTTGTTTCAATCCATAGAGTGCTCTTCTCAATTTGTAAACAAAATTTGGATACCTGGAATCTAAGTATGCATTCTTTATATCCAGTTGACTCAGAGTCCATCCTTTTGAAGCTACAATAGCAATGATTGTCCTTATAGTTGACATCTTAGCTACAGGACTAAATGTCTCATCATAATCTATGCCATAAGTTTGGGCATAGCCTTTCACCACCAACCTTGCTTTGTATCTAGCTATACTTCCATCTGCAATCTTCTTCGCTTTATAAACCCATTTATTTCCAATTACCTTCTTACCATTTGGTTTAGGAAAAAGTTTCCAAGTCTTGTTCTCCTCTAGTGCACTGAATTTTCCTTCATTTCTTCTTCCCATTGCTTCTTACCTTTTGCTTCATCATAGTTATGAGGTTCTTGATCATCTTTGACCATATATGCATAGTTCTTCTGAGTTATTGTTGAGCCCATAAAAGTCATTTTGGTCAAAGTCAACTACAGTCAAAGTCAACTAGTCAAAGTCAACAAGGTCAAGGTCAAAGCCAACAGGTGCAAAGTCAAAGTGCTAAAGTGCAGGTGTCAAAGTGCACAGGTAGTGCACAATTAATGGTCCACAAAGGGTAAATTGGAGAAAGTGGGTTGCAGGTTGCAGAGGTATTTTCTCTAATTTCCCTAAGGTTCAAGGTGTGTTTTTAAAGTGTTTTGGAAGGTTCAGGTGAACCCCCTCTTATGTGCAAAAGTGAAGACTTAAAAGGAAAATGTGAAGGTATGTGAAGCGGCAACGTACGCACAGGTGAAAATATGGCCCCCCCATTAAAATTTTTGGTTTTAGTCTAAAGTCACTACAGGACAAAACAGTGAGTCGTTGGCTGCCACTTGTGAAGACAATCTTGGGACATCAAAGTGAGCACCAAGATACTATTGTAGTTAGGAGCGTACGTGATCGACACACTCAAATCAAGGCAAGGACTCCTCTTGGACCAATTCTAGAATAAGCAAGAGAAGCATAGTCTAAGTGAAGCAAGAAAGAGAAGTGCAAGAGTCACCAGTGTGCGACACAGAGAAGTGGAAGTGAAGGAGTGCATGGAGAGTGACTAAGGGATTGTGCAGAGAGTGCTAAGCTAGTCCCCCAAGGATCTCAAGGTCTCTTGGCAGTGTGCGCGTGCCGACAGAAGGTATTCATTCCTCCCCCTTAGTGGAAGCTTGGTGCAAGGTGTGCATAAGGATAAGCTTGAAGCAGGTGGAGGTCTGGTGCAGAGGAGGCCGGCGTCAAGAAGACTTTGGGATATTTGGTATTTTGTAATTGAGCACTCTCTGGGATTGTTCACAGAGGTATTGTCTTGTATTGTGCTTCAAACATTGTAATTGTCTTACTGTAATCAATCTGTAATCAATCGGTAGAGGCTTCCAAGGTGTATTTTCTCTTCTTGTCTCTTCCCTTTTCTCCTACAAACCCTCAAACTCCTTCTTGTCCAAGAAACCCCCAACAAAATTTGGCATGCACGGTGGGACTTCCAAGGAGATTTGAGCTTAGGAGAAACCAAGTGCAAAGTATAGCAGAGGTCACGTGTCTACAATGCTACTTCATCAAACAAAAGGTAAATATTCTTATCAAGTGTCTCATATTAAGTGGGCTATGAGCTGCTCATGACCGCAACCCGGTCCCAAACATTGAGGGTCACTTGCAAGCAGACAAGAAGGAAGGTTGTTAGAAGGTCCTCCAGTCCACTATCTTCAACCTCATCAGTAAAGAGCATGGCGGGTTAGGTAGACTTGGAAAGTTTACTCTCTAGATTAAATATAAAGTTTCCTTCTTTCAAAGGCCTAGCTCAGGAGGATCCGGATGAACACATTAGAAGTTTTTTGGCACTATGTAAGACTAGAGGCTTAATGGGTAGGGAGGATGCCTTTTTGATTCTCTTACTTGCCAAATTAGAGGGATTAGCAGATAAGTGGTTTAGCCAGTTTGCTGAAAACCATTTTACCACTTGGGATGTGATGAAAGATGCATTTAAAAATCAGTTCCAGCATGGCAACACTGCGGAGATTATCATAGAAGAACTAGAAAATTTGAGATTGGGTCCAGGAGAAAAGTTCCCAGAGTTTGTGACTGGGGCCAAAGCACTAATGGCTAAATTTCCAGATCCACCACACGATTTTTTTGTTAAGAAATGGTTAGCTAAGCCCCTACCAGTGGCCACCCAATGCAAAATAAAGGAATTCTTGTTACCTACAACCTCCATAGAGGAGTTCATCAACACAGCCACACGCTTGGAGCAGATAAGGCACCAGTATGGAGCAACTTCTTCCCAACCAACATATGGTACAGAAATGGAGGATCCAGTGATCCAACTAAGGAAGGAGCTGGAGGGCTTAAAAAGGAATAAGCCCTACAAATAGGAGGAGACTGTTGTTGCTCAATTGAGGAGGGAGATTGAAGCACGAAAGCTCCAAAAGGAGGAGGAGGCCCAAGCAGAGGAATTGGTTCAGCTGCGACAGGAGCTGCAGGAACTCAAAGGGAGTGGCATCAAGAGTGGACTTTGGTGTTCCATGTGCAGCAAGCAAGGTCACATAGTAAGTGAATGTCCTCTGTTAAATGTGACTTGCCAATTATGCAGGAAAGTTGGTCATGAGGCCCATGAATGCCAATCAAGGGGAATGCTTGCAACAACATACTGGACACAAGGAGGACCCCCAACACTAGCAAATGTGATGGCTGCCGCACCAAATCAAGGTAACAGTTATAATCCTAGACAGAGGAATAACTTTGGAAATGGGCCTAGGAGGCCAATCATCTGTTTCAGATGTGGAGAATGCGGGCACTATCAAAGTAGGTGCACCCTACCAGAAAATGCCCCTCCTTGCAGGAACTGCCCTGAGGCAAGAGACCATTATACAAATTGTTGTCCTAAGAATCAAGCCTCTTCATCCGGGGCCCATATTCAAATGATTTCTGTGCACAAAGAAGAAGTGTGTGATCTAGTCAATGAGCCATCACCATCTACCAGGGTGGTGCAATTAGAAGAAATAGAATCTTTGACTGTGCAAACAAGAAGAAAGGGGAAGGTTCAAGCAGACATAGGACAAGGATCAAAGATTAAGGAATGGAATCAAGACAGAGAACCATCTGAAGATAAAGGCACCACAGGTGCAGATACAAGTCAAAAAGGAGATCTCATATGCACCAGTGATGCCATTGGGCATGCCTTCAACAGGGCTCATGAGGAGTTTGATAATTCAACTGGAGCCCATGCTCTCAAGGAATCAGAGGCTTCAAAACTACTCAAGTCCATGAAAAAGGAGGTTAGTATTTTTTATTTAATAAAGATGGATGGGAAATTCAGGTCAAAGTTATTGCAGATAATTGATGAAGCTTCCACTACAAGTTTGGTGGCAAAGACTACTGTTTTACATAAAGGAAAAATTGTAGGGGAAGCACCCCTTACAGATTATAAAAGTCCTCAGCTGAGAGTATCTATCAAAGGTCATGAATTTCAAGGAGTTATTGTAGATGGTGGTTCTAGCATTAATTTGATGCCTGAACATACAATGAAAAAGATTGGACTCCACCCTTCAAGGCCTGCCAATTTCACTGTTACTTTGGCAGATCAGAGCAAAGTAAGGCCCTTGGGCGTGATCCCAAAAGTTCCACTTGAAGTACAAGGTAATCTATTCATTCTGGATTTTGTGGTTTTAAGATTGCCCCAGGTTGAAGGAGGATTTCCCCTCTTAATTCGATGACCATGGATGAGGCATGCAAGTGTCATTCATGATTGGGGCAAGGATACTATGTGGGTACAAAAGAAAGGGCAAGAGCTGACACAAATTCATTTAGAAGAGGGCCCAGATAATCAAGGAAACACTAGCATGATGCAAACAGTTGGCATATGCATGGAACCAGAATCGGAGGATCAACCCCAAATAGATTTGGAGGAAGAAGAGGATATTCTAAATTGGCTCCAAGCAAGCAACTCTTCCTCTTGTTTTGGAATTTTCTTAATAATTCTTGCACGGCTGAAGGTTATGATGAAGAGAAAGTCGAGGTTCATGGATTGGGAGAGCCCATCACAGACCACAGAAGGGGCAGGAAGACACCCCTCAAATACAACTTGGAGGAGGATATGACAACCACAGATAAGGAGGTTACTAAAGCTAAAGGCAAGGTAAAAGATTCTAGTGAAGAGTGTTCTTTCCCGATTCAAGAAATCCCTGCAGGATGGATGCAGGATGGATGCAGGACAAGGAGGAACACATTGAAATCCAAAATACACCTGCTTATGAAGCAATGCATGAAAAGCTAGTAGAAGAATAAAAGGAAGAAGATGAGCACGAAGATAATATGGTAGAGAGAAATCCTGTCAAAGAAATAAAATTAGGCACTCAATAATCGGCCAATTTTGGTGGCCACTTGGTTGTGGAGCCACCCAGGGCTCCTTGAAAAGGTAAAATCATTCTTGACCCATTATACAGATGTTTTTGCCTGGCATTATAAAGACTTAGAAGGAGTGCCTGCAACTTATGGAGAGCACAGAATCCCTCTGGTTGATGGAGCCAAACCCATAAGAGGGAAGAGTTATAGACTTAATCCAAAATATGTTGAAGCTGTCTATGTGGAAATACAGAAGATGGAGGATGCAGGAATCATCATTCCTGTGGAACGCTCAGAGTGGCTCTCACCCATGGTTATAGTACCAAAGAAGAATACTAATAAAATCAGAATTTTTGTTGACTTTAGAGCACTCAACAAGGTGACCATTCCAGATGGTTTCCCAATGCCTTTTGCAGAGCAGGTCATTGAAGAAGTGGCTGGGCATGCCTTATATAGCTTTATGGATGGATTTAGTGGCTATAATCAAATATCAATACACCCAGAGGATCGTGAAAAGACTGCTTTTATCACACCTTGGGGAACATATGTGTATGTAAAAATGCCATTTGGGCTCAGAAATGCTCTAGCCACCTTTAACAGAACGGTCAATCTCATTTTTGGCCCCCTATTGCTGGAATCACTTAGAATCTTCATGGATGACTTCTCTTCGTTTTCAGGCTCTCACAAAGAAACTCCTCTAGATTGTTTGAACCATCACTTGAGGCAGCTGCAGAATGTTTTCAAGAGATGCAGGGAGACTAAGCTAAAGCTCAATCCAAACAAATGTCATTTCCTTGTGACAGAAGGAACTCTCTTAGGACATGTGGTGTCGGCTAAAGGTATGGCCCCGGATCCTGACAAAATCATTTCTATATTAAAGTTGCCTAAACCTAAATCTCCTAAAGAGATTCAGAGTTTCTTGGGGCATACTGGATACCATAGAAGGTTTATAAAAATGTATGCAGAGATAGCTAGACCACTGGCTAGACTTACAGGTAAGGAAGTACCTTTTAAATGGGAAGAAGAGGAGGAAAAAGCATATCAAACATTACGGTCAAGGTTAGTGTCTGCTCCTATTTTGATGACACCTGAGTGGTCAAAAATCTTTCATATACATGTAGATGCTAGTGCCTATGTAGTGGGGGCAGTTTTGACCCAACCCAGTGAAGAATTTAAAGTGGACATACCAATTCAATATTCTAGTAGAATCTTGACCAAGGCTGAAAGGAATTACAGTACTACAGAAAGGGAAGCCCTAGCAATGGTTTTTGCTGTCCAAAAATTCCGTCATTACTTACTGGGAGTAAAATTTATTATTATAGCAAATCACCAACCACTAAAATACTTGCTCAACAAACCACAAGCCACTGGTAGAATATGGAGGTGGTTATTGTTGTTCCAAGAGTTTGATTTTTCTGTAGTACACAGAACAGGTAAAGAAAATGTTATGGCGGATCACCTATCCAGAATCAATATGATGGATCAAGCTAGTGGAATCAATGATGATTTTCCAGATGCCCATCTGTTCGCTGTACAAGCTCAAGGTTGGTATGATGATATCAAGAATTTCATTAAAACTCGTTTGTATCCAGAAAAAGCTAATGCTGTGCAAAGGAAGAGACTGCTAATCAAGAGTAGACCATATACCTCATTGAAGATAAATTATATAGACAGGGCAAGGATGACAGGTTTAGGAAGTGTTTGGAAGAAGAAGAAGAAGTGAGGGAAGTCCTTCGCTCTGCACATGAAGGAACAGGTGGTGGGCACCTTCCAGGGCATATTATGAGTTAGAGGATACTGGATGCTGGTTTATGGTGGCCTACACTATTTAAGGATGCAGATGAATGGGGAAAGGCATGTGACGTTTGCCAGAGGTGTGGACCTAAGCCAACAAAGCAGAGGCATAGCCCCTTGATTGTTTCCACTTCCTGGCAACCATTTGAGAAGTGGGGGCTAGATTTTGTAGGGCCCATCTACCCTCCCGTGATTCCAAAAAGAGAGAAATATCCCTTGATAGCTACAGATTATGCGACAAAGTGGGCTGAAGCTATTGCCTCCCCCGATTGCACTGCCCAAACTGTTGCTGATTTCATTTATAGTAGCATCATTTGCAGGTTTGGATGTCCACTTGAAATTTGTACAGATCAGGGTACCCATTTTGTCAATAAGGTCCTGCAGGAAATTTTGAACAGGTATAGAATCCTACATAGGACCTCTTGTGCCTACTATCCAAGAGCCAATGGTCAAGCTGAATCGACAAATAAGGTTTTAATCTCAATGTTAAGGAAGGAGTGTATGTTACAGCCCACTTCCTGGGGCATTGCTTATCAAGGTACCCTATGGGCATATAGGTTAGCTTACAAAGAGGCCACGGGATATTCTCCATTCCAACTGGTTTATGGCATATTGCCCATTGAGCCCTTTGAATTTTTACATGGATCACCTAAGATAGCATTCATGCAGGGCAAGAAAGATTGTGATGTCTCTCAGAGGCTCGGAGCACTACATAAAGTGGAGGAGATTCGTCTACTAGCAACAAAACAATTGATAGAAACTCAGATGAAGAGGAAGGAGGCACATGATTGACATCTGTGGAACAACAACATAGAACCAGGCATGTTAGTTCTTCTCCATAGACCTCATCTTCATACACAATTGAGAGGAAAATGGCTTCCACATTGGAAGGACCTTATCGAGTCAAATCAATGCTAAATTGGGGTGTTGTGGAGTTAGAGACGCTGAAAGGAGAGGCCTTGCCACTGGTCAACATATCAAGGCTCAAGGCCTACCATCAACACACTTGAAGAAGTATGGATCACCTCGAACTGCAAAACCTGTCTAGGTTGTACATAGCTTTCTCATCTCATTTTGCTCAATTTTAGTAGTTTTTCTTTATCAATTTCATTCTTGTTCCTTGTGTTTTTAGCAAACCTAGAAGGCATTTCATAACCTCTGCAAAAGTAAAAGTTTTGGGTATTTTTGGAAATTTTTCTAGCATTTTTCTGGCATTTTTTATCCTTTTCTGATATCATTTTCTTGCGAAATAGGAGGAATAAAAGGAGGCTCTCTGTAGTTTGATGAAGGAAATTGGGGCTAGCCCTGTAGAAATATTCATGAGAATTTTTTCAGATTTTTTTGGCAATTTTTTGGCATTTTTTTGGATTTTTCCTTCAATTTTCTTTATTTTTTAGGGTTATTTTCCAAAAAAAGAGGGCCCCCCTAGGATTTTTGGGTTGAAAACCCCCCCCCCCCCCCCCCCCGCCCACCCCCCCTATATAAGCAAGTATTCCCTTCTTCACACGCATACAGCGGCTCGGATATTATCCAGGTATCTTTTAATTTTCTTATTTTATTTTTTATTTTATTTTTATTTTATTTTTTATTTTATTTATTTAGCTTTTAAATTTTTATTTTATTCTTTTTTTTATTTTATTTTATTTCAAATTTAATTATTTATTTATTTTTATTTTGTATATATTTTCATTACGAATTGTATATTAGTGTTTTATATATATATATATAATTATTTTATTTTTATTTTGGTTATTCTTTCTTTTTTTTTTTTGCTTCTTTCATTTTATTTTATTTATATCCTTTTGTAATTACTCATGTAACCCTCCGTTTTTGCCATTTTAACAGTCGTTTTTAGGGTAATTGATCATGCCAAACCCAAATTTTGGGTTATGTGCTCTCAGTTAGGATGTTTTTCTGATGTTTTATCCATGTTCAATATAGAGTTCCCTTCATAGAACATTGCTCTCTGTGGTTGTAGCACTTTTGTGACCGCGTTCTCGATCTGCATCTATGGCGTCTTTTGCTCCACAGTAGGATTCATCCATGGCTACCGAGGCGTACTCGGAGCTTGCTCCTTCGGCCTTGGCCTTCGGTCCTATCCATCCCGAGGTAGGCCCCCTATTTCCTATGGCCTCGTCTTAGTACGCCCCTCTGGCCTCCGCCCCAACCATCCCTGTCACCACCCTACACCCCGCCCCTAGGGCCCCCCCGCCCTCTTCCCTCCCCTCCATGGTCCACCCTCTCCCTCGCGCACCAATACCATGCCCTACTACCCCTTCCACCCCTACCCATTTCCAAGGTAGTCAGCCTTTCACGGTTTCCCTTCCATGCTTCTCCCTATCTGGTTCATCGTTGTATAGCCCCGGAAACCTTCCCCCTGGTCACCACCTTCGTGTTGCAGCTCCCACAATCGTGCCGATGCACTCAGATGGTTCTACTGGCCACCCCGCACGCAGCTCCGGTAGCCATTCCACCTCTCCTGTTCCACGTCCACCATCGTCATCCATCGTTGACCATAGAGACTCGTCTTCGACCCTATCCCTCCACCTGCATTTAGCTTTGCCTCCCATCCCGCTCATCGATCTACTTCCCGAGGGTTGCCTGCGTCAGGCCGGTCTTTGGCGACTGGCCTCCCTCCTCTTATCCGAGGCGGAGGGGTCCGATATTCGCACAACGCTACTTGACTTCCCTCATTTTCCATTTGGTTCGCTGACCCTTGCGGTCATAGCTGTCGGCATAGGTTCGAGCATCTCTTCGTTTCATGCTCCACCAACACTCTACTCGGGGTTATCTCAGGAAGATACCATCGCTTTCTGCATATCATTATATGGCGTTGATGCCATGCCCACACAGTACCAGCTCGCCGTCCTTCATTCGTTCATTTTCTTCTTCTTATTTCGTAGTCCCTCCTCGGACCTTCCGTTGCACGACATCCATATAGCTGACCCTCTTTTCTGTTTTTTACATGGCTGCCCATTTCCCTATGGAACACTCATGTTCCAATCATTGCTACTTCGCTCTTGACGATTCCATGATGCCCTCCATCACGGCACTTGTTCATTCTCCATTTATTTTGCCTCGGTTTTAGCTTGGCTCTTTCCATCTGCCTGGTACACACACCATAGCATCCAGCCATTGTCTTGACCCTTCTCATCTTACACATTCTATTGCCCATTCTCCCCATCCCCCTCCTCAGCCGCCCGTCGTATTGCCCTCAGCCCCTAGCACTCTTCCGCAGCCACCTACTTCCATGGCAGCCTCCACTCCACCTCTAGCTCGGAGAGTCCGTACCCGGTTGATGGATTCTTTTCCCACCTCTATCCTTGCCTCACCCATTCTGTCACCCCCCCCGGCCGGTGCCTCACAGCCTCCTCCATCTCCCACCATCTCCATTGAGTCTGCCTCCACCTCCCATCCTCATCACTCGCCTCCGGCTTCTCCCACTTACCCCCATCCTACACCGGCCCCACCCCCACCACCACCCACCTCGCAGCCTTCCATCCCTGATAGCCTCGACAATGATCCACCTTTCTTGGGCCTCCTTTGTGATGTGAGCGTAGTAGCGAGTGATGGAGCCGATGCTGCCCGTCTCTCCCTTGATTTTGTATCTGCGACAGCTGCGCTACATCAGCAGTATGCTCTGACGATCGATCGTATTCGTGCTGCTGCAGCGGCTCAATGGCAGACGTCGCGCGATGCGTTGCAGGCCATGCAGCAGGACAGAGACCGGTATTGAGATGAGGTTGATGCTGCGACTCGCGCTCTTATGGAGATCCGCCAGCATGCGTCCTTAGGCATTTGTGATAGTCGTGTGTGTCGTTTGGTCCGACGAGAGTGCGATCACCTACGCAGGTACAGGAGCAGGATTGCTGCATGGACTGAGGAGGCAGCCATCATTCCACCCGCCTCACCCGACTTACCTCTACCTCGGGGTGATGTTCCACCTGGGGATAGGCCTACTTCTCCGCCGATGCCCTAGCCAGACACTTGTCTTGTGTCTCTCCACTAGGCTCTAGGTATTCCTTCATTGTGAGTTCCACTAGTTTCATTTGGTCTACCCTTGCCTCCTTTTGTTGTTGAGGCTCAGTTTGTCAGATACGTTTATTTATCCTTTTGGTTCCATTGCCATTCCTTGGCTCATCATGTACTTTCTGCTAGGCAGGTCTTAGCCATTCGTTGGCACTTCATGTACTTACCATGGACAGTGGTTTCCTTGTATTTTCTACTTTTCTATATGATATTCTGGTTCTGTGTTCGTTGTGTGTTCCTTGTGCATTCTGTGGTTGATTGCTGGTTGTTTATTACTATGTATGTGTACAAATTGGTCTCTCTGGTTGGGTATTTCTTCATTTGCCCCCCTCCCTATCCCCCCGTATCCCTCTTTGCATTTTTTCCCAAACCCATTTCCCAAAAAAAAAAAAAAAAAAAAAAAAAAAAAAAAACTCATTGCTGATTACTCTCTGGTGCTTTTGCTACTGCTCCTGAAGGACTTGGTGGCTGATCTAGTGTCTTTTTGAAATTGTGCAGCCTTATCCTCGTGACTGTTATGCTAAGCATTGTGGCTATAGCTCTCCGGGACGAAGAGCACATTAGGTAGTGGGCAACTGTTGAGCCCATAAAAGTCATTTTGGTCAAAGACAACTGCAGTCAAAGTCAACTAGTCAAAGTCAACAAGTTCAAGGTCAAAGTCAATAGGTGCAAAGTCAAAGTGCTAAAGTGCAGGTGTCAAAGTGCACAGGTAGTGCACAATTAATGGTCCACAAAGGGTAAATTGGAGAAAGTGGGTTGCAGGTTGCAGAGGTATTTTCTCTAATTTCCCTAAGGTTCAAGGTGTGTTTTTAAAGTGTTTTGGAAGGTTCAGGTGAACCCCCTCTTATGTGCAAAAGTGAAGACTTAAAAGGAAAATGTGAAGGTATGTGAAGCAGCAACGTACGCACAGGTGAAAATATGGCCCCCCCATTAAAATTTTTGGTTTTAGTCTAAAGTCACTACAAGACAAAACAGTGAGTCGTTGGCTGCCACTTGTCAAGAAAATCTTGGGACATCAAAGTGAGCACCAAGATTGTTGGTAGCAGTCGGGGAACTGAAGGAGCCACAAGACGAAGAGAGTCAGAACGAAGGGACAGCACAAGCAGACAGGGCAGCCAACGAAGATCTAGCAAGTAGGCCAATAATTTCCTTCATGAAGAAGCAAGTACGGGTATTCACGCAGATCTAGCACTAAGGCATCCTTTAATTTTCCAAAACCTTACACCAATCAAAAGTGATTCTTATCACTAACAATCATTGTAAATACCATTCCATATTTTTGTAGCTCCATTTTGTGCAAGCCGAGGAGTCCTCGAGCTTGAGGAGCCTTAGAAGTACCTACATATCAATTTTCGTATTTTTTAGACTCCGTTTAAGCCTTCAAATAGGCCCTGGAACCTAATTTTTAACTACGCCGGACACTAGGTCTGGACAGGGCCAAAGCTAGTCAAAAACTATAAAAAGAGCTAGAGAGCTCATTTTTGGGGTTAGATTGTAATTGAAACAAACTTGTAAGAGCTCGTGAAAGTAATCTAAAGACTCCATTGCTTATCACTCTTTGTCTTGCTGTGTGTGCGCGTGTGTGTGTATGTGTGTGCATGTTTGTGTGCTTCTCACTCACGCACTTGTGCCGCCACTTGCTCGAGGTCTTCATACCATCCTCACGTCTTCCCGGATTGACATTAAAGGAGGTGTTACTCATCACTGAGCTACACCAAATTTTGGCGCCGTTGCCGGGGATCGAGCTTTGAGGACGAGCGTGTGATGGTAAGGCGTAGAGTTGACGCGTTGGAGTTGTAGGTATTTTCTTCACTCTCATCGAGTTTCTTTTACTTTCTTCATCACAAATCACCACTATCATCATCACCATCTCCCACCTCCATCTCCATCATCGCGAAAAATTCTGTTTTTTGATCATATCACCATCTCCACCTCATTTCCCTCATTTCACTTGTGAGAGAGAGCAAGAGAGCGAAATTGTGCGTGCTATTTTTGCATGTTTTCTGAGTTGTACTGCAGGTACAGGCCGCATCTTCGTCCCCAGCACCCTGCGCAGGTACGGAATTCGAGGTAACTGTCTGTGTGTCACCGGGTTCTGTCAATCGCGACCGACAGAAAAGTTGAACTAATTGCTAAACAAAGTGCATATCCATGACCTACAGGCCTAGAGCTTCCCAAAAATGTGTTTAGTTTTTTGAAATTCCACAGATTTCTGTCAATCGCGATTGACACGTCAATCGCGATCGACAAACCACGACGGACAGACCTGTCAATCGCGATCGACACATCAATCGCGACCGACAGGGTCAACGACCGACACAGTCAACGATCGACACGGTCAACGACCGATTGACCACGACCGACAGAGCCTACGCGTGACACGTGTCAATCGCGATCGAGCCATCAATCGCGATCGACCAGTCAATCGCGACTGACAGCCCACGACGGCTCTGTCAATCGCGACCGACAGAGTCAACGACGGTTTGACCACGACTGATTGACTTCACGACCGACCTGTCAATCGCGATCGACACATCAATCGCGATCGACACATCAATCGCGATCGACAGAGTCAACGATTGTTTGACCACGACGGACAGACCTCGCGACCGACCTGTCAATCGCGACCGACTCATCAATCGCGACTGACAGAGTCAACGACCCTTTGACCACGACTGATTGACTTTTCGAGACCCCTGTCAATCGCGATCGACACATCAATCGCGACCGACAGCCACGACGGACCTGTCAATCGCGATCGACACGTCAATCGCGATTGACCTGTCAATCGCGACCGACAGACTTTGCGAACACGTTAGAAGGGCAAATTAGGTCAAATTTTTATGAAAAAATAGTGGACTTAATTTTGGCTAAGTGTGGGGCAAACACTAGGGTGTAGTATTGCATCGCAAGGCCGTGCCACAAGCAACTCGAGACTTCCTGTTTACCTGATAGCATGTTTTGACTCTTGTTTTAATCCCAAAACCCTGATTGGTCATAACTTTTTCATACGAAACCCAATTTTTGAGCTTTAGGGCTTGTCAGAAAGCTCGTGGCATATACTACACGCTCTCAACTGTTTTTTATAAGAATAATGCATTGATTTTCAGATAGGGTATTTTGAAGTTGACCATACCCAGGGGGATCAAGTCAGGGGTCTTTAGAATTCTTTTCTTAAAAATCCCTATGCAAATTAGTGTTTGTGCTTCAGGAATAAAAATCATTGGTTCTGTCTCTGGAATTTAAATCTTAAAGCTAACGTTGGAACTCTTACAGATCTACTGAGAGCATCGAAAGGCGTTCTAAGCAAGTGTAAGTGCAAGCTTGGGAACACACTTCCTGGGCATTCAAGGGCAACCAAGCAGGAAACAAAAGGTTGGAATATTCTCAACTCCCTCTGTCATTTTTTAGCTCAGGCTAAGTACGAATAGTGCTAGAGGTAAGTTAGGGCAACGATAGGCATCAAGAAAGTTGAAGACTACCTATGCACTCAAGTCCAAGATGGAATATAATCTCTTTGTGATGCGATGAACATAAAGAAAAGAATCTAACGTGGAACGATCAACCTAAAAGTACGAAGAACATTCAAGTATTCCTGACGACGTAATATCAGACAAGACCTTAACCACGCTAAATAACTAAAAAGAATCAAGTGACTGATACCAATTGATCGGCAACGAGGTTGTACTCTGGACAAAAATTGGGCTACTTAACTAGGCATATGAACCTTAGATCAGGGCGACATCTAGTAAGGGATAGACAGAGCCTTAGGTCTTCAGAGGCTAGTATCAACCACACTGCTAGGTCGTGGGCCCAGCAGTTGAGCCATCACTCATACTACCCAAGTTCTGAGACTAGTGAATCCGTGATGTCTCAAGGTACAGAGAGACCTACAGGCAGTTCAGGAGTGCCCTACTTGCATAGAGTGGAAGGCCCTTACAAAACACAGTTAGAATACCTTAGGACCAACCGATTGGGTGCTAGCATCTATGAGGACGGCCTAGGAAGGTCTGTAGTACAGATTAAGAATCCCGATCATTCCATTGGATTAGAGCACCCAGCTGTCAAGTTCGAAAACGGAGTTTACTTAGACAAGGAAGGGACAATATATATAGTCACCAGTCACCCCGATAGGACTGATGAATTTGGGAATGTAGTCCCAGAATCGGACTTAGATGACCTAGAGCAAGGAAACATGGGGGTAGAACCGAGGACCCCTCGAGGGAAATCTGTTCTTACGAGGATTATCACACCAGAGTGGATTCCCCAAGATAATAAGAGCATAGATCTTCTTCTGAACCGCGAAACTGAAGAAGCCTTTTGGAGATATAAATCTGATCGGCCATTTGATATTGGAACAATCATGATCTATGAGTTGAAGGATCCTGATAGCCCAGGTAGAGTGACCTACTTAGATCACGCCTCAGAGAGGATCTTCGTGGTGACCGAAAATGATAGGCATGCTTACACTTGGAAAGGTGAAATTATTTTCCCCCAACCAAGATCAAATGTGTCCTACGGTCACCCTGGAGCGGGAACATCCCAAGCTCATGGAACTCAAAGAGACAGAAGTAGAGATAGGCCAGAAGTGAGCTTTGCCAACTCAGGGGGCAGAGAGAGAACGAGGACGGAAACAAATAGAGTAGAGCCTGAGGTACTTAGAGCTCGCAGGAATCAAAGGAATGCAGATGAGTTCCCTCTACCACGACCTAGAGAACACACCAGGACCTTGAGACCAACGCAGTTAGTTAAGTCCATGAAGAATTACTTCGATGGCACGGGAGATCCATACGATCATGTGGCTGAGTTTAAACAAGTCCTGAAAGCTGAACAAGTGGAGGATCTATTCACGCAGTATAATGCCTTTGGTCTGACCCTTAGGAACACTGCCCTGACATGGTTTCAGCCACTAAACGAGAGACAGTTCAGGAGCATAGACCAACTCCTAGAGGCTTTCATTATTGAATTCTCTAAGAGTGGCATAAGACATAATACCTCCTCACTGATCCACAGCTTCAAGCAGACCCCGCAAGAAACTGTGAGACTTGCAGGAAGAAGATTTAGGCAATACTTAGAAAGATGCCCTGCTTCGGAGCTACCCACACCAGCTAAGCAAGTGGCTTTATTCCTGGATGGATTGCTAAGTACCAAATTGAGATCGTATGTGTACTTAAAGGACCCTAGGACAATAGAAGAGTGTGTACGCATGTGCATTGACATTGAAGATAACCTAGGGGAAGAACTAGAGCTTTCCAAAATCTACAAAGAGTCAGATAGTGCATCTAGTCACTCTTCCACGCAATCCACATCAATCGAGGAACTTGCAGAAAAAGTAGCTCAAAAATTAGGCGTCTCTAGTAAACAGATCCCAAGGTTTGCCCCTGTGAAAAGATGCTACACTTGTGGTGGCGACCACATGGCGAACGTATGTCCCATTATGGCCCAACCCCAAGTAAATCCTAGCAGCCAGTACTGCACCATAGAACGAAGATACACAAATCACACAGCACAAGACTGCCCATACAATAAACAAGCTGTTAGGCAAACCTACCCTCAACCATACCCCCAACAAGGCAGATATCAGAACCAGTACCCACCACAACAGTAGGCTAGGCCTCAACAAACCTACCAAACACAATACCAAGCCCAGCAAAGGCCTCAGCCTGTGTTAGCCCAACAACCTCCAGCTCCATCCAGTTTGATACCTGTAAAGTATGCAGCTGCAGAAGAAAACCTGAATAGAGCTATAGTCCCCGTAACGCCATTGCTTTCAGAGAGTGATCCCAGTGACCATAGCTTCGATTCTACACATGTTGATAGTCCCCAGGCTTACTATATGCAGTCTCCTGAACATGGTGAGTCTTACTATAGTGAAGAACCAACTGAACCTAGTTGAGAATCAGATTACACAAATGTCATGTACGCAAACCCCAACTCTAGACCCCAACCTAGGCAGGTAAGACCCCCATTCCCTAGAGGACCATGTTACAGATGTCAAGGAGATCATCTCATTCGTGACTGTCCCTTGCCTCCACCTACCCAACCCCAGTCAGTAACGATCCAAGGCTATTGTCAGGAGTGCGGAAAGGAGCATCTCTTACGGGATTGTCCTAAGAATCCCAACAATATGCCAAAAATCACTCCTATAAACGTTATTGGGTTAGTTGTAGACTCCACAGGGAGTGTGACTTCCACTGCACCAGTGCAAGTGGTCACAAGAGCTCAAGCATTGCAGCAAAACCAAGCTGTAGATCAAGGAAAGAGCCCAGAAGTTAGTGAAACGGAGAGCATAACCAAGAAGAGAACTAGAGCCTGGAGAGATAGTCGGGAAAGAATGAAAAGACAATGGGCTAAAAAGATGAGTGAACTGGAGGAAAGCATAAGAGAAACCAAAGCCAAGATAACTGAACTCACATCTCAAACTCCCTCTCACACTACCCCGCCACCACCATTCCCATCGCCATCCGACCCGCCACATTCCAACCCACCTCATACAATTCCACCACCCCCTAGAGCAGGATCAGTATTAGCTGATCCCACTCCTGAAGATATAGACATGATGCTTAAAGCATATCAGGCCAGAATCCAAGAAGGGCCAAATGTAACGGATCATGACAAGTGCTACCCTAGAGCTGACCTAGAGATAGAAAGAACCAAGCTTTGTGCTAAAATGGTCGCATTGGCTCAGACTATGTTTGAAGCTAGTCGCCTATTCAATTACTCGGGCTCAGCCAAGACGCAACTACACCTGGATGGACTTCTAGAGAAGTTAGAGGGCATAATTGCAAGATCTGCCAAGGAAGAAAAAAATCAAGGAAGAGATAAAGCAAGCAACAACATGACCCATTCCCCACAGGAAGCTTATGTGCCTAATCCCACTGAACCAGACTACCCCCCTTCACTAGAAAGAATAGAGAGGCAAATTGCACAATCAGAAAAGGAACTTGCCCCCCAAAGAAAGGAAAGGGCAAGAGAACGGATAAGCCAGCCTCTTCAGGAAGCCCATGTGCCTCCTCAAGAAGCTTATCTTCCCCCCCAAAAGGCACATGAGCCTCCCTCGAAAGCTTGCGTACCTCCACAGGTTGCCTACATTCCTTCTCAGGGAGCGTATGAGCCTGTTCGGAAAAGTAATAGAATAAGTAACCCTCCCCAGGAAGCTTGTGCTCCAGCCATCTATGAGAACCAGGAGAGAGCCAACGATAGAATAAGCCCTCCTTCCCAGGTTTCTTATGCGCCTAATTCTACGGAGCCAGACACCTCTTCTTCTATGAATCGGTTTGCACCAGACTTCCTACGAGAGATTCAAGAAGACAAATGGGATAACGAAAGTGAAGTCGCCCCTCCCTTTGAACTTGTGGATGATGCACACGACCAATTCCCACAAGACATCCCATCTATTTACGGGGAACATGAGAGTACTCAGTCTCACGAAAGACTGGACTTTGAGTCTAATTCCATACAAGAGCTACCCCAATTCACAGGCCCCTGGGAAGCCAAGTCTACTTGTATGAGAACCCCCACAGTCTTGGTAAGAAACGAAGATTCGGTCATGCCTAGGAACACAGAGGTAGTGAAAAACACTAACGTGCAGTGTAATCTCAAGTTAGAAGAGCTACTCAAGGTTAGACCTGAATTATGGAAACATGTAGCCAAACAAGTACCAGAGTTAGCCAAAGCTCGTTCCCAGGTAGGATCCCATAGGACAGTGCCAGAAATTCCCTTGGATAAGATAGGAGATATGTGTGAAGGTGAAGAAGGGAACACCTATCTTCCCATCACCTACCAGGAGTACACCACCAAGGCAATTTTGGACTCAGGTGCAGGAGTTGCAATTGCCACCACTTCCCTATGGAAGCGTTGGGGCAAGCCAGCACTCAGGCCAACGAGAATGAAACTACAGATGGCCGATGGTCACATAGAAAGACCCCTAGGATTGCTAGAAGGAATAATTCTCACCACTTGTGGTGTCGAGTTTGAGCATACATTTGCCATATGTGACTTCAGCAAAAATCATGCCTATGAGATGATTTTGGGAAGACCATTTATGCGACAGTTGCAAGTGGTACAGGATTGGGGAACCAACTCCTTGTATTTGCAACACTTGGGTGTTACGACCAAAGTCAATCTCAAGGATTACTCTCATAGAGATGTCCCTCCTATCCAATGGAACCCCATCCATAGAGCCAAAGATGATACGGAATCTGTACGTTCCATAGGGTCTGGATCCTCATGGATGCATGAAGACACTCATTTATGGATGTGCAAGGTAGCAGTAGAGGAAGAGAAGAGAGAAAAGGCAAGAGAAATAGGTGCAAACGAAACACATAGACCCATTCAAGACCCAGCCTATGCACCTGTAGTCTTTCCTGACGAAGAATTTGAACCTCACGGTTGGGCAGAAATTTTAGCAACAATGGACGTAGCCATCAATGAAGAACAATGGACACCTCACTGTGATGAGGATGGCTATGATATTTCAGTCTTCTCCATCGAGCCAATCATGGGAGAGGCAGTTCTAGAAGAATGCGAACCTATCCCTGATGCATTTGAGGATGCAAGTGACTCCGATCTAGAGTCAATCATTATGGACCCACCTTTTGCATCAGATGAAGAATACTTCCATGAAGTTGAATTTCAACCCCAGAGGCATGGAGAGCTTACAAATGATGTAAGATTGGCAACACATGTGACCCCGAAGGAAGAAGGAAAGAAACGAAAGAAGAGAGAAGTCTCACCAGAAGAGGAAGAGTCTTTGTTTGAGGTCCCAGAAAATTTTAAGAAGTATGAGATAGACGACAGGAGAGTCATGATAAGAATGCCTAAACGAGAGGCACAATCAGGAGAGGCCTATGATAACAAAGAAACCACCAAGAAAATCGTAGTGGCCCTAGAAGAAGGGGAAGAGAGATGCACATACATAGGCCATGACCTAACAGAGGAAGAAGAGCATGAGTTAATAGACTTGCTAAGAGAATACAGAGATGTATTCGCTTGGAGTTACAAGGATTTGAAGGGTGTTGACCCAGATATATGCTCACACACTATCCCCATGACCTCAGACGCTAAACCCTCTAAACAAAAGCCCTACACCTATAACGATAATTACGCTGCCAAGATTAAAGAGGAGATAGATAGATTGGTTGAAGCTGGATTTATCTATGAAATTGAGCACACTGAATGGGTATCCCCCATCGTAGTGGTGCCCAAGAAGAATGGAAAGCTGCGTGTGTGCATTAACTTGAAGAAGGTTAATGCAGCCACCATCCGAGATAACTATCCGCTTCCCATCACAGAACATCTCTTAGAAAGAGTAGCAGGCAAAGAAGTATACAGCTTCCTGGATGGATTTTCGGGCTACAATCAAGTGGCCATTGCACCAGAAGATCAGCATAAAACGGCTTTTGCCATAGAGTGGGGCATATTTGCCTTTAGGGTAATGCCATTTGGGCTTACCACTGCACCAGCAACCTTCTAGAGGCTGATGTGCCATGTGTTTAAGGAGTTCCTGAGGAAGAATTTAGAAGTCTATGTTGATGATCTCTGTGCTCATTCCAACATTAGGCAAACCCATATTCCTGAACTCAGACAAATCTTTGACAAATGTAGAGAATATCAAGTCTGCCTGAACCCAGAAAAGTGCGTTTTTATGGTCAGGCAAGGCAAGATTCTAGGACACATAGTGTCAAAGAATGGCATATCTACTGACGAAGAGAAAGTGAGAGCCATAGCAGAGCTACCTAGACCAAGGAATGTCAAGGAAGTACAAGCTTTCATGGGGCACTGTGGTTATTACCGACGATTTATACACATGTATGCCATCATAGCAAAGCCTCTGTACGGACTTCTGACTAACTTTGAGTGGACGGATGAATGTGAGAATTCCTTCCAGGAGCTTAAACGAAGATTATGTTCAGCACCAATCTTGACCACTCCAGATTGGAATAAGCCTTTCCATGTTCATGTGGATGCATCCAATTATGCCATTGGATGTGTACTTGCCCAACCTACTGATGAAGGTAATATGGATCTTCCAATTGCCTATGCCAGTAGACAGTTGAATGCGGCTGAACGGAATTATACCACTACAGAGAGAGAAGGCTTAGGCATGGTATATGCAGTCAAGAAATTTAGACACTATTTGCTGGCAAATAAGTTTAAATTTTTTACTGATCACCAAGCATTGTTATATCTCGTGAACAAGCCATGCAATACAGGAAGATTAGTAAGATGGTTTCTCTTACTAATGGAATATGACTTTGAGGTAGTGGTAAGGAAAGGGAGAACTCATTTGAGAGCAGACCATCTCTCTAGGCTCACATCTGGAGAAGCCCCACAAGGAGTATCGGATGATCTTCCTGATGCCTACTTGTTTAATTTGGAAGTGGTGCCGCAGTGGGCTAAGCCATTGGTGCCAGTATTGACATACGGGCCTAACCATCCTGTAGTAAACACACGGAATAGAGAGGTTGTGAAAGCCCAAAAGTACCACATCATGGCAGGAAGCATGTACAAGCACACAGATCAAGGGATCTTGACTTGTTGCGTAGAAGAGGATGAGTGCGCTAAATGGTTGCAATTAGCACATGTAGGTGCACTAGAGCAACACCATTCAAAGCAACGAACTTTACAGACCCTAAAGAGACTCGGAGTGCACTGGCCGACTATGGAAGCTGATGTCCAAAGGGTGTGCAAGGAATGCCCAATCTGCTGCACTAAACCACCTGTAGAACACTCCACTCTTTATCAAGTGTCCATAGTGCCAGATTGGAGTGAACCACTAGTATCATTCTTGAGGACAAACACATTCCCTCTAGACATGACTCTAGCTAGGAAAAGGAGTTTAGAACAACAAGCCCAGGATTATTCACTCATTGGTGATAATCTATATAAGCGTGGTAAAGATGGTTACCTGAGGCTATGTGTCCATGAAAGTGAGTATCTCAAGATCTTAGAAACTGCTCACCAAGGTGTAGCAGGAGGACACTTTGGACCGGATCGGGTGATCAAGGCAATACTATTTGCGGGTTTCTGGTGGCCTACCCTTCACATGGACGCACACACCTATGTGAAACGGTGTGATGTCTGTCAGCGAACCCAGTATCCTATACGTAAAGATGAGATGCCACTGAAACCTATGATGGGTGGACGTGCATTCTCTAAGTGGGGAATAGACTTCGTAGGTCCTATTAATCCCCCAGCTAAGGGTTCCCATGCAGAATATATCATTGTTGCAACAGACTACCTAACTAAATGGGTAGAGGTAAAAGCCACAACAAAGAACGATGCTCAAACAACAGCCAAGTTCTTATTTGAGAATGTGTTCACTAGATACGGACTACCTATAGAGCTAGTCAGTGATAGAGGCACTCACTTCTTAAATGAAGTTATTGAAAATCTGCTCCAAGAATTCTTGGTAGTTCATAAGAAGTCTGCTCCCTATCACCCCCAAGCTAATGGCCAGGCTGAGAGTACCAACAAGATCTTATGCAATGTACTGACGAAATTAGTAAACAATAAACGCTCTGATTGGGACAAACAGCTACACCATGTTGTTTGGGCATACCGAGTTGCCTACAAAACGGTACTCCAAGCCACCCCCTTTCAGATGGTATTTGGCCAAAACGCGGTGCTACCCTTGGACTTCTTGATACCTACGTTGAAGGTAGCACAAGAGCACGACTGGACGGGTCATGAACTCTCCTCTAGACTTTTTGACCTCGAACGATTAGGAGAAACAATACTGAGAGCCGCTGCAGGGATATATGCAGCAAAGAAACGACAGAAGGCATACTTTGATGCCCATGTGAAGGATAAGGGCTTGAAAGCAGGAGATCTAGTTTTAGTCTACACACTGAAACAACATGCAAGAAAGCTAGAAAAGAGAGGCTACGGACCCATGATCATTAATAGGATCTCCACAAGTGGAGTAGTACAACTGGCCACTTTAGAGGGTGATGTTCTTCCAAACTATATTAGCGGATGCAGAGTCAAGCTGTATCAGGAACCCCTCACGGAGGACATGCTAAGTCGACTCAATACTGCTAAGAAACGCAAAGAGGAAGAAAAGCGAATTCGAGAAGAAGCTCAAGCAGAAGCCCTAGAGCGCATAAGGAGGATGAAATTAAGAAGACAAGGTAGAGAACACCCTAGGCAAGATACATATGCAGATCAAGGATATGATGTGGCTATGTGTGAAGTTTCAGGTGTTAGCTCACATAGAATAACTGACCGACGTCCTTTCATAACCGTAGATATAGGACAAGGAAAGAGTGCAAGGACTGTAAGAGCCTTGATTGACTCAGGTGCAGCCACTAGTGCTGTTAAATTGTCTTACTGTCAAGAGTTGCAATTGATTGTCAATCCTGTGAAAGCATATCTCATAGGATTGGGAGGCGTGGAAACCCCTTGCATAGGCGAGGTGGAACTTCCCCTCTACATTCATGATGAGGCAATGATAGTTAAAGCACTAGTGTGCCAAGATGAAGACCTCACTGAGCCTCTTGTCTTGGGTCAAGACTGGATCTATGATCAAGCAGTCAGCTTAAACCTAAGAAGTGGACTTCTTCAGGTATGCGTCAATCATAGTAGAATTACAGTAGAGTTAGATAATGGAGCACTCAAGGCACTAGGAAAGACACAGACTCCTGGTCCTTCCAAGAGTACACATGAAGATGACTATGCTGTTCTTGTCCAAAACTATGTGTTGCAGAGGAATGATATTCTCAAAAAAGGAGTCAGGGATGGAACGGAACTCCCTTCTTTTCCAAAGGCCAGAAGGAGGCAGCAACCAAAGGTGGATCCAAGGCAGAAGAAGCAGAGTACTACCCATGCCGGAAATCAACAGTACTTGTGCAGCAAAATATCTCAGCAAGTAAACCAAGTATGGGTGCGGAAAGGCGAACACCCGGTAGCACTCAAGCCAACCACACGGGCAAAACCTCTTATTAGTAACCAACAACACGACACTAATAAGAAGTTTTTCAGAAATTCTCCTGCTAACGTGAAATCTATTTGGGTGCCCAAAAAGTCGATGAAGGCAAGCCCACAATCAAGACAGATTTGGGTGCCTAAGGCTTGCTTGCGGACGCAAATAGCTACGCCAAGGCCACAACCTATACAGCATAACCCATTCATTCGCACAGCCAGCATTCACTCGTTTTCAACACTCAAGAACTCACCAAGGCCCATGAGCACGAACTGGACCGCTTGTAAAGGGGTCCCTAAAAAGCCTCATTTTCAAATCAATACACCTATAAAGACCCCTAGAGTCTCTACGAAACCAAGAACAAAGCCCATCCACTGCATTTGGAAGCCTAAGACCTGTAATAAACCCCCCGACACCAAGTTGTAAATTCATCCCCACTTACTAACTTCATTAGTCTCCTAGGACTACCCAAGCATTAACTCCACACACTCTCTTCGTGCACTTACTAACAAACTAACTCACCATCTCCCTCATGTTAATGTTGTAACGGGGACAACAACGGATTTACTCTGTCCATCAAGTTGATTAACACGTGGTTCTATATTCTCACAGAACCAACCAGCAAGCAGGGCCATGGCAGAGGCAGCAGGTGCCAGTTCTCAAGCCGGATCGGGTGCACAGATTGTGGACATAGAAACACTCCTCCTCGAGCCACATCTCACCGCAAGGCCGCAAGAACTTCAAGGCGTGCATGTGCTCCCCATTCAGGATCCTCCTCAAGGGCACACTTCTCAAGTAGGTAAGCACGCGCATTGGTTCAGTGACGTCGCTGGACCTTTGGGTGATGGCACCTATTTCTGGGAAGCTGAATTGGAGTTTAATGGTAAATGGGGACGCTACCATTTTTTCACACGTGAATTTGAGAGCTATCAGAATGCCGAAGTCATGCGTTCTGTATGGACCAAAGCAGGTCTGGACAGTTATTTCAGAGCCCACTTACCGAAGCCAGATTTCTTACGATGTTCTTATCTTATCAGTACCATCACTCCTAGCAGGGCCAAGGGAGGCGACAGCACTTTTGTGGTACCCTCACTATTGCCGGGTCACGAACTTAAAAGATTCAAACTGAACTTCAATCTGGTACGAGAAGCATTGGGTATGTACGGTATGCATATTCCTACTGAAAAGGAAACAATGGTTCCAAGCAGGATGAAACATAAAGATCTCAATAAGCTGAAGGACATGGTAGCAATGACACCGACAATCGCTCTTCACCTACGAACCATCATGCAGCATTTTGCTTTCCCCGCACAAGAAAGATTCACCATGCCCCCAAAGAAAATATGGTTTAGCTTGTATTTGGCAGAGGCAGAAAATCTCCCTATCAACGTACCACATTGGATCATAGATCAGATCCACCTAGCCCATCAACGGTGGAACAAGAAGCAGAAAAATGTGCTCCACGGGTGTTGTGCTCTGACCAAGATAATCTATCGGTGTCTAGCCTATGACGTGCCTATTCAGCGGGCCCTCGTATGGTCTCGGGTCCAAGAATTCCAAAGAAGGCTATCAGCGGCAGGTCCTCCATCAAAGAAGATGAGAGGGGGAGTCCAATTACCCTGCGCTCAACCCAGAGGAGCCACCGCTACACTAGAGATTACCCCTCCCCAGACACGACGCGTCAGACCATTCACCATTCGGTTACCAAGACCAAGTACAGAGGGACCCAATCTAGTGTTTCCACCAGTTCCATCGGACTTGGAATTCCCCCAGGGTTTTACTCTCAATGATCTCACTGATGAAGAAGTGGCTAGGCTAATCTACGACTCTAATCTCGAAGCAGAAACCGAGCAAACTCAAGAACCACAAACCCATACAACGACAGCAGCCCCCACCCGACCGCAAGTGGTAGAAGTCGACGTAGAGGAACAAGAGGCAAAACCAGAGGAAGAACCCTACGAAGAACAAGCATATGATGAACTTTCAGAGTTAGCAAGTGCCCCCGCCTATTCGGCACAAATAAAAAGACTATATCGAACCATGCAGCTCGTTCAAGAACAGCATAGAATGTCACTTGAAGCAGGCAAGAAACTCATGAACCAAATGCTGGCAGAGGAAGGTGTGGATGATCTGTTCATCGAATCCCTCAATCTACACGCAGATGCAGTAGGATTGGATGAGGCCATTCATGAGGCAATGGCCTACATTCACCGATTTGAGAAAGGAGTTCCCGCCCGCCCCATGAGATCCGGGAAACAAATTCATATCAACGTGTCAGCACCAGGAGATACAACGCAAACAGACGAACATCACGAAGCACCCCTGTCACCACCCTCCCCTCCCCTCACTACACAACTCACTCCACCACATGACACTACCACCACCACATCCACTACCACCACAATTGTAATGGGAATTCCACTCTCTCCGGGAATCCAATTCGGGGGAGTCACCATGCCCACTTTCACCACTCTCTTCACTAACGTCACATCCACCCCACCCACGATCCCCATCTACACGGTCACTCAAACACTTGACACCATGGAAACATCTCCTGCCACTGCACCGCTCCCTCCCCCCATGCCACCTCCATCTCCCATACCCCCTCCTCCCACATCTCCACTTGCATCCACATCATTCATCACTCCCTTTCCCGCCCCCATTCCCCCTGCATCTTCACCCCTCCCCGCATCTTTTAATGTACATAGTATATTCCAAGCTCTAAATCAATGTGTCTATCAACTTCAGAATGAGTACAGAGCTTTGGACGACCGGTATCAGCAACTGACAATAAATCACCAGAACTTACAAAGGCAACTTACAATTCTTGAAGAGGAAAATGCAGAGGTGAATCAACGTTATACAACGCTTGAGCAGGCTCACCAAGCACTACTGGAGGCACCCCAACCATCGAAAGAATCAAGCGTCAAACAATTAGAAGCCTTGCTCGAAGTATACCAAGCCGATAACCTACGAGTCCGACGTAACTTGGCGCTACTCAGGAAACATATGGCCACAGCACTTGAAGAGAACAAGAGACTGCAAAAACAAAATGAAGAGAATCTGGAAGTAGCACTGGAAGGCTCTCCCCACGAGATCGATCCAGAGCAATTCAAAGCAGTTCCCTCAGAGACGATGAAAACCATTTTGGAGAGCTATGCAGATCTTCTAGAAGCCCATGATGACTTGGAAAGAGAACGTGACGCACTACGGAGCAGGCTTAAGGAACAGGAAGAGCAACCGAGGAGCGCCCCATCAACCTCTACCTCAGACGAGGTCAAGGCTTTAACTGAGCAGGTGGCAGAATTACAAAAGAAGTTACTGACATACGAGAGGCAGCCGTCTCCAGTCGTAGAACCAGAGCCAGCAGAGTTGGTCCCTATTGAGGTAGATGATTCGTATGAAGAACCGTATGTTCCTATGCCGATGCCAGGAGGGCAACGCACCTCAGAGGGACTCGACACCTTGGAAGTAGAAGCACCCGAGTGGCTTCAAACACTGGAAAGGACAGCGAACACCCACGAAGAACGAGTGGCCATTCAGATCCAATCACTAGCGAATCTAGAAGACACTGTCATACGGTCAGAATATTTCCGAAGTATGTCTCATCATAGATGGATCGGCACCAATGATGACCAATATGTGCCATACTGCATACTTTTGGCCGATTACAACGCTGAAATTCAACGACGATGCGGCAAGCCTCCCACTTTTGCTACACAGTTTGGTCCAGATGATATACCGGAGAGTGCTAGGCGTGGGTCCATCCATCAACCCACCTGGAGGATCAGGCTTTTGGAAACATATCCTGAAATGGTCCGAACCTGGAATAATATGCCGTTGTTTATCAAATATAATCCTTGTTACATTCCGGTTCTTCGAAGACGCACCTGGCCTGAATTCACTATTGCCGTCAGAGACATCAAAGCGTGTGCAAAATGGTTAAATTACGTTTATCTGGCGCCTCCACGAGGACCCCCCACGGTGAATTACATGATTTCTACAATCCGTCACTGGAGCATTAGGCTATGCAATAATCCCGATGTGATGGCCCAGATGTGTATGAAAATATTTGAATTAATGCTGATCACTTTCAGGATGTTTAAGAACATTAAGGACCCTCACTTCTCAGGAGCAGGCTTCGTAACAGGAAACCAGGATCTGGTGTACGATATGAGTACCACCCCATCAATTGAAGTAATATATGCTTGGCACGCCCGAATCAAGTACCTCCCAGCCTGCTTTAAACAAACATTTGAGGAGGTGTTCATCACAGGATTCTGGGAATATCACTCCGAAATCTTTATACCCAGACCATCACATCTCCTCCAACTATTTGCTGTGGAGAGAACTATTTACTCAGAACAATTGAGGGTGCCTCATCCAGACGTTCCCGGACCTGTGAATTGGGATGAATTGCTCACGGATCTAGCACGCGGCTTACGACTAGAAGAACACCACCTAGCCTCCGATGTCGTCCAATACTATGTTCAAAAATCCTCTAGACAAGGGTCTGTCAGGGGCGACAGACGCGAGAGTGGGGGGGGTGTTGGTAGCAGTCGGGGAACTGAAGGAGCCACAAGACGAAGAGAGTCAGAACGAAGGGACAGCACAAGCAGACAAGGCAGCCAACAAAGATCTAGCAAGTAGGCCAATAATTTCCTTCATGAAGAAGCAAGTACGGGTATTCACGCAGATCTAGCACTAAGGCATCCTTTAATTTTCCAAAACCTTACACCAATCAAAAGTGATTCTTATCACTAACAATCATTGTAAATACCATTCCATATTTTTGTAGCTCCATTTTGTGCAAGCCGAGGAGTCCTCGAGCTTGAGGAGCCTTAGAAGTACCTACATATCAATTTTCGTATTTTTTAGACTCCGTTTAAGCCTTCAAATAGGCCCTGGAACCTAATTTTTAACTAGGTCGGACACTAGGTCTGGACAGGGCCAAAGCTAGTCAAAAACTATAAAAAGAGCTAGAGAGCTCATTTTTGGGGTTAGATTGTAATTGAAACAAACTTGTAAGAGCTCTTGAAAGTAATCTAAAGACTCCATTGCTTATCACTCTTTGTCTTGCTGTGTGTGCGCGTGTGTGTGTATGTGTGTGCATGTTTGTGTGCTTCTCACTCACGCACTTGTGCCGCCACTTGCTCGAGGTCTTCATACCATCCTCACGTCTTCCCGGATTGACATTAAAGGAGGT
This sequence comes from Ceratopteris richardii, assembly GCA_020310875.1. Taxonomy (NCBI): domain Eukaryota; kingdom Viridiplantae; phylum Streptophyta; class Polypodiopsida; order Polypodiales; family Pteridaceae; genus Ceratopteris; species Ceratopteris richardii. The sequence goes on from CM035415.1 coordinate 85,929,197, forward strand.
GTTACTCATCACTGAGCTACAAAGATACTATTGCAGTTAGGAGCGTACGTGATCGACACACTCAAATCAAGGCAAGGACTCCTCTTGGACCAATTCTAGAATAAGCAAGAGAAGCATAGTCTAAGTGAAGCAAGAAAGAGAAGTGCAAGAGTCACCAGTGTGCGACACAGAGAAGTGGAAGTGAAGGAGTGCATGGAGAGTGACTAAGGGATTGTGCAGAGAGTGCTAAGCTAGTCCCCCAAGGATCTCAAGGTCTCTTGGAAATGTGCACGTGCGGACAGAAGGTATTCATTCCTCCCCCTTAGTGGAAGCTTGGTGCAAGGTGTGCACAAGGATAAGCTTGAAGCAGGTGGAGGTCTGGTGTAGAGGAGGCTGGCGTCAAGAAGACTTTGGGATATTTGGTATTTTGTAATTGAGCACTCTGTGGGATTGTGCACAGAGGTATTGGCTTGTATTGTGCTTCAAACATTGTAATTGTCTTACTGTAATCAATCGGCAGAGGCTTCCAAGGTGTATTTTCTCTTCTTGTCTCTTCCCTTTTCTCCTACAAACCCTCAAACTCCTTGTCTAAGAAACCCCCAACAGTTATGTAAGAAGTATCATAAGAATACCTTTCTGGTTGCCTTCTTGTCCTACTTGATCTCCTTGGTTCACATTCTTCATGTGTGTCTAGATACACCTCTTCATCAAATATAGGAAGGAGCTTCTTCATTTCTTCTGGTGAATACACTTCTGCATCTATTTGCTTGCATATACTCTTCATCTCCATTCACTTGCACACTTGATTTTCCTTTCTCACATCTTCTTACCTCTTCTTCAAATTCTTCAATTGCATGACTTTGATCTGCATACCAAATTTTTTGTTCATCAATTGTAACATCTCTAAAAAGAAAAAATTGTTTGGTTAGAGGATTCCACAACCTATAACCCATTTTCTTTTCATCATAACCAATGAACAAATATTCTTTTGCCTTTGGTTCAAGTTTATGTCTAAGTTTTGATGGCACATAAGCATACACAATTGATCCAAACACTTTACAATGATCTAGTGTTTATTTCTTACGCCACCAAGCTTCATATGGAGTCATTCCATTTAGAGTTGTACATGGTAATCTATTCACAAGATATGTAGCTATATTTACAACCTCAGCCTAAAGATAATTTGGACAATTCTTCTCCTTCAGCATAGCTCTAGCAAACTCAACCAAAGTCCTGTTTCTTCTTTTTGCTACACCATTTTGTTGTGGTGTATACCTGCAGATTATTTCTCTCTTAATACCTGCATTCCAAAGCTAATCATTGAAATCTTGGGAGAAGTATTCTCCGCCTCCATCAGAACCCGGTCTCTTAAGCTTTTGACCTATTAATCTCTCTACGTATGCATGAAAATGCTTGAAAACTCCAAATACTTTTGATCTTTCCTTCAAAACATATAGAGTTATCCATCTTGTAGCATCATCAATGAAAAGAACATTATACCTTGAGCCATGGATAGATCCTTCTTTTGTTGGTCCCCATACATCTGTATGAATGAGCTCTAGTACTCCATCATGTTTGAATCCTTTCTTCTGAAATGGTAACATGTGTGCTTTTCCCATCTGACATGCTTCACATTTATAAATGATATGTTGACTCTGCACATTTGGTAATCCTAGTACAGATTGATTTGCAACCATAGCTTTAATTCCTCTTTCATTGAAATGACCTAATCTCTTATGCCAGAGATCAAGTGTTGTAATCACTCCCTCACCATGTGTGAGCAAAGCTTGACCAATGTTCCCTTGCACTCTTAAAGTAAAGAGTCTACCTTCCTTCTTACCACAAACAATCTGATTATATCCATTCTTTGGATCTGCAACAAATACTCCTTCATTTGTAAACCTGACTTGAAAACCTTTTTCAACTATCTGTCCCACACTAATCAAATTTTTAGGTATTGTGGAACATACAAAACATTAGTTAGCAAATCTGCTCCACTTTTGCATTTCACTTTTCCAATTGAATGTAAACTATGTTTTGTATTATCACCTGTTTGAACTGTATGACAAGAAATGCCTTTTTCCAAATCCGACATCAATTCTATGTTTTTGACAAATGATTAAAACATCCAGAGTCAATGTAAAATACCTTTAGATCTTCTTTATCTCACGAGCTGATTGAATTCATCATCAATGATGTATGACTTTCATTCTATGTGTCATTTGCATAATTGTAGTAGGTGGTGTTGTAGGATTGATTATGTCCCCAACTTCTTCCTCCACCACTACCATAGCCTCCTCTTTGACTTTCTCTACCTCTTTGAAAATTACTTTGATATATTTCACCTTTGCCTCTGCTATTGTTATTTTGATTTTGATTTGATCCTTGTTGATTATGCCAACAATCATGAGCCAAATGATTACTCAATCCCCAGATCCAACAAGCCTTCTTATTGTTATTTTGATTACCTCCTCCTCTTCCAAAGCCGCTTGCTCTTCCTCTACTAGTGCTTCTACCTCTTGCAAAATAAACTTGAGAACTTGATTACTCTTCATCCTTTGCTTTACCATTATCTCCTTTCTTCTTGTTCTTCATGTACATTGCAGAACTTTGTCCTTTACCTCCATCTCCCTTCAAGTCTTGCTCAAATGTGAGCATCAAACCAAGCAACTGATTCAAATTTGGAACATAATGATTCAAAGAAAGTTTTGTTGTGATCTGCAACATCTTCATCTGTGGATCCAAGACTATCTGCTAGATCCTTCATCTTAGTGACATAATCACTAACACTTTGACTTGGTTTCTTTTTTAATGTAGTAACCTTTGACCATAGACTTGCTTTCCTTACTTTGGTAGTAATTTGGTAGTACTTTGGAAATGATATTCCAATGCATTCCATATATCTTCAGCTGATTCCAATCCTCTGATGTTTGGTAGTAAATCATCTGAGATTGTATTGTAGATGTAAGCCTTTGCACTTGCATCTTTCTTCTCCCAATGCTTTAAAGCATCCAATTCCTCTTTCTTTGGTCGTCTTTCATCTTCAAATATTGGCTTCTCTTCTTCACCTGTTATGTGCACCATGAGATCCTTACTCATAAGTGAGGCTTCCATTCTTATTACCCATGCTCGATAATTATCTTTGTCCAATTTATCAATGGAGATATGATCTACCATAATTCTTTGCTTCTGCTTCACCCGTGAGTTTAAAGGCTAAAGAATAATACCTTTTGGAGTTCTTTTTGTATGAATATACTTTTGAAATAATCTTTCGATGCCCTGTGTTTTTTAATGCTTCAGCTTTCAACCTTTAAAGAAAAGTTTCCAAAACTTCTCATACCTTTGACGCCTTCTGCTTCCTAGAATGTTTCTACTCTGATATTACTTAATGATGTATGAAACACCACAAGAAATGAATTAATGTGACACGAGAAAACCTCTATGGTCACCATTAACTCAATGCTTCTCCAAACATTGAGAAATGATTGCTTAAACTAAGAACTTTGCTTCTATAGAAATTTCTAGTCACTAAAATGACATGCCTTCAATGTTTTGCTTATTTCTCTTAGCACAAATATTATTTTGCCAATTGGTCCAACAACCTGCTATTTTGAAAAACTTTACAACATTAGTTAAAGCAAATAGATAAAATAATGACTTATCATCTCAATCTCGATGCCACGCATCGACTTGCTTGGAAAACTTGAACTTTTGAGCTCATTACCGGAATAGGCAAAGCATGGAGATGAAGGAGGAGAGTCTCACACACAAAAATTTAATTAGTTATTCTCATAGCTATAAAAAACTAAGAAGTTTACCGGTGCTTTCTTACTCAGAGAAGCCCGACTATTTCTCAATCATACAAAATGAACTTTTTCTCACATTCTATCTTTCTCTCTCTATTTTTCTCTTACTACATCTATTGATACAAACTAATTTATATAGATTTTCTCAATCTTGTGATTTTTGAAAACTCTAGAACTAAAGTTAAAACTAACTTTACAATTATAGTAGATGTGTGAAATTGTCCCTTCACATAGGCGTGTGCTTTTCTTCTTAGACTTTGACCTTCAACTTTATATTCAATGTGTGATTGGTTCTTCAACAGAGATCCCTAGGAACATGTTGCAGAGTTTAAGAAAGTGTTGCGAGTGGAACAAGTAGAAGATATGTTCACACAATACAATGCATTTGGACTAACACTAAAGAACACATCCTTAACCTGGTTCCAATCGTTACAGCCAAGGCAATTTAGGGACATCCATCACTTGTTAGAGCCATTCATCATTGAATTATCTAAAAGTGGAATTAGACATAACACTTCTTCGTTGATTCACAACTTCAAACAAACCCCTCAGGAAACAGTTAGACCCACAGGATGTAGGTGTAGGTTGTACATTGAGAGATGCCCAATGCTAGAATTGCCCCCACAAGCAAAGCAAGCGTCTTTATTTTTGGATGGACTCTTGAGCTCTAAACTATGCTCCTATGTATATTTGAAGGAACCCAAAATGCTAGAGCAATGTGTGTACATATGTATAGACATTGAGGATAATTTAGGATATGAATTGGAAGTTTCAAAGGTCTACAAAGACTCAAATAACTCTTCCCAATCATCCTCAAAACATTCTAGCTCGATAAAATACCTAGCAAAAAAGGTGGCCCAAAAACTAGGAGTTTCGAGCAAACAGATGCCTAGGTTAACAATAAACAAACTTTGTTACACCTAAGGAGGAGATCATATGGCAAATGTGTGTCTAAATGTAACATAACCTCTAGCGAGCCCTAGTGGTCAGTACTGCACAATTGAAAGGCGGAACACTAATCACATAGCACAAGATTGTCCATACAACAAACAAGTAATGCAACAAGACTACACACAAGCATACCCCCAACTAGGTAGATACCAAGGCCAGTACAATGCTTAGCCTCATTACTACAGATCCCCATAGAATTAACCTTATCAGACTCAACAGAGACCACCACCCATTTTAGCTCAGCATCGACCTCCCCCAACCAAGGTAATTTCAATTAAATATGATGTTGCAGAAGAGAACCTCAATAGGGCTTTAGTCCCTTATTCACCCCTTATCATAGAAGGTGATCCTAATTCAAACAGTTTGGACTCCATCCATGTAGATAGTCCAGCAACATACTACATGGAGTCTCGAGAACACATGGAAGCATATCAATATGATACTCCACTATTGGAACCTAGTTGGGAGCCTAACTATGCCAATGTAATGTATGCTAACCCTAACCCACGGCCCTAGTTGAGATAGCCAAGACCACAGGGACCTAAAGGACCATGCCTTAGGTGCCAAGGAGATCACTTCATCAAGGATTGCCCACATCCTCCAATAGCAAGATAGTCACAATACTATATGTATATATATATATATATATATATATATATATATATATATATATATATATATATATATATATATATATATATATATATATATATATATGTATACATATATATATATATATACACATATATATTTACAAGAACCCTGCTAATGCCTCAAAAGTAATGCCTATTAACATGATAGGTACTATGCACACCTCCGATGGATCCACACCTACACATGTACCTATCCAAGCTATAACAAGAGCCTAGTCGTTGTTGCACAATCAACAGCCTAATCCTGAAAAAGTAGTCGACACTAGCAAAGTTGGAGAATCTAGTGGTAGAAAGATGAAATCTTGGAAGGACTCATGAGAGTGGATAAAATTGAAATGGAGTAAAAAGATAAATGAATTGGAAGAAAGCCTAAAGGAAACTAGAGCTAAAATCTTAGAACTAACTTCACAAGAATCGAATCAAGAGAACCCAACTCAAAGACTAGGATCAATTCTAGCTGAACCTATAGTCGAAAACCTAGACATGATGTTTCGAGCGTACTAGGCAAGATTAAGAGAAGGAACTCATGTAGCTGAATTAAGTAAGAACTACCCAAGAGTGGACTTAGAAATTGAGAGAATGAAGCTTTGCATGAAGATGGTATAATTAGCATAGATCATGTTTGAGGCCTCTCAGTACATTAATTGGAGTAATATAGCAAAACCAGAGTTACACTTTCAAGGACTATTGTCAATTTTTGAATATCGAGATTTAAGACAATCTATTGTCCATACATAAGTACTCACCAGTCTTTCTAAGAGAAATCCAAGAAGAGAAGTGGAGACAAGAGCAAGAAACCCATCCCCCTATCTATCTATCTATCTATCTATCTATCTATCCATCTATCTATCTATCTATCTATCTATCTATCTATCTATCTATCTATCTATCTATCTATCTATCTATCTATCACTAAAGTACAATGTCATCTTACCCTAGAAGAATTTTCAAAAATTAAACTAGATTTGTGGAAGCACGTAGCAAATCAATTCCCAACGGCTGCTTCCACACACTCTCAAGAAGGTTCACTTAAGAAGGTACTAGAAGTACTCATGGAAATAATTGGAGATATGATCAAAGGAGAGGAAGGTAATACCTATCTTCCAATAACCCACCAAGGCTACACCAACTAAGCCGTCTTAGATTCAGGAGCGGGAGTGGCCATCGCTACCACTGCTTTATGGAACCATTGGGGTAAGCCAACACTAAGACCCACCAGGATGAAGCTACACATGGCTGATGGACATATTGAGAAACCATTAGGCTTACTAGAAGGCATATCTATCACCACTTCTGGTGTAGAATTTGAGCACACTTTTGCCATTTGTGATTTTGGGAAAAATCATGCTTATGAGATGATTCTAGGATGACCATTCATGCATCAGTTGCAAATTGTAAAAGATTGGGGAAGTAATTCTTTGTACTTACAACACTTAGGAGTGACAACCATAGTGAATCTGAAAGATTATTCCCATCGAGATCTACCCCCAATTCAGTGGAATACAATCCATAAGACACCAGAAGAAATAGAGTCGGTGCACTCATTAGACTCAGACCCTTCATGGTTGCATGAGGACACTCATTTATGGATGTGTATGGTAGCCAAACAAGAGGAATAATGATTAGAAGGTAGAACTCTAGGTTCAGAACGACAGCGACAAAATCTTCAATATCCCTCTTATGCACCTATAGTGTTTCCAAACAAGGAATTTGAGCCTCATTGTTGGGAAAAGATCTTAGCCATGATGGATATAGCAATGAATGAAGAACAGTGAACTCCTCATTGCAATGAGGATGGATATGATATTTCAATCTTTATGATAGAACACCTAGAGGAAGAATTTATCCTAAAAGAATGCATGGAAGTGGCTCAAGAACCAGACGAGACAAGTGATGAGGACTTAGAGTCCATTATCATGGAACCCTTCTATTCAACAGAAGAGGAATATCTTTACTTTGTGGAAGTCAAGACCCTTGAGATGGATAAGGAAAATCAAATGGAATGACCCAAGTCACTCACTAAAGGTATAGGAAATAAATACAAGAAGAGAAAGAAATCACCCCAGACAAAAGAAGAAGAACCATTTATGGAAGTACCGGAGAATTTCAAAAAGTATGAAATAGAAGATAGAAGAATCATGGTAAGGATGCCTTAAAAGAGAAGTATATGATAATCGAGAGAAAACCAAAAAAATCATAGTCACAATAGAAGAAGGAGAAGAAAAGTGCACGTACATAGGGCATGATTTGATGGAAGAAGAGGAAGAAGAGTTAATTGCCCTATTGCGAGAGTATAGGGATGTGTTCGCTTGGAGTTAAAGGACTTGAAATGAGTAGACCTAGATATATGCACCCATAGGATTCCTATGACTTCGAGGGCCAAACCTACCAAGTAGAAACCATACACTTATAATGATAATTATGCTACCAAGATTAAAGTAGAGATAGACCAATTGATAGAAGAAGGATTTATTATGAAATGGGTATCTCCCATCGTGGTAGTGCCCAAGAGAAATGGGAAATTTCATGTGAGTAGTAACCTTAAAAAAGTTAATGTTGCCACGATTAGAGATAGGTATCCTCTTCCTATTACGAAACATTTGCTGGAAAGAGTCACGGGCAAGGAAGTTTACAGCTTTCTTGATGGATTCTCAGACTATAATCAAGTAGTTATTGCACCAAAAGATCAATACAAGATAGACTTTGCCACAAAATGGGGCATATTTTCATTTCGTGCGATTTTGGGCTCACAAATGCACCCACCACTTTTCAACAACTAATGTTTCATGTTTTCAAGGAATTCTCAAGGAAGAATTTGGAAGTTTATGTGGACGACATATCTGCGCATTCTAACATGAGACAAACCCACATCCCTTAATTAAGACAAATTTTTTACAAGTGTCAAGAATATCAGGTTTGCTTGAACCCAGAAAAGTGTGTTTTCATGGTCAGGCAAGGCAAAATTCTAGGACACATTGTGTCAAAAAATGGGATCTCTACTGATAAAGAGAAAGTGAAAGTGATTGCAGACCTACCTAGGTTGAGAAATGTAAAAGAAGTGTAGGCTTTCAAGGGACATTGCGATTATTATCGATGATTTATACACATGTACGTGATCATAGCAAAGCCTTTTTACTCTCTTTTGAACAAGTTTGAATGGACGGATGAATGTGAGAAATCATTTAATGAACTTAAACGACACTTGTGTTCAGCACCTGTATCGACAACCCCACATTGGAGTAAGCAACTTCATGTACATGTGGATGCATCCAACTATGCCATAGAATGTGTGTTGGCACAACCTAGGAATGAAGGTAACATGGATTTTCCCATAGCTTACGCAAGTAGACAACTAAATGCAGCAGAAAGAAATTACACCATGACGAAGCACAAAGGATTAGGAATGATATACACAGTAAAGAAATTCAAGCATTAATTATTGGTGAATAAGTTCAAATTCTTCACGGATCACCAGGCATTGTTGTATTTAGTCAATAAGCCTTTTAACACTAGACAATTGATACGTTGGTTTCTATTGCTAATGGAATACGACTTTGAGGTAGTCAGAAAGGGAAAAACCCACCTTAGAGCATACCACCTTTCACGATTAACGATTGGAGAAGCTCCTCAAGGAATAGCAGATGACTTACCATATGCATACGTTTTAATCTCGAGATAGTACCAGAATGGGCTAAACCTATTGTCCCTGTCCTCACATTTGGACCCAAGAATCCTAGGATTAGGGTCAGAGTAGGTGAAATTACCAAATCTCAAAGATACTAAATACTTGTAGGAAGCATTTATAAACAAGAGAATCAAAAAATTCTCACTTATTGTGTAGATGAATCAGAGCATAAGAATTGGTTGCAATTAGCACATGTAGATGGCCTTGAAGAAACATCATTCAAAGCCTCCTACATTGCAGATTCTGCATAGACTAGGAGTATATTGGCCTTCTACGGAAATAGATGTCTATAGGCTATGTAAAGAATATGTTGCTTGTTGCAAAAAACCACCAGTGGAACATGCCACTTTGTATCATGTGTCTCTCACACCAGAATGGAGTGAATTGATGGTAACTTACTTGAGGAAAAAAACATTCCCTTAAGGAATGACTTTAGCATGACAAAAAAGTCTAGAGCAGGAAGCTCAAGACTACTCACTTATTGGTGATAACTTGTATAAACGAGGAAGAGACAGATACCCAAGAAGTGTGTTCATGAGAGTGATTATTTGAGCATATTAGAGACTGCACACCAAGGTGTTGCAGGAGGCCATTTTGGCCTCAATAAAATAATCAAGGCCATACTATTTGCAGGATTATGGTGGCCCACTCTTCACATGGATGCACATACCTATGTTAAGAGATGTAATGTGTGCCAAAGAACACAGTTTCCTACTCACAGAGATGAAATGCCATTGAAACCCATGATGGGAGGACGTGCATTCTTTAAGTGGGGTATAGACTTTGTAGGACCCACTAACCCACCCTACAAAAGGTACCCATGCGGAATACATCATGGTAGCGAGAGATTATCTTACCAAATGGGTAGAAGCTAAGGCCACAAAAAAGAATGATGCACACACGATGGAAAAATTATTATTTGAAAATGACTTTATGAGATATGGATTACCTATAGCACTAGTGAGCGAGCAAGGAACTCACTTTCTAAACCAATTCATTGAATATTTGTTATAGGATTTTATGGTGATTCATGAGAAATTTGCACCATATCATCCTCAGACCAATGGTCAAGTAAAAAGTACTAACAAGATCCTTTGTAATGTACATGAAACTCGTGAACAACAAATGTTCAGATTGGGAAAAATAGTTACACCACATTGATTGGGCATATCGATGGCCTCCATACTCAATGCAACTCCCTTTCATATGGTTTTTGGTCAAAATGATGTGCTCCCTTTGGACTTTTTGATACCCACCCTTAAGGTCGTACAAGAACATTAGTGGACCGGCCATGAATTATCATCAAGGATAATGGACTTGGAATGATTAGGAGAAACTAGGCTAAAAGCATCAGCAGGCATATATGTGGCAAAGAAGTACTAGAAAGCCTATTTTTATGCACATGTGAAAGATAAAGGCTTCAAGGAAGGTGATTTAGTCTTAGTATATACACTGAAATAGCATGCACGAAAGCTAGAGAAACGTGGTTATGGATCCATGATTATTAACAAACTGTCGAAAAGTGGAGCAATTCAATTACCCATGCTAGACGGAGAGACAATGCCTAATTACATTAGTGGTTGTAGAGTCAAGCTTTATCAGGAATCTCTTGCATAGGATATGCTTAGACGACTCATGTTGGCAAAGAAGCATAAGGAGGAATAAAAGAGAATATGCGAGGAAGCTCAAGGAGAAGCTCTAGAACACATTAAACACATGAAACTAAGAAGGCACGGACTAGGGAGAGAACATTATAACCAATTCGAGGAAGCACCGAGATACCCCATGGCCATATGCCAAACAAAGTCAACTACTCAGCCTAGCATAGTGGATAGGAGACCATTCATTACAGTCATGCTAAACCAAGGCAACACCCGCCATATGCTTAGGGCTTTAATTGATTGAGGTAGTGCGACTAGTGTGATTAGGTGGTCTCACTATAAGGACTTAGGAATAGAAAAGCAGCCAATTGAGGCATACCTCATATGGCTAGGAGGCATGGAAACCCCTTGCATGGGTGAGGTGGACCTTCCTATCATCATACACAAAGAAACCATGACTGTGGAACTCCTAGTGTGTCATGATGACGACCTGATAGAACCACTAATCCTTGGCCAAGATTGGTTATACTATCACTCAATGGGCCTAAATCTTAGACAAGGCTCCCTACAGCTCGAGACCTTAGACCAGTAGCGAGTGATATCGCTTGACTTCCCTAAAAATACCCCACTTGAGGAATATAACCCCAGAGCATATGAACTGACTATGAAGGAGGATCAAAAGATTTTTGGACAAATCCATAAGATAGGCATGCTCCATCCAAAGTCAACCCATGAGAGCTTGGCAATGGATAGTTGCCAATCAAGAGGATGTTAGGAGATCTTCCCTTGGTCTTCCTTTTCACAATAAGGAGTATACATCAGCAATCAGTGGGCTACATTAGCGGTCAGGCGAGCTACATCAGCGGACAAATGGGGACCATAGGCTCATGTGTCCCATCCTCCATACTTCGCACAACCCAGCCTAGATCTATGGTACAGAATGCCTCACTTCCTGATGGACACATCATGCAAGTGTTGGACCTCCCTTCTTTTCCAAAGAAGAGTGTCAACCAGACGTCTCAACCACGACCTCCAAGAAGTCAACCACAACAAAGGAACCCTAACCCACAACCCTACTAGACAACCCAAAAGTGGAAGCAATATCAGTAACAAAAGACAAGCAACACAAAGCAAGTATGGGTGCCAAAAGGAAAAAAAGTATCATCAGCTCCTAACAACAGTGCAAGCTATGATAAGAAGAAGTCAAGGCAGAACAAAATTCAGTATCCAACCTACCCTTGACTTTATGTTCCATCGACGAGGACTCGATAGATTTGGATTGCCAAGAAGTACTTAACCAAGTGACCCACACCCACGCAGATTTGGGTACCCAAGAATTGTGTTTTAGCTCAACACCTAGGCCATCTAATATGCATCCCCTTGACATCACCCCATCCATCGACACCACTATTGCCTGAATCATATTTTGTACCTCAGTAGAAGAACACCATCCATACACCAACTCTTAGGAAATGGATGTGGAAACGTGTCCAGAAGCCTTCACACAATCCCTTGTATGACATAACACCTACCAAGACTAACCTTTACCCTTGTAATAATTCAACCACAATTGAACTTTGTATAAATTCACGCACACTAACCCATTGTCATTTGTAAACATATCTGATCACAAGCAATGTATGCACTATCTAAAGCATGTAGGTGTCTAGTGACATGCATTAGTTTATGAGAAATCATTCCATAAACCACCTCACAACACTCGGCTACACGGGTTATACATTGGCTATGGAAAGGGATTTTGGTCTCATCTTATTGGGATCCTAATTAATTTCTATACTAATGTGTTGTCCTTTTGTAGCATATCATCTTTGCACTTACTTCGATCATCGTGCAAGCAGAAGGAACTTCCAAAGGTGGCCCCGGCATGTCAGTGGTCAATTTTGGTAATATGTTAGCTGAATCTTATCCTACATTGCAACCACCAGAATTTCAAGGTTTCATGGGACTGATGCCTATCGATGACCCTCCTCTGGGATGCATTGAAAAGGTTCATAGAAATTCACATTGGTTCCAAGGTCTAACAAGACCCTTGTAGATGCTAACTTTATCTATAATGCCATGCTAGCCCCTCAGAGGAAAGAATTACTAAGAACTTTCATCTTGCCTTCTCTAGTGAATGATCCACCCTATAAGAAGTTTTATCTATTGAAGGACCTCATCCGAGCTACCCTAAAAATCCATGGTACTCACACACCAATAGAACGGGAAAGGCTCATTCTCGAGCCCATGAAAAGAGGTGACATTTTGAAGTAGATTGATATCTCGGCCATCACACTAGAAATCTCAAAGCCATTGCACATTTGCATGGAGCATTTTGCTTTCCCCACGCAGGATCGCTTCACCATCCCTCAGAAACACATTTGGTTTGGTTTATATTTGGCTACTACAGGACCTCAGACTATGGATCTCGCTAGTTGGATTATAGATCAACTATACATATCATAGCACATATGGGAATGAAAGCACGTCATCCATGGATGTTGTGCTCTTACAAGAATAGTTTACATGTGTTTGGCCTACGACTTACCCATCAAACGTGCCATGACCAATGAGGAATTGAAAAGATTTAAGGGCACCACCAAGAAGGCAAGGAAGTCAAGCAAATGCATAGTAGGAAGTGCATGAGAGGTTCAATTCCATGCCTCTAGATCACGGAGTCACCCTCGCCACAACCATCCCCTCAACAATCTCTGACAGAACCTCCTGTACCAGTACAACCGATACGCATCCGACTATCACGTCCTGTAATAACAGAAGGCACTACTAGTTATTCAGGTAATAACTGAAGGTGCCTCCAGTCACCCAAGAAATACCCGAAACCTTTACCCTTGGTACATCAAACCCAATTCCCCCCACCCCAATTATTTTGTTCATCAACCCATCCTTTCCTCCCCCTCCAAGGCCTATGTTTCCATTTCCACCCCCCATGACCATCTCCCGAGTGTCACCTCCCCATCCTATTATATCACCTTTACCTTCTCCTCTACTTCAAACCATCTGAGACACCCAAGAGGTTATATATTCCTCCTCCTTTGTAAATTACATGTTCACATCCACTCATGCACCCACCATCACACCACTATTCACGGTCACTACACTAGATGCCACGTCCAATGAATCCACCATTTCACCACCACATCTCTGCATACCAAAATTTTCTACGATCACCACTGCATCCACCCTCCCATTCCCCTTTCCCTTTTCCCTTTCATCTACACCTCACACACCACACCATTTTAATTATCACCCACCATCGACACCGCATTTCAGCAAATGTTTGCTTGTATGACTCAAGTTAGAGATGAATTTTCATGACTTGGAAGCAATTACCAGGCATTGCAACAAACTACTACATAGTTGCAAGCATAGTTAAATTCTTTAAGCATCGAGAACGCTTCCCTAAATGCATGTAATTAGGAACTATGTGAGCTTACCACTCGTTAGATTTAGAATTGGAACACAAAACTAAAGAATCCCTCATAGATGTAGAAAATATGTTGCATGCTTAGAGGGTACAGAATGCCATGCTCACATGAAATATGGGACTATTAAGATGCCATCTTGCAACCGCCAAAGAAGAGAACCAACAGCTCTAGGAGCAGAATTGCGAGAACTTCGAGGTTGCGATGGATAACCCAGATGAAACATTAAGTCCCAGCAAAATCAAAGCAATCCCCTCTGAAACGATGCAAGTATTATTGGAAGATCATGCATGATTACTCGAGGACTACGAAAAAATCAATGAAGAGTATCAGAAGCTACAGGAAGATCACAAAGCCTTACTAATGAATGAATCTACACATTGCCAACCAATCCTTGAAGTCACCCCCCATAAATCCTAGATTAACTCACTAATTTACGGGCATGTGTACTTGATCTTCAAGCACAAATTGCAGCTCAATCAGAGCCTTCCCGACAAGATTCCCCACCAAACATTCTTGTTGAAGAAGAAATAATTTATATACCAATGGAGGACACATACAAAGAGGCATATGAACCACAACCAGTCCCAGGCAGAAGTGTCACAGCAGAAGGGCAAGACACATTTGAACTTCCGATTCGCGCATGGCTCAAATCAATGGAAGAACTTGGTATGACTCACTCTACACATGTTGAAGCACAACTAAATGCCATGGCCATGATCAAGGAACAAATATTACAATCACCCTATTTTGCTTAGTTCACCTCCCGCAGGTATATCTCCATTAATGAGCTTTAGTACAATTCTACTTTCTATACATGACAGAGTACCAATTAGCTATTGAAAAGGAAACGGGGAAGAAATCAACTCACGCTACACAATTTGAGCCCAAAGACCTAACCCTTGAAGCTAAGAAAGGAAAGATCTTTCCTCCAAACTAGCGCATGGAGCTATTACAAGAATATCTAGAAATGATGCACACCTTGATAAAAGCACCACTGTACCTAAAGTACAATCCATGCTAGGATCCGATGCCAAGATGCCGCTTTTGGAAGGCATTTGGGATCAAGGTAGAAAATAACAAGCAATGCGAATATTGGCTCAACTACCCTTATCTAGAACCACCATGCGGCCCTCCAACTGTTGGATATATGATGGCAACTATTGCAGAGTAAAGAAGCAAAAAAGAGGAGCCCCCAAAAATTTTCAAATTACGAGCAAAATTTTTCTTCTTAAAAATCCTGTGAAACTCCCTTGAAGCTATGTAAATGCGTTAAAGGAGTCCTTTAGATGCATAAGCCCCAATCATTGTATTATAATCTTTGTAAAATATTAGGAAATTAGAGTTAGCCAATAAAAGTACCGGTCTCTTGTGTGAAAGGACCATTTTTATGGCACATGTATATAAGTCACTTTGTGACTCTTTTAAACAACTTTTACCATAGTGAGCTTTGAAGAAGAATTTCGAATTTGCTTCTTTCCTGCTGATTATCCTTCTCCATGATCTTTTGTGTGTCTCTAATGCTTGAACTATGTGCGCAGGACTGTTGTCTACCCCTTCCCATTGCTTTTGAGCTACTATAGTGTGTGAGTGAGCCATTACAAGCTGTGGAGCGAGTGTTGCTGTTTTTCACCATTAACTATTTTGCTCATAGACTAAAGCTCGTTTGTCAGATTCGACTGAAAATATGGCTAATACATGTGTCTCATTGAGAGCTTTTAAAGGAACCCAGTATTGACCATATTCGAAATTTGGATCCAAGAGAAAAGTTTGAATTTGTGCTTACTACTGTAAATGGTATTGCGACATGCATTTTCAAAGGATTAGTGAGTTGGAGAGAAATTCTCTGATCATAGCAGTAATTAGCTTAATTTCTTTTGGGGAAGTCTAGTTATCTTAAAGAGCTAACTTTCAAGAGTAATCTCATAAAAAATAATGAACCACACACTGAGAATGATGTTTAACAAGTGATGACATCATCCCGATTTTCATGGGCTGCTATAGTAATGAGACCAATGAGCAGAAACATGAACATAACTCAAGATTTAAGAACGAAATGATTATGGAAATTTTTACGCTTATACTAGACATTATGCTGAATTCAAGAAACTTTAAATCATTGAATTTGGGTAAGTACATGCTGAGAAGTAGCTCTGACAAATCGAGTAAAAAAGTCGGGTACCTGATAGAGAAGCGAAAATGAACAAACAAGGTTTCCTTCACCTGAAAATAATTGAAGACTGAAACACCCAAATGAAATGAAACTTGGTGTGTATATAGTAGATTTATAGAGCTAACTTTATGAAGTTAAATCACTGAAAATGATGCACCAAGCTCAGAGAAACCATCTCTGCAATCTGACTGAGAAAACTGAGAGATATGGCAGTGAGTAGTACACTTCACAAGAACATGGAAATATGAACTCAAATGATCATGAAAATGAAAGTATATTGATTGTAAAATACAATGGACTTACTGATACATATGTGTGCCTTAGATTCACACTTTGATATGGCATAAATCTTAGCTCTTCGAGGTCTCTCTAACCACGACTAAAGCTGCCATCTATTTATAGTTGAGCTTGGGAGGCTAACTTCCCTCAATCACTCTCCAATCAATTAGTGATTGATTTGCTTTTCTATCTACCACAAATCACGAATTCCTAGCTCCTCTTTTCCTTTTTGATCAAGTGGACTCAACCACTTAAGATTCTTTCACTTTTACATTAAGTAAAGTCTTCAAAAGTTACAAGAGGTAGTTCACAAGTGAACTTTACATTGTCTTCATTTTAAGGCTTCTTCTTTGAATTTGTGGGACTAAAGCCAATACTTAGGCTTGTCATAGACTTGCTCCAACAGCTCCCCCTCAAGCCAAGTATGCTTGAGGTCTTCAATCTTCCAAGATTACCTACAAAACAACCATGGATTTGAATTTGCAAAGCTTTGTACCATCCAATGCTTTGGTTAGAATATCTGCACATTGTTGATGAGTGGATACATCTTATATTTGAATTTCATTGCTCACAATCTTCTCTCTTACATAGTGATAATCTTCGATATGTTTAGTCCTTGCATGAAAAATTGGATTAGCAGCTAAGTGAATAGAACTCATATTGTTACCAAAAATAGTTGGAGTTCCAAACTCCAATCCAAGATCTTTGAATATTGTCTTCATCCACATAGCTTCTTGTGTAGCTATGGCAAGACCTCTATATTCAGCTTCAGTAGAAGAGAGAGCAACTGTGGGTTGCTTCTTTGATGACCATGAAATAAGCTTTGAACCTGCAAAGGTAAGATAACCTGAAGTGCTTCTTCTATCTTCCTTGGAGCCAGCCCAATCTGCATCAGAAAATAGCTTCAACCCTAAATCAGATACATAAGGATAATAAAGTCCTTCATTTATGGTTCCTCTGAGATATTTGAGTATCCTCTTAGCAGCATCCATGTGTGGTTTCCTTGGTGTGTGCATGAGTTGACTTAGCACACTCACACTTTAGCATATATCTACCCTTGTCAATGTGGCATAGTTGAGACTACCCACAAGGCTTTGATATGACGTGATGTTCTCTATGAGTTCACCTTCATGTGAACCCAATTTATGGTTGACCTCCATTGGAGTACCTGCAATTTTACAATCCTCCATCTTGAATTTTGCTAACATATCCTTGATATACTTCCTTTGAGTGAGAAATAAACCATGATCTTTGTAGACAACTTCCAATCCTAGGAAGTAGGTCAGTGATCCTAAATCACTTATCTTGAATTCTTCTCTCCTCAGATCTTTGATCTTCTTCATACCATCTGCATCATTCCCTATCAATATAATATCATTTACATATACACATAAGTAGATGACCTCAGAATTACTCTTTTTGATAAAGAGTGTAGGATCTGCCTTGCTTGGTTGAAAGCCTTTGTCGTGCAAGAATGAAACAAGCGTGAAATTCCAAGATCTTGGAGCTTGCTTAAGACCATACAATGCTTTGTTAAGTTTACACACATAATTAGGATAAACTTGATTCTCAAAACCAGGTGGTTGTGCCATATATACCTCTTCTGTTATCCAACCATTCAAGAATGCATTCTTTACATCTAGTTGAAGTATCTTCCAATTCTTGGAAGAGGAAATACTAAGAAAAACCCTAATAGTAGGCATCTTTGCCATAGGAGAGAAGGTCTCCTCATAATCAATTCCCTGAGTTTGTGCAAAGCCTTTTGCTACAAGCCTTGCCTTATACCTGTTAATGGAACCATCAAAATTCTTCTTGAGTTTATAGACCCATCTTGAGCCTATTACCTTCATGGATGAAGTCTTGGGCACCAAACCCCAAGTGTTGTTTTCCTCAAGTGCTTCAATCTCTTCCTTCATTGCATGTTTCCATTCTGATTTTGCTTTGGCCTCTTCAAAGGATGATGGCTCCTCTTGATTTATGTCTTGTGCTATGTAAATAGAATGTTTAGTTACTAATGAGGTGTCAAACCCATACCTTTCTGGTTTTTTCTTTCCCTTATAGATCTTCTTAAGCCATGTTGTGATGATTCTGTCTCATGTCCAAGTTCCTGCAATTTTGCTTTACCTTTAGACATCCATGCTTTGATTTTTTCCATCTGAGTTTCTTCATCATCTTCTGAAGTATCTTGTTCTTCAATCTTTGGTTGATGTTCTCTGCCAAGCTTTGGGAAATCTTCTTCAAGGTCATATGGAAATTTGACCTTCCTGCATGAATCTTCATACCATGATATGTTCTCATCAAAACTTACATCTCTGATTACCAAGAATCCTTTGTTGGTAGGGTTGTATAACATGTAACCCTTTTGATTGTTGTCATATCCAATAAATACACACATTTCTTCCTTTGGATCCATCTCGCCTCTTACCTGTGAAGGAACATGAGCAAAAGCAATACATCCAAAAATTTTACAATGATCTAAGCTAGGTCTTCTTCCATTCCAAGCCTCATCTAGAGTCATCCCATCAAGGGATTTTGAAGGCAACCCATTAATCAAGTAAGTGGTTGTAGATACAGCCTCAGCCCATAGATAATTAGGCAAGTGCTTTTCATTTAACATGGATCTCGCAGCTTCAACAATTGTCCTATTCCTCCTTTCTGACACTCCATTTTGCTCAGGAGTGTACCTTGTAGTTACCTCTCTTTTGATTCCTCTTTCTTGAAGAAAAGAATCAAACTCATGGGAGAAGTATTCTCCCCCTCCATCTGACCTTAGCCTTTTTAGTGATTTACTTGTTTGATTCTCCACAAGAGCCAAATATCTTTTGAAACGTGAAAAAACTTCATCTTTGTGTTTCATAAAGAATAGGATAGTCCATCTACTGCAATCATCAATAAAGGAGACATAATACCTTGATCCAGATATTGAAGCTTCCTTGCTAGGTCCACATACATCTGTATGAACCAACTCCAACAGATCTCCATGCATATAACCTTTCTTCATGAATGGTAACCTATGAGACTTTCCGAATTGACATGTGTAGATAGTACGCATGCGGAAGCAAAATGAAAATTAAAGTACTCTCACAAAACAAAGAATGTGTGAGACACAAAATGAGTAGACCATGAAATGGGTAAACTCATGTGGATTAGAAATGAGCTTGCCAAGAGCATGGAGTAGGCTCTTCAAGCTTCTAACCAAGTACAAATGGGGGAGAGGCCCTCCTTATATAGATTTGTGAGGGGCTCTCCAAAATACATCTCATGTGGGATAATTCCCCTGAAAGGAGAATGAATACAACTAGTAGAAGCAAATAGCAAGGTACCCAAATACAAAGGAAATGTAATGGAAATAGAGTGACTCCAAGATACAAAAGGGGGATGCACTCTCATATTCTCAACACCCCCTCTACAGCTCCATTTTGTAGTGTATGGAGGCTACTAGGGTATGTGAGAAAGGTCCACCAAGAATGTATCAGCAACAGCAGTAGCACGAGCACAAAATAGGAAGTCGTAGTCTAGGAATCCATAGCCTCCAAGTGGTATCGACCATG
The DNA here is from genome assembly GCA_020310875.1 of Ceratopteris richardii. NCBI lineage: Eukaryota > Viridiplantae > Streptophyta > Polypodiopsida > Polypodiales > Pteridaceae > Ceratopteris > Ceratopteris richardii. The sequence continues at coordinate 85,949,318 of CM035415.1, forward strand.
CGCGATCTCGAGGTACTCCATAATATGTCCACCAGATGGATCAAGCGGATGCTCTAGAGGTATTCTACCAATGAGGTATAAGAACGGAACAAGATCTCACTGGACGAGATCACCTCCATGTGCGAGAGATAGGATGACTCCATGTGGTACATAGGAACCTTCAAAGCTTTGAAAATGTCCACCACACTATGTGTATCACCAAGAAGTAGGTCCTGCAAGAGTGAAACATAAAGCATGAAGCATAAAATCATAGTCACATGGTAGTACATCTCTATGTTGTAAGCCTCCATGGTGTCGATCATCATCATGACCTTGGATGTAGGCATCACTACCAAAGATGTGGAAACAGCTTACACTTGGCATCTTTTGAAAGTAAGCCTCAAATGGTGTTTTGTTCTTCAAAAAATTTGAAAAACCTCTATACTGAATGTGTACTGTTGTCTGTACTGCTTCACCCCAAAGCTTTAGTGGAAGTTTCTTTTGTCTAAGCATAACTTTGGCCATTTGGATCACACTTCGACTCTTTTGTAATGCAATACCTTGTCAAGTATCTTGCTTGGCTTGATACTTGATTCCATGTTGCTTCAAATACTTGGAGAAGTTTGGGTTGACAAAGCTACTATCTCCATCAGATCGCATGTTCTTCAAAGAACTTGGAAAGTCTTCTTAAACTACTGTTGTCCACTCCTTAAGCTTGGAAATGGCATCTTCTTTATGCTTGAGTGAATAAACCCATGTGTATCTAATGAAGTCATCTACAATCAGGAAGAAGTAAATTGACCCACTTACAGAAGGTGTACTCATAGGTCCACAGATGTCAATATGGAATAATGCTAAGGGTTTATTTGCAGAAATGGATGCTTCTTTAGGCAAAGAGAAAGTTGTTTGCTTGTCACATGCTTTGCAATTCAATTCCACTTGTGTGATCCTGGGTAGACCTTTGACAAGATGATTGGAAGAGATCCTAGCTAAGCAAGAGCAATGTCCAAATCTACAATGCCGCAAGTTGAGACTTGAATCCTTGGCCATAAAACTTGAAAGCTTGTAGAGACCCTTATCTTCATATCCTTGAGCTATCAGTTCATTAGATTCGCGATCAATGACTTGAACTTAGTTGTGATCAAACTGAACCGTCATGTTGCACTTTGTGATGGCTTTACTGAAAGAAGATTCTTACAGAGGCTTGGGACATAAAGAACATCTTTTAGTGATTTGGCCTCGCCTTTAGAGTTAGTGACTTGAACTTTTCCTCTTCCTTGGATTTCAATGCACTTGTTATCTCCAAGGTAAACTTGTCCTTGATGCTCTTCTAACTCATGGAAGTCATCTTTGTCCTGGCAAATGTGAGATGAAGCACCACTATCAAAAATCCATTCTTTCTTGGGAGTGGTTGCCACAAGTGCTTTGTGTTCACTTGTGAAAAATAGGTCTTCACTTGTGCAGTGAGAATGATGTTCACTCTTGGAATTAGACTTAGACTTGTCCTGGTTCTTTTTCTTGAAGCAATATTTTTCAATGTGCCCAGGTTTGCCACAAAAATTACAAGTGAACTTCTTCAATGAATTATGTGATCCTTGCTTATATGCATTGCTAGCCTAATGACTTGTGTTTTTTCCCTTATTGAATGGGCCTTTGGCCTTCATGGCTGACTCTTGTGAGGAAGTCGATTTGGCTCGCGAGTCGTGAAGGAGCAAAAGTCGACGAACCTCTTCCCAAGATAAGATTTGGCCGCGATTATACAAAGTTGTGACAAATGTCTCGTATGACTTAGGTAACTTGTTGAGAAGTCTGATGGCCATGTCTTCACTAAAGATCTGCCTACCACATTGTAGCTCAGTGATGAGTAGCACCTCCTTTAATGTCAATCCGGGAAGACGTGAGGATGGTATGAAGACCTCGAGCAAGTGGCGGCACAAGTGCGTGAGTGAGAAGCACACAAACATGCACACACATACACACACACGCGCACACACAGCCAGACAAAGAGTGATAAGCAATGGAGTCGTTAGATTACTTTCAAGAGCTCTTACAAGTTTGTTTCAATTACAATCTAACCTCAAAAATGAGCTCTCTAGCTCTTTTTATAGTTTTTGACTAGCTTTGGCCCTGTCCAGACCTAGTGTCCGGCCTAGTTAAAAATTAGGTTCCAGGGCCAATTTGAGGGCTTAAACGGAGTCTAAAAAATACGAAAATTGATACGTAGGTACTTCTAAGGCTCCTCAAGCTCGAGGACTCCTCGGCTTGCACAAAATGGAGCTACAAAAATATGAAATGGTATTTACAATGATTGTTAGTGATAAGAATCACTGTTATAAGGATGTTGGTTTGGAAAAATTTGAAGGGCCTATCTGCCAGATTTGCATCTACTGCTTTGTCTACTTACTCCTTCAGCTCGCTCTGACTCTCTCCGCTGGCTTCCTTGTCTAGTCAGTCCTTGGGTGCCCATACTGCTCTCAACACCCCCCCCTCTCTCGTGTCTGTCGTCCCTGACAGACCCTTGTTGCTGGGAGTGCTGGATGTAATATTCCACGACCTGAGTGGCAAGCTGTTGTTCTTGTAGGCGTAGTCCTCTGGCCAAATCTGTCATCAAACGATCCCAATCAATTGGTCCTGGAATGTCCGGATGTGGCAGACGTAACTGATCTGCATGGATCGCTTGTTCTACGGCGAATAGGTGTAGCAAATGTGTGGGTCTGGGAATGAAAATTTCCGAATGATATTCCCAGAATCCCGTAGAGAACATCTCCTCAAATGTTTGCTTGAAGCATGCGGGTAAGTACTTTATTCGTGCATGCCAAGCAAAGATTATAGTGACCGAGGGGGTCTGGCTCATGTCGTAGACTAAATCCTTGTTACCTTGAGAGAATCCAGGAGCAGAGATGTATGGAGCTTGTACATTTCGAAAGGTTTTGAAAACAATGGTCATGAGCTCAAATATTTTCATACACATTTTTGCTGCTATGTCAGGTACATTATTTAGGCGTGTAGACCAGTGCCGAATTGTTGATATCATGTAGGCTACGGTTGGGGTCCCGCGAGGTGGGGCAAAATATGGATAGTTAACCCAAGCCGAGCATTCTTTATTGTTGCGTACCTTGATTGCAAATGCTTGCCAAGATCTGCGGCGTACCACTGGGCAATAGCAAGGATTATACTTGATATATAGTGGCATGGTTGCCCAGGTGCTCATCATCTCTAGGTAATCGGTTAGTAGACGTGCACGCCAATTAGGTTGGAAGATCGAGCCAGCGCGTGCATCTATCGGTAAATCCCCTATCTCAAATTGAGTGGCAAATGTGGGCTCCTTCCCTGTATGTCTCTTGACTTCTGCATTATAGTCATGTAGCAAGACAAAATAAGGCATGTATTGCGACTCTGATGTTGTGATTAACCGTTGATGGGATAAGTGTTGAAAGTAGGAGGACCGAAGGACAGTTTCTTCCAGATTTGTGAGAGATTGCACTTGCACCGCCACACGATCATCATGTGTCTTACCCACTTTCTCGACCCTCTTGACCCAATCTGGAACTTGAATTTCTAATGTGTCTTGTCCTTCCTCTGTAGTTCGACCACCGGGTGTCGGCATCGGCTCATATGGCTCTTCATAGCTGTCCTCGACGGGGATTTCCACTACTGTTTCAGGTTCTGGTTCTTCAATGGGCGAGGGTGGCCTTTCATATGGTAAGAGGCGTGCTTGGAGTTCTGCCACCTGTTTCCGGAGGGTCTCTATTTCTTCTGTAGAGTGTTGCAAGATTACCGGCTCCTGTTGAGCTGTGGGGGTTCTGGCGATCTGTTTCTTTAGGTCTGCACATTCAGTCTCTAACTTTTCATATGACTCCAAGAAATTTGCATGCTCCTCAAGTAAGATGCGAATGTCTTCTGATGGGACTGCTCTATATCTGGTAGGGCTAATGGTGGCTCCTACAGTTCCTTCCATGGCCGCTTCGAAATTGTCTTGGTTTTGTTGTTGAAGTCTTTTGTTCTCTTCTAGTGCTGCTGCCATATGCTTCCTTAATAGCCCAATGTTGCGTCTGAGTGTAGCATTAGATATCATCTGCGCTTGAAGCACTGTTTCTAGTTCCTTGACTGCTTGGTCATCTACTGTTGATGTCTTTGATTCCAATTCTGAGTGAGCCTGCTGTAAGGTGGTATGCTCGGTTAGGAGCGTTTGGTAGTCAGCTTCCAGAGTGGTGACCCTAGCTTGCAGACGTTGAGATTCTGCCTGGAGGGCCGTAGTGCGTTCTTCCAATTGATGATACTCTTGTTGTAGTTGATGTGCACACTGAAGTAATGTGTTGAACGTGCCATTTACATTATGAGATGCAAGGGGAAAAGTTTGAAATGCAGGGGAGGTGGGATTGGGGAGGGGGGTAGTTAATGCTGTGTGTGCCAATGATGTGAGTGGTGAGGTGGGGGGTAGTGGAGGGGGAGATGGTGGAATCGTGGGGAGAGGTGCTGTGGAGGGTGAAATGTCCATTGGGTCAGACAAAGTGGTGTGTGATGGGGCTACCATGTAGGTGGGTATGGTAGGTGAAGTGAGTGTGGTGTTCGTGTAGATTGATGTTGTTGCGAACGTCGGGGCAATGTGCCGCTGAAACATTGGAGAGCGGATAAACTGCTCCCCAAAGGACGGGTATTGGAGTGGTGAAGTCTGGTTGAAAGAGGTGTAGGGGCCCGATGGGAAATGAGGGTCCTGGAATGGAGCTACCCGTATTGGGGGATAGGCTGGAAAACACAGGATGCCTTCAGTGGGTGCTAGGTTTCCAACCACCGTTGGGATTATGGGATGGCCAGTTATGGGTTCGGAGGATGGAAGGGCTGAAGTGTACAAGGGATTGGTGACGAATGAGAAGAGGTTTTCTTGTGAGGTGGGTTCTCGAAATGAGAATGATGTGAATGAGGATGGGTTGTAAGTGGAGGTAGAGGTGATGGCTGTCGTTTCTGCCATGGTGGGAGGTGGTGGTGGGGTTGGAGAAGGTGGTGATGGTGGATGCTGGGGTGAGATGGGTGATGTCTGAACAAAGGTTTCGGCCGAGAGTTCAATGGTGGTTGTAGGGGTAGCTGTTGTTTCAATGGGTACTTCTTGTTCTGTGACTGGTATCCTTATAGTCTTACCTGCTCGTGGTAACGTGTCAACTCTGCGTTGGTCATACCTTACAGACTGGCGGACGGCAGTGTGGACAGCCTCCGGAACTCCCAAAGATTCTGACACTAATTTGAGAGTGTCGATGAATTGTTGGTCCACCCCTTCATCTGATAGCATTTCTTGCATCAAAGCTTGACCTGATATAAGAGAGAGTTTATGCCTTTCTTGTACTGCTTTGATTGTGTCATATAACCTTTGTAGTTGAGCTGTATATGCTGGTGCACCTACAAGTTCTGGCACTTCTTGTTGTTCATCTTGATGCTCTTGATCGTAATCCTCCTCATCTTCCTCCTGTTCTTCATCTCCATCATCCTCTTCATCCACTTCAACTGGTGTGACTGGTCTTTGGGAGGTTGTGGTCTGCGTTTGCACTGTTTCCGCTTGTTGTGCTTCTTCTGCCTCCAGCTCTACATCTTGTAATAATTGTTCGAAATCTTCATTAGTGAGTTCTTCCAAAGGTGCACCACTAGGAAATTCAAGATCGGTTGGGATGGGAGGGAAGATCACGGTAGAACCATCGGTGCTGCGTCTTGGAAGTCGGAGTGTGAATGGTCGGACTCTTCGAGGTGGAGGGGTGACATCTGGTGTTAGGGTGGCTCCACGTGGTTGAGCACACGGAACTTGGACAGTGCCTCTCATCTTCTTCGAAGGGGGTCCAGTGGATGTCCTACCTCTAAACTGCTCTACACGATTCCACATTAGGGCCCGTTGAATAGGGATGTCATAAGCCAAACATCTATAGATTATTCTCGTCAGAGCACAGCAACCATATAAAACCTGTTTCCTCGGCCATCGTTTGTGAGCCAGGTGTATCTGATCAATTATCCAATGGGGTAAGTTGATGGTGAGGCTCTGTGTCTCTGCCAGATATAAACTGAACCAAATCTTTTTGTGCGGCATAGTGAATCTATCTTGTGCAGGAAAAGCAAAGTGTTGCATGCACATGCGAAGGTGTATTGCAATGTTAGGTGTCATGGACACCATGTCCTTGAGTTTGGTGAGACTTCGATTCTTCATGTAATCCGGTACTAGGGTTTCCTTCTCTGTTGGAATATGCATTCCGCGCATATCTAGAGCCTCTCTCACCAAGTTGTTTGATAGCCTGAACCTCTTGAACTCATTCCCCTTTGTCAGAGATGGAATCACAAATGAGCTTGCACCTTTGGGGTTCTGGTTTGGAGTCAAGGTGTTGATAAGATAGTAGCATCGCATGAAGTCAGGTTTTGGGAGTCGTGCACTGAAATAGGCACTCAATCCTGCCTTTTCCCATATCGGTCGTAGACTTTCTGCGTTTTGTAATTTCTCAAATTCTCTTGTAAAGAAATGGTATCTACCTTGCTTCCCATTGAAGTCCAGCTCTGATTCCCATAGGTACGTTCCTTCACCCAAGGGTCCTGCCACCTCGGTAAACCAGTGGGAAGTCTTTCCTACGGGCATGGTGTGGCCACGCGGAGGGTCCGCAATAGGTATGATTTTGACGGCCTGCAATTCTTCTGGTCTTTCATTTGTCTCAGGCAAAACGGGTAAACTGTCTAAATCCACCACTTGCGGGTTCGTTTCTGTGTGAGAGCTAGTTCCTGCTGCCTCAGCCATGTTGAGAACTTCGCAGCTGGTTCTGTGAGAATACATGAATAGATGTTAACATTGCAATGGACACAAAAATGACACCGTGTCCCCGTTACAACATTAACATGAGGTCCGGAAGAGGTTAGTAGGTTAATAAGTGCTCGGTGCTGGTGAGTGTGGTTAGGAATTGGATAGACCTACAAGCTAAGCGGAATGATGTGATGTGAGAGTTAATTAGTTAGTAGGTGGTCATGGATTTACAATTGGGGTCCGGGGGTTTGTTACAATTCTTAGGCTGCCAAATGCCGTGGATGGGTTTTGCTCTTGGTTTCGTAGAGACTCTTGAGGGCTTTATAGGTGTGTTAGCTTGAAAGTGAGGCCTTTTAGGGACCCATTTACAAGTGATTCTGTTTGTGCTCATTGGCCTTGGTGCGTTCCTGAGTGTTAAAAACGAGTGAAGACCGGCTGTGCGAGTGAATGGATCATGCTGTATAGGATGTGTTCTTGGTGTAGCTATTTGAGCCCGTAGACAAGCCTTAGGCACCCAAATATGTCTTGATTGTGGGCTAGCCTTCATCGACTTCTTGGGCACCCAAATAGTCTTCATGTTAACAGAAGAACTTCTGAAAGACTTCTTATTAGAGTCGCGTTGTTGGTTACTAATAAGAGGCTTTGCCCGTGTGGTTGGCTTGAGTGCAACCGGGTATTCGACTTTCCGTACCCACACTTGTTTCACTAGCTGAGACATTTTGCTGCGCGGGTACCTTTGATCTCCGAGAGAGGTAGTATTCTGCTTTATCTGTCTTTGATCCACTTTTGGTTGCTGCCTCCCTCTGGCCTTTGGAAAAGAAGGGGGTTCTGTTGCTCTCCTGACTTCTTTTGTGCGAACATCATTCCTCTGCAACACATAGTTTTGGACAAGAACAGCATGATCGTCTTCATGTGTACTCCTGGAAGGACCAGAGTTTGTGCCTTTCCTAGTTCCTTGAGTGCTCCGTTATCTAACTCTACCGTAATTCGACTATGATTGACCCAAGCCTGAAGAAGTCCACTTCTTAGGTTTAAGTTGACTGCGTGGTCATAGATCCAGTCTTGACCCAAGACAAGGGGTTCAGTGAGGTCCTCGTCTTGACACACTAGCACTTTAGCTGTCATTGCCTCATCATGAATATGGAGGGGAAGTTCCACCTCGCTCATGCAAGGGGTCTCCACACCTCCCAATCCTATAAGATATGCTTCCACAGGATTGACAGTTAAGTGCAACTCTTGACAGTAAGACAATTGAACAGCACTAGTGGCAGCACCTGAGTCAATCAAGGCTCTTACAGTCCTTGCACTCTTTCCTTGCCCTATATCTACGGTTATGAAAGGACGTCGATCAGTGATCCTATGTGAGCTATCACCTGAAACTTCACACATAGCCACAGGGTATCTTGGATCTGCATAAGCATCTGTCACAGGTTGCTCTCTACCTTGTCTTCTTAATTTCATTTTTCCGTATGCGCTCTAGGGCTTCTGCTTGAGCTTCTTCTCGAATTCGTTTTTCCTCCTCTTTACGTTGCTTAGCAGTATTGAGTCGACTTAGCATTTCCTCCGTGAGGGGTTCCTGATACAACTTGACTCTGCATCCGCTAATATAGTTTGGGAGAACATTACCCTCTAAAGTGGCTAGTTGTACTGCTCCACTCGTGGAGATCCTATTGATGATCATAGGTCCGTAGCCTCTCTTTTCCAGCTTCCTTGCATGTTGTTTCAATGTGTAGACTAAAACTAGATCTCCTACTTTCAAGCCCTTATCCTTCACATGGGCATCAAAGTATGCCTTCTGTCTCTTCTTAGCTGCATATATCCCTGCAGCTGCTCTCAGTCTCGTTTCTCCTAATCGTTCAAGGTCAAAGAGTCTAGAGGAGAGTTCATGACCCGTCCATTCGTGCTCTTGTGCTACTTTTAAGGTAGGTATCAAGAAGTCCAAGGGTAGCACCGCGTTTTGGCCAAATACCATCTGAAAGGGGGTGGCTTGGAGTACCGTTTTATAGGCGACTCGGTATGCCCAAACAGCATGGTGTAGCTGTTTGTCCCAATCAGAACGTTTAGTGTTCACTAATTTTGTCAGTACATTGCATAAGATCTTGTTGGTGCTTTCGGCTTGTCCATTAGCTTGAGGGTGATAAGGGGCAGACTTCTTATGAACTACCAAGAATTCTTGGAGTAGATTTTCAATCACTTCGTTCAAGAAGTGAGTGCCTCTATCACTTACTAGCTCTATAGGTAGCCCATATCTTGTGAATACATTTTCAAACAAGAATTTAGCAGTTGTCTGAGCGTCGTTCTTTGTCGTAGCTTTTACCTCCACCCACTTGGTGAGATAATCCGTGGCCACAATGATGTATTCAGCATGTGAACCCTTAGCTGGGGGATTAATAGGGCCTACAAAGTCTATTCCCCACTTAGAGAATGCACGTCCACCCATCATAGGTTTCAGTGGCATCTCATCTTTGCGTATGGGATACTGAGTTCGCTGACAGACATCGTACCGTTTCACATAGGTATGTGCATCCATGTGAAGGGTCGGCCACCAAAAGCCCGCAAATAGTATTGCCTTGATTACCCGATCTGGTCCAAAGTGTCCTCCTGCTACACCTTGGTGAGCAGTGTCTAAGATCTTGAGATACTCACTCTCGTGGACACATAGTCTCAGGTAACCGTCTTTACCACGTTTGTATAGATTATCACCAATGAGTGAGTAATCCTGGGCTTCTTGTTCTAAACTCCTTTTCCTAGCCAGAGTCATGTCTGGAGGGAATGTTTTCGTCCTCAGGAAGGATACTAGTGGTTCACTCCAATCTGGCACAATGGACACTTGATAAAGAGTGGCATGTTCCACAGGTGGTTTAGTGCAGCAGATTGGGCATTCCTTGCACAACTTTTGGACATCAGCTTCCATAGTTGGCCAATGTACTCCTAGTCTCCTTAGTGTTTGTAGGGTTCGTGGCTTTGAATAGTGTTGCTCTAATGCACCTATGTGTGCTAATTGCAACCATTTTGCGTACTCATCCTCTTCCACACAACAGGCCAAGATCCCTTGATCTGTGTGCTTGTACATACTTCCTGCCATGATGTGATACTTTTGGGCTTTTAGTACTTCTTTATCTTGTGTGTTTATAATTGGGTGATTAGGCCCGTATGTCAATACTGGCACTAGTGGCTTAGCCCACTGCGGTACCACTTCCAAGTTAAACAAGTAAGCATCAGGAAGGTCATCTGATACTCCTTGTGGGGCTTCTCCAGATGTGAGCCTGGAAAGATGATCAGCTCTCAAATGAGTCTTCCCTTTTCTTACCACAACCTCGAAATCATATTCCATTAGTAAGAGAAACCATCTTACTAATCTTCCTGTATTGCATGGCTTGTTTACGAGATATAGTAATGCTTGGTGGTCAGTAAAAAATTTAAACTTGTTTGCAAGCAAATAGTGTCTAAATTTCTTAACTGCATATACCATTCCTAAGCCTTCTCTCTCAGTGGTGGTGTAATTTCGTTCAGCTGCATTCAATTGTCTACTAGCATAGGCAATTGGAAGATCCATATTACCTTCACCCGTAGGTTGTGCAAGTACACATCCGATAGCGTAATTGGATGCATCCACGTGAACATGGAATGGCTTGTTCCAATCTGGTGTGGTCAAGATTGGTGCTGAACATAATCTTCGTTTAAGCTCCTGGAAGGAATTCTCACATTCATCCGTCCACTCAAAGTTAGTCAGAAGTCCGTACATGGGCTTTGCAATGACAGCATACATGTGAATGAACCGGCGGTAGTAACCACAATGCCCCATGAAAGCTTGTACTTCCTTGACATTCCTTGGCCTTGGAAGCTCGGCTATGGCTCTCACTTTCTCTTCATCCGTGGATATGCCATTCTTTGACACTATGTGTCCTAGAATCTTGCCTTGCCTGACCATAAAAACGCACTTTTCTGGGTTCAGACAGACTTGATATTCTCTACATTTGTCAAAGATTTGCCTGAGTTCAGGAATATGGGTTTGTCTAATGGTGGAATGAGCACAGAGATCATCAACATAGACTTCTAAATTCTTCCTCAAGAACTCCTTAAATACATGGCACATTAGTCGCTGGAAGGTAGCTGGAGCATTGGTAAGCCCAAATGGCATTACGCGAAAGGCAAATATCCCCCACTCTGTGGCAAATGCTGTCTTATGCTGATCTTCTGGAGCAATGGCAACTTGATTGTAGCCCGAAAATCCATCAAGGAAGCTGTACACTTCCTTGCCTGCTACTCTTTCTAAGAGATGCTCTGTGATAGGAAGCGGATAGTTATCTCGAATTGTGGCTGCATTAACCTTCTTCAAGTTAATGCACACACGCAGCTTGCCATTCTTCTTGGGCACCACTACAATGGGGGATACCCACTCAGTGTGCTCAATTTCGTAGATAAATCCAGCTTCAACCAGTCTATCGATCTCCTCCTTGATCTTAGCAGCGTAACTATCGTTATAGGTATAGGGCTTTTGCTTAGAGGGTTTGGCATCTGAAGTCATGGGAATGGTGTGTGAGCATATGTCTGGGTCAACACCCTTCAAATCCTTGTAACTCCAAGCGAATACATCTCTGTATTCTCTTAGCAAGGTTATTAACGCATGCTCTTCTTCCTCTGTTAGGTCATGGCCTATGTACGTGCATCTCTCCTCTCCTTCTTCTAGGGCCACTACTATTTTCTTGGTGGTTTCTTTGTTATCATAGGCCTCTCCTGATTGTGCTTCTCGTTTCGGCATTCTGATCATGACTCTCCTGTCATCTATCTCATACTTTTTAAAATTTTCTGGGACCTCAAACAAAGATTCTTCCTCTTCTGGTGAGACTTCTCTCTTCTTTCGTTTCTTTCCTTCTTCCTTAGGGGTTACATGTGTTGCTAGTCTTACATCATTTGTAAGCTCTCCATGCCTCTGGGGTTGGAATTCTACTTCATGGAAGTATTCTTCATCTGATGCAAATGGTGGGTCCATAATTATTGACTCTAGCTCGGAGTCACTTGTATCCTCAAATGCATCAGGGCTAGGCTTGCATTCTTCCAGAACTGCCTCTCCCATGATTGGCTCTATGGAGAAGACTGAAATGTCATAGCCATCCTCATCACAGTGAGGTGTCCATTGTTCCTCATTGATGGCTACATCCATGGTTGCTAAAATTTCTGCCCAGCCGTGGGGTTCAAATTCCTCATCAGGAAATACTACAGGTGCATAGGCTGGGTCTTGAATAGGTCTATGTGTTTCGTTTGCACCTATTTCTCTGGCCTTTTCTCTTTTCTCCTCTTCTACTGCTACTTTGCACATCCATAAGTGGGTGTCTTCATGCATCCATGAGGATCCTGATCCTATGGAATGCACAGATTCCGTGTCATCTTTGGCTCTATGAATGGGATTCCATTGGATAGGGGGGACATCTCTATGAGAATAATCCTTGAGATTGACTTTGGTCGTAATGCCCAAGTGTTGCAAATACAAGGAGTTGGTTCCCCAATCCTGTACCACTTGCAACTGTCGCATAAATGGTCTTCCCAAAATCATCTCATAGGCATGATTTTTGCTGAAGTCACATATGGCAAATGTATGCTCAAACTCGACACCACAAGTGGTGAGAGTTATTCCTTCTAGCAATCCTAGGGGTCTTTCTATGTGACCATCGGCCATCTGCAGTTTCATTCCCGTTGGCCTGAGTGCTGGCTTGCCCCAACGCTTCCATAGGGAAGTGGTGGCAATTGCAACTCCTGCACCTGAGTCCAAAATTGCCTTGGTGGTGTACTCCTGGTAGGTAATGGGAAGATAGGTGTTCCCTTCTTCACCTTCACAAATATCTCCTATCTTATCCAAAGGTATTTCCGGCACTGTCCTATGTGATCCTACCTGGGAACGAGGTTTTGCTAACTCTGGTACTTGTTTGGCTACATGTTTCCATAATTCAGGTTTAACCTTGAGTAGCTCTTCTAACTTGAGATTGCACTGCACTTTGGTGTTTTTCACTACCTCTGTGTTCCTAGGTATGATCGAGTCTTCGTTTCTTACCATGACCGTGGGGGTTCTCATACAGGTAGACTTGGCTTCCCAGGGGCCTGTGAAGTGGGGTAGCTCTTGTATGGAATTAGACTCAAAGTCCAGTCTTTCGTGAGACTGAGTACTCTCATGTTCCCCGTAAATAGATGGGATGTCTTGTGGGAATTGGTCGTGTGCATCATCCACAAGTTCAAAGGGAGGGGCGACCTCAATTTCGTTATCCCATTTATCTTCTTGAATTTCTCGTAGGAAGTCTGGTGCAAACCGATTCATAGAAGAAGTGTCTGGCTCCGTAGAATTAGGCACATAAGCAACCTGGGAAGGAGGGCTTATTCTATCGTTGGCTCTTTCCCCGCTCTCATAGATGTTTGGAGCACGAGCTTCCTGGGGAGGATTACTTATTCTATTACTTTTCCGAACAGGCTGATATGCTCCCTGAGGAGGAATATAGGCAACCTGCGGAGGTACGTGAGCTTCTGAGGGAGGCTCATCTGCCTTTTGGGGGGAAAGATAAGCTTCTTGAGGAGGCACCTGAGCTTCCTGAGGAGGCTGGCTTATCCGGTCTCGTGCCCTTTCCTTTCTTTGAGGGGCAGGTTCCTTTTTTGATTGTGCAATTAGCTTCTCTATTCTTTCTAGCAGTCCATCAAAATGTAACTGCGTCTTAGCTGAGCTAGAGATGTTAAAGAGGCGACTAGCTTCAAACATGGTCTGAGCCAATTCCACCATTTTGGCACAAATTTTAGTTCGTTCTAGCTCTAATTCTGCTCTAGGGTAGCATTTTTCATGATCAGTTACGTTTGGCCCTTCTTGGATTCTGGCCTGATATGCTTTAAGCATCATATTAAGGTCTTCGGGAGTGGGATCTGCTAGGACTGATCCTTCTCTAGGGGGTGGTGGTATCAGTTGAGGCGGGTTGGAAGGTGGCGGGTCGGATGGAGTTGGGACTGGTGGAGGTGGGGTAGTATGAGAGGGAGTTTGAGATGTGAGTTCAGTTATCCTGGCCTTTGTTTCTTTGAGGCTTTCCTCAAGTTCACTCATCTTTTTTGCCCATTGCCTTTTCATTCTTTCGCGACTATCTCGCCAAGCTCTAGTCCTTTTCTTGGTTATGCTCTCAGTTTCACTTACCTCTGGGCTCTTTTCCTGACCTACCCCTTGGGTTTGCTGCAATGCCTGAGCTCTAGTGACTACCTGTACTGGAGCAGTGGAGGTCACACTCCCTGAGGAGTCTACTACTAACCCGATAACATTAATAGGAGTGATTTTTGGCATATTATTGGGGTTCTTAGGGCAGTCTCGTAAGAGATGCTCCTTTCCACACTCTTGGCAATAGCCTTGGATCGTTACTGACTGGGGTTGTGTAGGTGGAGGTAGGGGACAATCACGAATGAGATGATCTCCTTGGCATCTGTAGCACGGTCCCCTTGGGAACGGAGGTCTTACCTGCCTAGGTTGAGGCCTAGGGTTGGGGTTTGCGTACATGACATTTGCGTAATCCGATTCCCAACTAGGTTCATTTGGCTCTTCACTATAGTAGGACTCACCATGTTCAGGAGACTGCATGTAGTAAGCCTGGGGGCTATCGACATGTGTGGAGTCGAAGCTATGGTCACTGGGATCACTTTCTGAAAGCAACGGTGTTACCGGGACTATGGCTCTATTCAGGTTTTCTTCAGTGGCAGCATACTTTACCGGAATCACATTAGCTGGAGCTGGGGTTTGCTGTGCTAGCACAGGCTGAGGCCTTTGTTGGTTTTGGTAGGGTTGGTAGGTTTGTTGAGGCCTAGCATACTGCTGAGGTGGATACTGGTTCTGGTATCTTCCTTGTTGAGGATATGGCTGTGGATACGTCTGCCTAACGGTTTGCTTATTGTAGGGGCAATCTTGCGCAGTGTGATTGGTGTACCTTCGTTCTATCGTGCAATACTGGCTACCAGGATTCACTTGGGATTGAGCCATAATGGGACATACATTAGCCATGTGGTCGCCACCACAAGTATAACATCTTTTTACTGGGGCAAATCTAGGAATTTGTTTACTAGAGACACCTAATTTTTGAGCTACTTTTTCTGCAAGTTCTTCGATTGATGTGGATTGCGTGGAAGAGTGGCTAGATGCACTATCTGAATCTTTGTAGATTTTGGAAAGCTCTAGTTCTTCCCCTAGGTTATCTTCAATGTCAATGCACATGCGTACACACTCTTCTATAGTCCTAGGGTCCTTCAGATACACATAGGATCTCAATTTCGTACTCAACAATCCATCCAAGAATAAGGCTACTTGTTTAGCTGGTGTAGGTAGCTCCGAAACAGGGCATCTTTCAAGATATTGCCTAAATCTTCTTCCTGCAAGTCTCACGGTCTCTTGAGGGGTTTGCTTGAAGCTGTGAATCAGTGAGGAGGTATTGTGTCTTATGCCACTCTTAGAGAACTCTACGATGAAGGCCTCTAGGAGTTGGTCTATGCTCCTGAACTGTCGCTCATCCAATGGTTGAAACCATGTAAGTGCTGTGTTCCTAAGAGTTAGACCGAAGGCATTGTACTGCGTGAATAGATCCTCCACTTGTTCAGCTCTCAAAACTTGCTTGAATTCCGCCACGTGATCATAGGGATCTCCTGTGCCATCAAAGTAATTCTTCATGGACTTAACTAGTTGAGTCGGTCTCAAAGTCCTTGTGTGCTCTCTAGGTCGTGGTAGAGGGAACTCATCCGTATTTCTTTGATTCCTGTGAGCTCTAAGTATCTCAGGTTCCATTCTATTAGTTTCCGTCCTTGTTCTTTCTCTGCCCGCTGGGTTGGCGAAGCTTACTTCTGGTCTATCTCTACTTCTGTCTCTTTGCATTCCATGAGCTTGGGATGTTCCAGCTCCAGGGTGACCATAGGATACATTCGATCTTGGTTGGGGGAAAATGAATTCACCCTTCCAAGTGTAAGCATGCCTATCATTGTCTGTCACCACAAAGATTCTCTCCGAAGCGTGATCTAAGTAGGAGCTCGAAAAATGGATTCCGTATGGAGAAGTTATGACCGTTCAGGGTCCTATGGTTAAGACGGGGTTCAAACAGGATCACTGTGCAACAGGTTTCCCCGGGTTGGTTTCCTAAGGCCTCCTTATGTGCTCTGGAGTAAGATGTTTATGCCCACAATTAGTCCATCTTTTCAATTTAAAAACCCTAAAAAATTTTTCTAAAATTGGCTGTCAATCGCGATGGACAGGGCTGTCAATCGCGATGGACAGGAGTCAATCGCGATGGACAGAGGGTCAGTCAATCGCGATGGACAGGAGTCAATCGCGACGGACAGAGGGTCAGTCAATCGCGATGGACAGGAGTCAATCGCGACGGACAGAGGGTCAGTCAATCGCGATGGACAGGAGTCAATCGCGACGGACAGAGGGTCAGTCAATCGCGATGGACAGTCAGTCTGTCGCGATGGACAGTAGTCAATCGCGACGGACAGAGGGTCAGTCAATCGCGATGGACAGGAGTCAATCGCGACGGACAGAGGGTCAGTCAATCGCGATGGACAGGAGTCAATCGCGACGGACAGAAGGTCAGTCTGTCGCGATGGACAGTCAGTCTGTCGCGATGGACAGTCAGTCTGTCGCGATGGACAGTCAGTCTGTCGCGATGGACAGTCAGTCTGTCGCGATGGACAGGGGTTCAGTCAATCGCGATGGACTGAAATTTTGCAAATTTTTTCAAAAATTTTTGTGGGAATGTGGTGTGCAGGGTCTTTAGTCCACTGTGGTGCACTCAGATTTACCAAAAGGTGAAAATTTCTGTCTGTCGCGATGGACAGAAGTCGGCGACTGCGAGACAGATTCAACGAGTTTCGTACCTGCGCAGCGTGCTTGCGGGGATGATGATGATGATACCTGCAAGAGACACAACAAACATGCAAAAAACAGAGCAAGCAATATCGCTCTCTCGCTCTCTCTCACAAGTGGAATGAGGGAAATGAAAGGGGAAAGGAGATATAGTAAAAAACTGAAATTTTTTGCGATGATGGAGATGGAGGTGGGAGATGGTGGTGATGATGATGGTGATGAAGATGGTGTAGAAGAAACAAGAAAATGGAAGAAAGTGAAGAATTCACCTACAACTCCAACGCGTCAACTCTACGTCTTACCATCACACGCTCGTCCTCAAAGCTCGATCCCCGGCAACGGCGCCAAAATTTGGTGTAGCTCAGTGATGAGTAGCACCTCCTTTAATGTCAATCCGGGAAGACGTGAGGATGGTATGAAGACCTCGAGCAAGTGGCGGCACAAGTGCGTGAGTGAGAAGCACACAAACATGCACACACATACACACACACGCGCACACACAGCCAGACAAAGAGTGATAAGCAATGGAGTCGTTAGATTACTTTCAAGAGCTCTTACAAGTTTGTTTCAATTACAATCTAACCTCAAAAATGAGCTCTCTAGCTCTTTTTATAGTTTTTGACTAG
Organism: Ceratopteris richardii; assembly: GCA_020310875.1. Lineage (NCBI taxonomy): Eukaryota > Viridiplantae > Streptophyta > Polypodiopsida > Polypodiales > Pteridaceae > Ceratopteris > Ceratopteris richardii. The sequence continues at coordinate 85,966,548 of CM035415.1, forward strand.
CTTTGGCCCTGTTCAGACCTAGTGTCCGGCCTAGTTAAAAATTAGGTTCCAGGGCCAATTTGAGGGCTTAAACGGAGTCTAAAAAATACGAAAATTGATACGTAGGTACTTCTAAGGCTCCTCAAGCTCGAGGACTCCTCGGCTTGCACAAAATGGAGCTACAAAAATATGAAATGGTATTTACAATGATTGTTAGTGATAAGAATCACTGTTATAAGGATGTTGGTTTGGAAAAATTTGAAGGGCCTATCTGCCAGATTTGCGTCTACTGCTTTGTCTACTTACTCCTTCAGCTCGCTCTGACTCTCTCCGCTGGCTTCCTTGTCTAGTCAGTCCTTGGGTGCCCATACTGCTCTCAACACACATAGTGCTAGTTTATGCTTGTAATCCTCGAATTGGGCTATGACCTTGGTAATTGTGTCGTGTGGCCTAATGGTCAAATTATGAAACTCGGCCTCTAATGCATATATCTTCGAAGGGGTCTTGTCTTCATACAAAGCGGCTAACATGTCCCAAGCATCCTTGGACATCTTGCAGGTAGTGATATGTCCTTTTGTCAATTCGTCACAAGCAAGTAACAGCTGACCTAAATCTCTTTTGTCCTTGACATTCCACACATGCCAATTGTCTAAGTTGGTATCCCTATCGGGTTTGGGGTCTGACCCATCTACTACCTCATGAAGGATATTTGTGTAGAGATAGGCGTGCATGACATCTTCCATATATTGTAATTATGTCCATTGAAGTGTTCTTCTTTAGGCATAAAAATAGGGGTGAAAGATGGTAAGAAGTTAGCCATAGATGATGATCTACCTTCACTTTTGGTCACTACAAAGCTTTGAAGATAAAGTGTTTAGAAACACTACCAAAATCTTTGCCAAATGCACAAGCATTGAAGATAAAGTGTTTAGAAACACTACCAAAATCTTCGGCAAATGCAGCTTCAAATAATTGCAAAGCTAGAAATGAACGGCTCGATGCCACACTGAAAAAAAATGCCTTGGGGAGGGGGGGGGGGCTTAGACTAGCCCTACACTCGTACAACAATTGAAGTAGATGCCTTGGAGATGGGGGGGTTGGGAGGTCCTAGAGTAGCCCATTGGCAAAGGTCAAGACACACATGGGGGCTTAGAGTAGCCACCCAAGGCACACACACACACACACACACAACACTTCTTATATTCTTGATGTTACAATGACGGAGGCACTTAGTGCCTTGAGGGTGTCAAAGTATGGTTGAAGCCCAAAAATGGAACCTTGGGAAATACAAAGATGTTCATTTACTTACTCCTAAAAATATAAGGGCTACAACCTCCATTTTAGAAAAAAATACATCATTCCAATCTAAATTGCAATGTGCTATAGTGCGCGAGCTGAGCCAAACTACAGGGCCAACTGATCATGCGCTGAACCCCATCGTCGCTTCTGTCCAAGGGGAGTGCCAGCGATCGATGATGTCATGATAGGAATGCGTGCTCAATGCCTCACTATATGCCACGTGGAGCACTCTTTCAACTAACGGATTTATCTAATACCATAGATTCTGAGCCTAAGGAAGTGCAATTGTGAAAATACTCATAACTATAATCAAAACGGTTCAAAGTTTCGCGGTGCCATCTGACACCTCCACTACATAGAGAAAGAAGAGGAGTGGTCTGTTAGTGTGGGGCGGGCTTTGAGTGGCTACAATGGCACTGTGTAGAGATGGCACTGGTATAGTCCATAAGCGGGGCCTACTTACGCTGACACGACTGATTCAGGGGCCAAACTTGCCCATGTGCAGATTCCAAGTTTAGTGCAGACTATTCAATGTTTTTCTCCAAGATTAGAGTGATAAGGTGCCACCGCCACCCGCATCAGAGTGATCCAAAAAGATCTCGTTGTCATTCTCTCTCTATCTTCAGTAGGTTCATTGTCTTTACTGTAGATGCGAATTGTCAAAAAACACCCATTGTAAGCAATGTGCACAGATCAGAGATGGTCCTCTCTCGCGCTCGCTTCAGAATTATGGAGAAGTTCTATCTTCCTCCTCTTTCTCTCTGAGACGCGAGCTTCTGCTGTCTGAGCATCAAAAATGGCGTGTGTGCATTTTCTTCGTTTCCTTTCTCCTCCCCTTCCTTATGTTTCTAGATAAGCCAGCTCGTACCAGATTTAGCTACTAGATGTATTTCCAAACCATGTAGAGAGTGTATTCTCCAAGAACGAGGCTGGCAAAGTATTGTACTTTGAAAAGGATAGGAGAAGAGGGTGCTTATGTCAAAAACATAATAGATCAGGTTCTTTCTATAGCATACATTCTGCGTAAATGCTACTATGTTTCCATCGACATGGTATCAGAGCGCTAGGTGGAGATCTTGGTGGTGCGTTTGGTGGTCGTTTTGGTGGTAGTGCTTCAATTTGGTGGTGTTGCTCTCCACCTATTTGGAGAAGCCTTTTTCCATCGATTTGCACTCTTTGGGCCTCATTTTGCCCATTTGCCCACCCTCCCACCCTTTCTTCATCACGTCTACTCACCTTCCTTCACCCTATTCTCCCTCCCTCCCACCTAAGCATTTGGTGGTATTTTATGACCTTTGTGCTCATTGTTATAATCATTGGTTCATTTTTATAATCGTTGGAAGTGTTTATCACCACTTTGCGGTGAAGATTGGTGAGTCTATCATTTTTTTGTCACTTGCAATGCTCCTTTAAGTGCAGATGATATGTGTAGTTGAGCTTTACTCTTATGTTCTAGGAGCCTTTGAGTCATGTCGCATTTCTAGCAACACTCCAGTGCATCCTTTAATCTGTGTTGGAATCATTGGTTCCACCTGCAGCCGTCTGAAACGAACAAGAAGAACTTCTTTACTACTGTTGTATTTTATAACAGCACACATGCACCATTTTTTGTGGAAACAAGACAGTGAAAGAGAGAAACAGAGATAGTTTTGCACATCTGACAGTGACCTTCCTGAACGTTGGAATGTCTGTGAAGGACTCTTATGCAGACAATCGATTGTAGACTTGCGTTCTGCATCGTTCGGGCAGGTGATGTTAGAGAGGCATTTGCAGTCGAGATCCTTGTGTCTGGATTGAAATTCATCTAATTCGGACTCAAGAAGTGAACTTCGGACCTTGCTTATTCTCTTGTCGAGGTGAAGTGCTTGTGCGAAGCTCGTAGGAGGATCGGTGTTATCCTCGCACCATTGATGATATGAGCTTGGAGAAGAAAACTGGAATGAGGATAACGATTGATTCCACTACCCCTTCACGGCCCTCCGTCTCGGCTCTCATACAAAACAAAGAATGTGTGAGACACAAAATGACTAGACCATGAAATGGGTAAACTCATGTGGATTAGAAATGAGCTTGCCAAGAGCATGGAGTAGGCTCCTCAAGCTTCTAACCAAGTACAAATGGGAGAGAGGCCTCCTTATATAGATTTGTGAGGGGCTCTCCAAAATACATCTCATGTGGGATAATTCCCCTAAAAGGAGAATGAATACAACTGGTAGAAGCAAATGGCAAGGTACCCAAATACAAAGGAAATGTAATGGAAATAAAGTGACTCCAAGATACAAAAGGGAGATGCACTCTTATATTCTCAACAACATGCACTACACTTATAAATCATATGTTGTTTTCACAAGTTAGGGAGTGCAAGTACACTTTGGTCCCTGCAAATTTGCTTTAATGACCTTTCACCAATATGTGCTAACCTTTTGTGCCATACTTCCAATTTTGTGAGTGTCTGACTACCATAATTAAAGAGAGCAATCTTTCAATGTCTTGTAATTTAAATGTGAACAGTCTACCTGTCTTTTCACCTTTTGCAATTCTTTTGAATCCTTGACTTGGATCTTGTGGAAGGGGAATCGAGCAACAAGAAAAGAAGAAGAAGATCAAAGTCAAAAACTGCGCAATAAAGAATGAAGATCATAAAATGAAAGAACCACCCTCTGCACAAATCCCCGCAGGGGCACGCATCAGGCAACAACGTGAAACATCCAGGTCCTGAGGAGTAGAATTAAAGAACAATCAGAACCAAGACATTTCATGGGAAGGACGGACCAGAGCCAGGAACTATCCATGAAGAAGTGCAAGACAATATTTGGCAGGTAATAATCCTTCCGCGGATAGCGTGCGTTGTCAACAAAGTAAACAGGCTTAGAACAATACAACAGGGTCAAATGTGTGCAACCAGGACAAATCAGAAGACCAAAAGCTAGAAAGAGATCACTGGTGGCATGTGTGGTAACCCGTCTGAATGCAGCAACCCAGATTAGTGATGTACGGAATACCAAGGGGAAAACAGAAGCAAAGGACATACCTCGGATAAGATAACCAATTGTCTGACATTCCTTGTTGATGCTTCGACCGCTGGGTGCGTGCATTTAGACCTCTTAAACAAGCTGAAGACAAGAAGTAAATAAAATATCCCTTGTAAATTAGTAGGAAATTCACTTTTTAGTAATAAAGTGCCGGTCTCTTGTGTGAAAGGACCAAACTTAGGGCACATGTATATAAGTCACTTTGTGACTCTTTGTAGGGACGACTTTTTTTGCTATTGTGAACAAGGAGAGCTTTGAAATATCGAATTTGCCTCTTTCCTGTAGATTTCCATCTTCTCTTTGATCTTCTATGTGTGTTTAATGCTTGGAATGTGTGTGTAGGACTATTGTCTACCCCTCCCCACTGTTTTTGAGCTACTGTAGTGTGTGTGTGAGCTTGTAGGAGTTGTGGTGTGAGTGTGGGTGCTTTCTGCCATTCACTATTTTGGTCATAACTTGAAGCAAGGTTGTCAAAATCGAGTGAAGCTACTTCCACTACATGCTTCTCATCGAGAGCTTCGAAACGAGTACCCTATTGACTATATTCGGAGTTTGGAGCTGGGAGAAACCCTTGATTTACTGAAAAGTGTTGTAAGAGGTATCGCGGCAGACACTTTCAGACTTTCAGTGAGTTTGAGAGGTGGATTAGTCTTTTCTCATGCATATCAGCTGAGCCACTTCATTTTCCATCATGTGTGCACATGTCGTCATACACTTGGTTAGGTCGTTCAATCGGATTGACATTTAAATGTGTGTTAATTTCCCACTATACGCACTTGTGTTGCAAACAAGGTATAGTCTCTTTGGCACAAGTCCTTGAGTCATCTTAATTTCCTCGGCAACGGTGCCAAAAACGTGTGTACTTAAGTCAAAACGACTCAAGGACTTGTGCCAAAGAGACTATACCTCGTTGGCAACACAAGTGTGTATAGTGGGAAATTAACACACATTTAAATGTCAATCCGATCGAACGACCTAACCAAGTGTATGAGGACATGTGCACACATGATGGAAAATGAAGTGGCTCAGCTGATATGCATGAGAAAAGACTAATCCACCTCTCAAACTCACTGAAAGACTGAAAGTGTCTACCGCGATACCTCTTACAGTAGTTTTCAGAAAATCAAGGGTTTCTCCCAGGTCTGAACTCTAAATATAGTCAATAGGGTAATGTTTCGAAGCTCTCAACGAGACGCATGTATTGGAAGTGGTTTCACTCGATTTTGACAACCCTCCTTCAAGTTATGACCAAAATAGTGAATGGCAGAAAGCACCCACACTCATGCCACAACTCCTATAAGCTCACACACACACTACAGTAGCTCAAAAACAGTGGGGAGGGGTAGACAACAGTCCTACACACACATTCCAAGCATTACACACACATAGAAGATCAAAGAGAAGATGAAAATCTGTAGGAAAGAGGCAAATTCGAGATTTCAAAGCTCTCCTTGTTCACAATAGCAAAAAAAGTCGTCCCGACAAAGAGTCACAAAGTGACTTATATACATGTGCCCTAAGTTTGGTCCTTTCACACAAGAGACCGGCACTTTATTACTAAAAATTGAATTTCCTACTAATTTACAAGGGATATTTTACAACAAGTTGGGATTATGCAACTAGAGGACTCCTCTAGTGCATTTACATGGCTTTGAGGGAATTCTCTAAAACCTTGAAGAAGAAAAATTATGCCCATTAATTTGAAAATTTTGGGGCTCTTTTTTTGTGCTTCTTTGTTGTGCAACACTCTCCCCCTCTTTGTCTCTGACGTCCCTTGACAGGCTTTACTTCTTGTCTTCAGCTTGTTTAAGAGGTCTAAATGCACACACCCAACGGTCGAAGCGGCAACAAGTTAGATAATTGGTTATCTTATCCGAGGTATGTCCTTTGCTTCTGTTTTCCCCTTGGTATTCCGTACATCACTAATCTGGGTTGCTGCATTCAGTCGGGCTGCCACGCACACTACCAGTGACCTCTTTCTAGCTTTTGGTCTTCTGATTTGTCCTGGTTGCACACATTTGACCCTGTTGTATTGTTCTAAGCATGTTTACTTTGTTGACAATGCATGCTATCCACGGAAGGATTATTACCTGCCAAATATTGTCTTGCACTTCTTCATGGATAGTTCTTGGCCCTGGTCCGTCCTTCCCATGAAATGTCCTGGTTTTGATTGTTCTTTAATTCCACTCCTCAGGACCTGGATGTTTCACGTTGTTGCCTGATGCGTGCCCCTACGGGGCTTTGTGCAGAGGGTGGTTCTTTCATTTTATGATCTTCATTCTTTATTGCACAGTTTTTGACTTTGATCTTCTTCTTCTTTTCTTCTTGCTCGATTCCCCTTCCACACGTCCCTCCTCCTGAACTCTGTCATCCCCGACAAGCTTTTTGTGGCGACGTGTATAGGTCTGTATGGTTGCTTGCTCTCGCTGGTTTAGCAAATTAGCATGACATATCATAAACTCCTTCCACTGTGTTGACTTCACTCCATCCTCTGGTGCTTGGCGATGATGCGCAAAAAAACTTGTTTCATAAGCCACCAATCGTGCATTCAGGTTTGAAGTCATCTTGACAAAAATTTCAGAATCTATTTCGAAGAAGCCGGTGAAAAATGCTTCTTCGAAAGTCTGCATATATGTTGATGGAAAAAACATAATTCGGGAATAATACGCCATAAGTGTTAAGCGGCTCAAAATAGTAGATAGATCAAAAATGAGTGCTTCAGAGCCTTGTGTAATGCTGATGAAATTCAAAAAAGTATATTTGGCATGTTGGAAGACTATGATTACAATAAGTAGCATACTGAATATTTTATTGTTCATTTTAACTGCTAAGTCCGGGACTGTATCATATCTGTCAATCCAAAATTCCATTGTTTTTACCATATATTCTTCCGTTAGTAGGTAATTTTGAGGCAGACTAGGTAACAATGGGTAATTCAGCCATTGATTATTGATGCTGCCCTGGCGCTGTCCTTCCCAAAATTGTGACCAAGAGCGTCTATGGGGTATTAGGCAAAAACATGGGTTTACTTGAAGCACATATGGTGATGCTTCCCACTGTACCCACAGTGTAGGATTCTTTTCCAAAAGCTTCCTCCTCCAAATAGGATCAGCCCTCTCGAACTCTTCTTGAGTGTAATTGAAAGTATCTTTGTTGAACTCGAGGTTTTTGTCAAGTTCTTTATTTGTCATCATCTTTATATATTTTCGTGTTTGTTCTTTAAGTAGTCCATATGGGACACTGAATGGCTTCAAAATTTGGTCCAAGTTTTTGCTCTCTATTTTAGCTTCCTTCATGATTTGTATTATTTGATCTTCAAATTTAGTCGTAAGCTGGGACACCAGTAGTGCCCTTTTCGGTCGGCTCAGTTCTGCAATGTCCCGAGTATTATGTTCAATTTGGACCTCCTGTTCCTCCCTTATCGGTGAATGATGTGAGGGGGGAGAGAGAGGACGTACCTCAGTCTCCTCAGTAGCCTTGGTAGATTTTGGAACTACTGGTGTCCCCTCAATTGTTTGCTGCGCTAATTGCTCTTGAAGCTGCTTAATCAATTCATCCTTCTGCTTTATTTCTTTCGTAGCCTGTGCGATAGTATCCTTATGTTTGAGAAGTTCTTTAGCCACGATATCAAGATGATCTGTGTCTTCTTTACATTGCAATAGATAACGATTCTCAGCTTTTTTCCATTTAGTTCTGAGAGATGCAGTGTCATCCATGTACCTCTTTTCCCATTTGGCAATGGTGAGTTGCTCCTGTTTGAGCTGATCTTCATACTTAACTATCTTTGCCTCCAATTCTTTGACATCTTTTTCTGGCCGTTCTTGAACTTCCATTGGCTGATCACTTAGAAGAGTTGTCATGAGCTCTTTGTTTCGGTTCCTTAGGTTTTCTGCTTCCTCCATGTATACCTTGATTTGTGATTCCAGTATTTTGCTCTTGGCGCTCATTCGTGCTTTCTCAGCTTCGTTAGCTTCATATTTCTTGGTGAATTCCTGAAGCTGTTCTATCAATCTGGCATTCTCCGTCTCTAGAATTTTGTACTGCATTTTGACTTCTTGAACTTCATTTTCTTTCCTTAAGATCTGTTCCTTTGCTGTCTTTAACTCAGTAGAAAGATTCTTATCAATTTTTTGAAGTTGATTCTTGTCTTGCATCGCTTGATCATAATCTTCATCAGCCTCAAGCATTAATTGTTGTGTGTCGAGTGCGGTTCTGATCATGTCTTGCACGAGAGGCTTGAGTTGAGCGATGTCAACATTCAACCATGTCCTTGGTATGCTCGGAACATCTCCGGTTTGCACATATTTTCCCTGCTCCACATGGATGGTTTTGTTGTGTGGTTGTCTAATTTGTAATTGTATGTTTTGTACTTTTTCTTGTTCATCCAAATCAATAGCTTTTGTGGCACTCACTTGAAATGTGACATCCATGGGGGAGGGTTCTGCCACGACCCTTATTGGTGTGAAGGGTTCTTCTTCTTGGACTGTCTCTTTTTGAGGTTCTTCCTTCGGCATCTTTATTGACACCTCGCGCAGGGGTGTTGCCTCCTTGATATGAATAGTGGAAGTCTCATTAACTTTTATCACATGCGTACCTTCCTGGTTTGTTTCTTTACTTGCGGTGTCCAGATCAGGATGTGTAGTGTAGTTCTTTGTCTTTATGTCCTCTTCTTCTTCATTGTAGTTGACTGCGTCCAATTCCACCCATCGTCCATCATCCTTTGATTCACTTTGAATATCCAAATTCAATAATGACGTGTCAGGTTCTTCTTGTTGATCTGAGGATGAGCTTGAATTGTCCAACCCTAATTCTCTATAGCAATGGACTTTGGTGAGTTTCCTTTTCGCTTCCAAGTCTTGTTGGGTCTGCTGATAGTGATGCCCTTGCACGGGCAAATTGACTTGCCCTTCTGTATATTGGTGTGTTTCTTCCAGGGCCCTAGTTAAGTCTTCTTCTGTAATTGGCCTTTGCTCTTCAATTGTTGTCTTCGGAAGTACATGTGTCCTTTTTGTGGCTAGAACTTCCTCTTCTACTTGCTGGACTTCCCTGAGTCTCTTCGTGCCTCTCATTCTGGGTTGAGAGCTAGTTTCTGCCTCTTCCACAATCTTGACTCCTCTTTTCTTTTAAGGAACAGTGGCGACTTTGACATATTTGGCCATGGCCGTTGCTGAGAGCATTTCTTGTAGATGCTCTCTAATGCCTAAAGCATGCTAAATCAATATAGTCAGAGCCATGCTGCCATTGAGGAACTTCTTATTATTCCATTGCTTTTTTGCCTCAAATAAAATTTCTTGGATGTAAGGAGTCAGATTGATTTGATTTCCAATCTTCTTGATGGCGTGTGAGAGCAATTGAACAATAATCTTTTGAGGGTCTATGTACCGATGCATATTTGGGAAGCAGAAGTGTTGGTGGATAAGTCTGACTTCCTATTCTATGTCCACCCTGTTAATGTATGTGAATGTTCTGGTCTTTGCGCCGCGACTCTCTTCTTTTACCACAGTAGTTCCATCCTTTTCCCATCCAAAAGCTTCTTTAATCAAGTCATGCGTAAATTGGATGACTACCCATTCACCGACTTTATCCATCACTTTAGCTTCAGGTACCAATGAATCATGTAGTGCCGTCTGTAATGTGTTCATGACCTGTGTGCATCTTTGGAAGTCTGGCTTATAGATTGGCAATTCAAAATATTTATGAATGCCCGCTTTCGTCATGATGGCGATTGTAGATGGTAGTTCATGCAAGACTCTGAAGTCTTGGGACATGATCGGGGATTGATGATCGGTATCCATGATTTTTATCGTTGCCAGGAAGAGATACTCTCCAGCTGGTTGATCTTCTTTGAACCAATGTCCTTTTGCTTTGGTGATACTCTAGAGTGGAAATTCCAATACTTCCTCTTGTACTGTTGCTTCGGAATCTTCGGGAACCATCTGCACTTGTAAGGAAAAGTGCATTAGCTTCAAAGGAAAGCATGAAGCTGTGTAGTGCATTATAGTGATTTGTTGTCATTCCATCACTCCATTCCCCATGGTTCTATAAGTGAGATCTCTTACCACATCTTTTTATTTCTTATCCTGAAAGAAAACAAGCGTTAGTATAGCCAAAGCATTTATTTATGTACATAGTATGTCCATTCCTAAGAGAGTTGAAGCTATGATCTAATCTCCATTGGAGAATGTGCACCATTAATTTTATCAGGTACATCATGTGCTGAATGTGTGGCCTTGTAATGTGGCCCTACTATGCATACTTTAGGTGCATCTGATACTTCATGAGTGCAATTGGCATATCCATTAATTCGATGGTCCACTCCTTGCAGTCGCTTGGGTTTCCAAATCCATTTTGTGGGCGCTTGGGTAGGTCTTTGTCTTTCTTTGCTTCCTCGGGCTTCATATGTTTTCTTTGTTTCCTCCAGTGTCCTAATGATAGAGGTGTTTCTCCTCCTGTTTCTAGGATGAATCTGTTTTGGTTTTGTCATTCGCCTATTCTGATGGAATGCATCCCCCTGAGTGCTTATTTCTGGTTTGGGTATTATCTTCTTGGGAATCCATATCTGATGTCGTGCTTTCTGAGCTTCAATCAAAGGCTTAAGGATCCATACTTGCAAAAGTGCTGTTGCTTCATATTTTTGTGATGTTGTTTTGTTATTCTTATTATTCTCCCTACGATTTGGTGATGACTTTTCCGGTTTCTGCACTTGATCTTTGCATACCCATTTGAATTTGTTCTTCCCTTGATGCGAATGTCTGAATGTTGTCCTCCACATCGGTGATCCTACTGTCGTATGAGGGACTTCATGAGAGTTGGTTTCCTGATTGTTAGGTTGTTCATCAACTGAATAAGGTGGTATCACCTTTTCCTTGGAGACATTAGGGTTTGAGCTTCCTACTTCTTCTATGCCGGTTTTTGAGGTATTGGGGCTGAAATCGTGTTCGACTAGCTCCTTTTTGCATCTTTCCGCACTCTCTATAGTGGTGGGTTGGAGTAAAGGCTTATCTCCTAATAGACTAAAAATTTCCTTGTGCCCTATCTTCGCGGAAATATACCCTTGAGCTAGGTTGATGCTTACTTCATTCTCAATGATCCAATCGTTTCCTAGGATTAAATCTTCTATTAAATCTTCATCTCTGCACACTAAAACTCTTTGTTCCATGGAAGAATTTCCTAGGTGGAGGGATACTATTGTTGTTCCAATGCATTCTAAGGTTTGACCTCCAATTCCTCTCAATTGGGCTTTTGTGGGACTCATAATCATTTGCAAATCTTTTATGATCGTATTACATATGCAACTAAGTCCTGCTCCTGAGTCTATCAATGCATCTATCAATTTATATTCTGTCTTGCCAATTCCTAGGTTCAGGTAAGGTTGTGACATGTACGACTTCGTCGTGTCAGATTCATGGACTTGGTAGTTGGCCATAGGGATAGGTTCTTCTCCTTGGAGATAGCATTCATCTCGTTGTCTCATCCATTCTTTCCTTTTCTTGATGCGTTCTAGGGCTTCTTGTCGGGCCTCCTCTCTAATCCATTCTTCCTCTTTCTTCCTATTTTGAGCACCTTCTAGGCGTGCTAGCATTTGATCCGTGTCAATGGCTCCATGAACCGTTTAACTCTGCATCCACTTATGTAGTTAGGAAGAGTGTCTCCATCGAGAGTGGCCAGATTAACTGCTCCACTAGTAGAGATCCTATTGATTATCAAAGGTCCATATCCGCGCTTTTGTAACTTCTTGGCATGTTGCTTTAAGGTGTAAACTAGGACTAGGTCTCCTTCTTTGAGTCCTTTGTCCTTTATGTGAGCATCGTAATATGCCTTTTGTCTTCTCTTCGCTGCATAGATTCCTGCTACTGCTTGTAACCTAGTTTCATGTAACTTCTCGATTTGGTCTAGTTGTTGGGATAATTCATGTCCGTTCCATTCATACTGTTGGGCCACTTTCAATGTTGGGATTAAAAAATCAATTGACAAAATTGCATTCTGCCCGTATACTAAATTGAATGGGGTAGTTCCAATGGCAGTCTTGTATGCAACTCGGAAGGCCCAAATTGCATGGTGCAATTGTTTGTCCCAGTCAGACCTCCCATTATTGACAATCTTCAATACGGTGCATAGAACCTTATTGGAACTTTCTGCTTGACCATTGGCTTGGGGATGGTATGGGGCTGATTTTTTGTGAATCACTAAAAACTCATTCATTAGCGACTCTATTACTTCATTCAGAAAGTGCGTTCCTCGGTCACTCACAATCTCAATTGGTAATCCGAAACGGGTGAATACATGCTCAAAAAGGAACTTAGCAGTGGTTTGAGCATCGTTCTTTCTTGTGGCTTTTGCTTCTACCCATTTGGTCAGGTAATCTGTGGCTACTATGATGTACTCAGCATGTGATCCTTTGGTTGGTGGGTTGGTGGGTTGATGGGTCCTATGAAGTCAATACCCCATTTCAAGAATGCTCTAGCGCAAACCATGGGTCTTAATGGCATGTCATCTCTCTGAATTGGGTATTTAGCCCTTTGGCACGTTTCGCAGCTTCGTACATAGGTCTCCGCGTCCATGTGTAAAGTTGGCCACCACAAGCCGGCGAAGAGGATCATTTTGATAGTTCTCTCAGCTGAAAAATGACCTCCCGCAGCACCTGCATGTGCCATCTCTAATATGGGTAGATATTCTCCTTCATGCATGCATAATCGTAATTGGTTATCTTTTCCTCTCCTAAAAAATTATTTTCCCATAAGTACATAATCCTTGCTCATTTCTTCTAGGGATCGTTTTCTTGCCATGCTAGCTCCCTCCTCATGCTCTCTTGTCTTTAAGAACTTTACCAATGTTTTACTCCGATTCGGCGCTATAGTTGAGAAAAGTATGGACATATGATCCTCTAAGATTGTCTCCTAGCATTCTGCACCATTACTCACGTAGTCATGGACATCCTTGGGCATGTCAGGCCAGTACACTCCTAATCTTTTTAATTCCTGGATGGTTCCATGAGTCCTTTGGTGTGTTCTCCATTTGTTCACATGTGCTTGCTCAATTAGTTTCTTTTGTTCATCCTCCTCGACACATCTTAGCAATACTCCATTGGGTTCCTTATAGTACACGCTCCCGGCAATAATGTGCAATTTTCTCGATTGGAGAATTCCTTTTTGCTATCCTTATTGATTGAGTGTTGTGGGCCATGGGTGAGTATAGGAATTAGTTTCTCTGCCCACTTTGGACAAACTTCTAGATTAAACAAATAAGTGTCAGATAGATCATCGGGTACTCCATTTGGTGGTTCTCCGTGCGTTAACCTTGAAAGATGATCCACTCTCACATGGGTGTTTCCCTTCTTTACTATCACTTCAAAGTCAAACTCCATTAATAGTAGGAACCATCTTACCAATCTTCGTGTGTTGCAAGGCTTATTGACTAGGTACAATAGAGCCTGATGGTCTATGAAAAACTTGAACTTGTTGGCTAAGAGATAGTGTCTAAATTTCTTCACTACATAGACCATTCCTAATCCTTCTCGCTCGATAGTGGTATAATTTCTTTCAGCTTGATTTAGTTGTCTGCTTGCGTAGGCAATTGGATGATCTAATTTTCCTTCATCGATTGGTTGGGCTAATATACATCCTATTTCATAATTAGACGCATCAACATGAATATGAAAAGGCTTGTTCCAATTTGGCATTTTCAGAATTGGGGCCGTGCTAAGCCTCTTTTTTAATTCATTGAATGCTTTCTTGCACTCTTCTGTCCAAGTGAAGTGAGTTAAGAGATTGTACAAGGGTTTGGCGATTATGGCATACATGTGAATAAACCGACGATAATATCCACAATGTCCCATAAATGCTTGTACTTCCTTCACATTCTTAGGTCTTGCCAGCTCTAAGATGGCCTTAATCTTGTCCTCGTCCGTGGATTCCATTTCTGGAGACTATGTGTCCTAGGATCTTTCCTTGTCTCACCATGAAGACAAATTTTACTGGGTTTAGGCAAACTCGATACTCTTTCTTAGGAATTCCTTGAAAACATGACACATCAATCGTTGGAAAGTAGCACGTGCATTAGTGAGTCCAAAAGGCATCACCCTGAAAGCATAGACTCCCCATTTGGTCGCGAACGCGGTCTTATGTTGATCCTCAGTAGCAATAGCTACTTGGTTGTATCCGGAGAATCCATCTAAGAGGCTATAGACTTCCTTTCCTGCTACTCTTTCCAATAGATGGTCTAGCTATCACGTATGGTGGTTGCATTGACTTTTTTCAAGTTAATGCACACCCTCAATTTTCCATTTTTCTTAGGCACAACTACTAATGGCGATACCCACTCGGTGTGTTCTATCTCGTATATGAATCTTGCTGCTAATAGTTTGTCTATTTCTTCCTTAATTTTAGCAGCGTAGACCTCGTTATATGTATATGGGTGTTGCTTTGATGGTTTTGCATCTGCCGTCATTGGTATCCTATGAGAACAAATCGAAGGTTCCACGCCCTTGAGATCCTTATATGTCCATGCGAACACATCTCGATATTCTTGGATCAGTTGTATGAGTTCCACTTCCTCCTCTATTGATACATCTTTGCCTATGTATGTGAACCGTTCTTCTCCGTCTTCCACCGTTACTACAATTTTTTTTGTTTGTTCTTTGTTGATGTATGCTTCTCCGTCTCTAGCCTCTCGTTTAGGCATTTGAATGGCTACCTTTCTCTCTTCTACTTCATATCTTTTGAAATGTTCAGGAACTTCAAAAAGATCTAGGTCTGGTTCTGTCTTACTCATGTCTTTCGCTTGCTTTTGTACCATGGAAGAAGCTTTGATTGCTAAGATCTTTGTTGGTTCTTGTCCCTCTTTGCTTTGAATGGTGTCTAGGTAACTCTCTTCGGAGTCAAATTCTAGTTCCATTTATATACTCTCATATTCCTCTTTCCATTCTTTTTCCAAGATTTCCCCTTCTTCTACTTCTTGAAGGACAACCATATAAAGATTTACATCATAGCCTTCCTCATCTATGCACTCGTTCATTGTCAAGACTTCCTCATTCACGCACACATCTAAGGTGGCTAAGATTTCCATCCATCCATGCAGTTCAAAGGTCTCATCCGGAAAGATTTGAGGCATGCACCTTGGGTCCTCTACTAGTCGATAGTTAGGATGTCCTATAGGCCACATTTGTCCTTTACTGTCCTCTTTCTTGGCTTCTTTGCACATCCATAACTGAGCGTCCTCGTGCATCCATGATTGATCACTCGATCCAACACTATGAATGGATAGGTCTGTTGGAATCAATATCCTATTGGTCCAATATTTTCCACTAAGTACAATCTAATATCACTCCTTCCTACAAGATGCTCTCAAGAATAGACGGCCACGTAAAAGAATGTGTAGCAGTTTTGTTGTTCTTTTGTACAACAAGAGCGCGTGGTGCAATGGTTTGGCTATTATACTCTTATCCTATCCACCATGGTTCGAACCCCAACTACTGCTATGGTGCAGCGCGGAAGGATTTTTTACTTCTGCATTTCAAATAAAACAAACATCGGATTGCAAAAGCACACGGACGGCGCCCAATTCAAGTTCGTGTATGATTTTCGAAATACGATACAAGCTTTATGCTTTATTAGAAGCGATCGTAGCTTTTCATAATAGCTTTTGGAAGAGAAGCTCTACTATATAATAAGAGCATGCCTTGTTGTTTAATCATCCTTCACCTAGGATCAACACAAGCTTTCTATAGCTTGGACCTCAGTAGAGGTGGTGTTTCTTCTAGCACATGGGGCAGCCATGGTGCTAACTTGAAGCATGTTGAGGAGCAGCTATGGAGTTCTTCTTGGTGATTCTTCTTGGGGAAGATGAAGGGTGTGCTCACACTCTAGCTCATGGAGAGGAGGTCATCTCTTGTTCATGGCAAGAAGACTTGATTATTAGCAGCTTGATGGTGAGGATCTCCCATCTACATGGTGTATTTGAAGATTGTCTTCTACAGGAAGATATTAGGTTGAAGATTATCTTCTACAAGAAGATGTCTGGCTACTTCAAAGACATTGGATGGGACCATCTACATGATGTTGAAGATTATCTTCTACAGGAAGATATTAGGTTGAAGATTGTCTTCTACAAGAAGATATCTGGCTACTTCAAAGACATTAGATGGTGATTAACATAAGATTCACATCTTATGTTAAGTATTCAGGTACATATTCTCTTTATGCACACAGGTACTACTTGAAGTTTATGGAGGCTGTGGCGTTCATATCAGGAGGAGTCCTATTCGGCATAGGTACAAGAGAATCAGTACTTATATGCTTTATGCATATTTTTATGAGGTGTTTGAGAAGGTGTGTTCACATGAGTTTGAGGATTTCCGGCAACAATCTTGTTAGCATTCTATGCTACTTTATAAGTATGTGATCTTTTCACACACGTATCTGACTTAGGGTCTTCCATAGCCTAAGTTTAGATGTAGGTTTGTTGACCATCAGTTTCACACTTATCCTTCCTCATTCAGTCACTCATATTCACTCTTCTATAACCTATAAGGTCACACATCTCATGTATATTCAGATTACTGCCCATACATCTGAATATGTTTGTTACATTGTACATTCACTCATTCATCTATTTCTCATCACATAGAATGGTTGAGAGTTTTGCTCCCACATTGTACACTGAACATTGGTATATATGATACTATGAGTAAGCGATGGCTTACGTAACACCTTACACATGTCGTCTATTCTTTCTCTATCTTTGTCTCATCATTTGTATGATTAAGTTGTGGTATGTTCATGTTTTGTCAATATGGAAGATTGCTGGAATTAATGTTGTGTATGCTGGACCTATGGAACCATGGACCTGTGACATGAGCCTAAGGGCCTACCTCACTTCCAACATTTGGTATCAGAGCTTTAGGGATTTGGTATCAGAGCACTAAGGTTTTGGTTTCAAAACTTTAGATCTTTGGCATCAATGCATTTAGGCTCATTCATATCTCAGGTTCCCAGACTTCCAGATTTACAAGATATGATTTGAAAGCATCTTCTAATATTTGACATTTGACATACACACTTAATCTAGATGAGTAGAGATTTGAGAATTAGACACTTCAATTACATGTGTATTCATCAGTGTGGAGTATGAAGTTGATGATCTGTTAGCAACCAAATATTTTTAGAAGAGTATGCACATACTTTACAAAAGTATTATTTGAAGACCCAGAATTGATGAAGAGAAGACTACTTCAAATTCAAGGAAGAACAATGGTTTAGAGAAGATGAAGGAATCAGATCAACATCAAATCACAGGTATCAGTTTCTACTATAAGATTATCATTTGCAGGTCATATCTTAGAAGAGCAGTTATGAAGAGATTTGAAGAAATTCAAGGAGTACTTTTATACACTTTCATTATTTGAAAGTTAAAGGCTACATCAAAACAGGTATCTAGAGGTTTTTCTAGAAAGTTTTTGAGAAATCTCTTTCATGGCAAGAAAGTTCATCTAAGAAGACAAGCGCAGAGATGAGATGAGTTTTTTCAGCCAATTTTCTGTTGTAAGTTGGTTGGATATCAAGGTACAAATGTATCTAGAGAGGTAACTCTAGAAGGGTAATTCATCATTCAGACAACGATTGGTGAATTTAGTCGTTTCAGACATTTGAAGCAGAATTTTGATTCAGAGATATGAGGAGATGATAAAACATGTTTCTATATTCAACTTCCATTTATATACCATGTTTGTTTTATCTCTTACTCTAAGTATTAGAGGAAGAGAAAAGTTCATTTGAAGAAGTCAAGAGTGTTTGCTACTTCAAAATGAAGAGAACAAAAGGTATGGAAGTGAAGTTTGAAAATGTTGACATCATCAGGTGGAAGAAAGATGCAAAAGAAGAAAGTCCATCATTTCCAAAAGAAAAGTAAGACTTCCTTTTCTCTCATATTTTCCATATACTTTTCCTATTTTATCCTCTACATCCAAAGACAAGTCTACGAGAACATCTTGTTTAAAGAAGAAGCAGTTTCTTGTTTTGCATTACACTTGGTCATGATTTAGTAGATTTGACAAAGAATTGCATTGAGAGAAAGAAAAGCAGCAGATATATGTTTTAACTCATATATGTATGAGTTATGTTTTAGTTGAAGCTTTTAAGCAGGCAGCTTATATGTTCCCTCAAAGAATTCTTGGAGTGTCAATACAGAGCTACTTGGTATATGACAAGTTGCAGAGAAGTATATTTCTTCTTTATCTAACTCTTGAGGTAAAAGATTTTTGTAGCAGATGTTGAAGACTTGCGTTGAGGTTTGGAAAAGGTTACCTCATACTCAGTATTTTCATAAAACTTCAGAAAATTCAGATTTGTTGATGTACCAGCCAGTTGAAGAATCTACTTTTTATGATTGTCTAGATTTTTGGATACATGTTTGTATTCAAAAAGGTGTTCCATCATATCCTATCACTTGATTGAGAAGTGGAGTTAGCCAAAAGAAAACCAAGCAGGTACTATCACATTTCACCCGGGTAAAATATGAAAGTTATGAAGTATCAACTTGCAGCTTTTGGAGTTCTCAAGGTGAGAAGTTTGTCCACTTATGGTTCAAGTAGGAATTTCAGATTCCTTGAAGGATTTTTTTATAAAAAAGTTTTACAACTTTTTGAGAAGCATGGACACTTGGAGACATTCAGGTAGCAAATCAAACATTCAGACATGAAGGTTTGATAAGAGCAGATTCTACACAGGAGAGATCATTGATCTTGTATGATCTTGTATGATCTTGAACATTTATGAGTCAGTTGTCAATCCTTTGTTTGGTAAGGTTCTTAGCATTGGAAGAAGTAATTCAAAGATTCAGATTCTATCATATTTGTGTTGCAGAGAAAAAGAAGATACTTGTTATGTTACAGAAAAATATGGATCCTAAACTTTTGTTTCAGATACAAGTATTGATCACTAAAGATCAGATTTATTGAAAGAAGGAAGACGTTCCACATTTCATAAAGTCTGATATATTTGAAGAATACTGGATACTAGTGTTTAATCATCCAGGGGGTGATGAAACATGAAGACTTATTTTCAGCCATATGTGAAAGAATACAGAGTCATACCTACAGGTATTCCTATTTCAGGTATTCCTATTTCAGGTATTCCTATATTTCCTTTGTCAGGTTCTCTTTATGTTCCAGCTTTGAAAGAAGAAGGAAGAAGGAGAATGTTTGGAGAAAGTTCCTGTTAGGATGTTCCTGTTCAGGAGAAGGTTCCAGATTTCTATTGAAGAGAAGCTTGATATTTCAGAGAGGTATATTTCAAAAGTGCGCACATATATGTTTATACCAAGTTCTGAAGGAAAGAGGTATGAAGGATTTAAAGGATGAAGATATGATGACATCATAGATTTTTTTACTCATATTGACTTGAGTACAGTCAGAGATGAACCAGCAGTGTTCATAATACACTAAGTTGTGAGTTGATAGTCACAGGTTCCAGGATTCAGTTCTTGATTTTGTTTAGTGTATTTACATGACGCAGCAGAAGTACGTTGAGAAACCTTTTTGGAAGGTAAATGCAAATATGTGGATCCTAGTGTATGTTTTCACGTTTTTGAAGACAAGAGATAGCAGGTTCAGAGATCGTTCATGCTATATTTGTTGTCAAGCAGTGATTGCTTGATAGGTACACTATTGGATATCTGGTTTGCATATTTTCTCAAGTATTATGGTTCATATTCAATAAGTTTGGATTTTTTAAAGGAAAGTCAAATTCACTTTTGAAGAAGATGTTTTCTGAAGTGCGGGAGTACAAGCTTGAAGCTTGTGATAATTTGCAGCTTTGACAGTTTGCAGATTCAATTCAGGTTGTACCAATATGACATTGGACGGGGGATTGTTGGAATCAATATCCTATTGGTCCAATATTTTCCACTAAGTACAATCTAATATCACTCCTTCCTACAAGATGCTCTCAAGAATAGACGGCCACGTAAAAGAATGTGTAGCAGTTTTGTTGTTCTTTTGTACAACAAGAGCGCGTGGTGCAATGGTTTGGCTATTATACTCTTATCCTATCCACCATGGTTCGAACCCCAACTACTGCTATGGCGCAGCGCGGAAGGATTTTTTACTTCTGCATTTCAAATAAAACAAACGTCGGATTGCAAAAGCACACGGACGGCGCCCAATTCAAGTTCGTGTATGATTTTCGAAATACGATACAAGCTTTATGCTTTATTAGAAGCGATCGTAGCTTTTCATAATAGCTTTTGGAAGAGAAGCTCTACTATATAATAAGAGCATGCCTTGTTGTTTAATCATCCTTCACCTAGGATCAACACAAGCTTTCTAGAGCTTGGACCTCAGTAGAGGTGGTGTTTCTTCTAGCACATGGGGCAGCCATGGTGCTAACTTGAAGCATGTTGAGGAGCAGCTATGGAGTTCTTCTTGGTGATTCTTCTTGGGGAAGATGAAGGGTGTGCTCACACTCTAGCTCATGGAGAGGAGGTCATCTCTTGTTCATGGCAAGAAGACTTGATTATTAGCAGCTTGATGGTGAGGATCGCCCATCTACATGGTGTATTTGAAGATTGTCTTCTACAGGAAGATATTAGGTTGAAGATTATCTTCTACAAGAAGATGTCTGGCTACTTCAAAGACATTGGATGGGACCATCTACATGATGTTGAAGATTATCTTCTGCAGGAAGATATTAGGTTGAAGATTGTCTTCTACAAGAAGATATCTGGCTACTTCAAAGACATTAGATGGTGATTAACATAAGATTCACATCTTATGTTAAGTATTCAGGTACATATTCTCTTTATGCACACAGGTACTACTTGAAGTTTATGGAGGCTGTGGCGTTCATATCAGGAGGAGTCCTATTTGGCATAGGTACAAGAGAATCAGTACTTATATGCTTTATGCATATTTTTATGAGGTGTTTGAGAAGGTGTGTTCACATGAGTTTGAGGATTTCCGGCAACAATCTTGTTAGCATTCTATGCTACTTTATAAGTATGTGATCTTTTCACACATGTATCTGACTTAGGGTCTTCCATAGCCTAAGTTTAGATGTAGGTTTGTTGACCATCAGTTTCACACTGATCCTTCCTCATTCAGTCACTCATATTCACTCTTCTATAACCTATAAGGTCACACATCTCATGTATATTCAGATTACTGCCCATACATCTGAATATGTTTGTTACATTGTACATTCACTCATTCATCTATTTCTCATTGTTGAAGAAACACTCACGAATTTGACGGACAAACAAAGAAAAGGAAAAAAAGAAAAAAAAAGGAAGCAGAATCAGACAAAATCAAAAGCCTTAGTGGAGGGACAAATCCACGACCGTTATGTACAGTACAGAATCTCCCAGGATCAGAGTCCGCTACCCCGAATCAAACTGTACAAAAGGAGAACGTGCAAAGGAATAATAGAAGGGAAGTGCAAACAAGAACGTGCTTAAGAAGATCGCACAGTATAAATAAGAGCACATGTAGAAGAAGAAAAAGAGAGAGAGAGGAGAATAGAGAATAGAGAGAGAAGAAATATAGCAGATGCGCAGAGACGCAGAGATACAGATAGAAGACGCCATAGATCACGTATGTAGAAGAAGACGCCAGAGATCGCGTATGTATAGATGAATAACAGAAGCATGAGATATCGGGTATTCATCTGAGAGAGATGGTAATAAGAAACTACTCAGTATAGGAGAGTTTCTGTAGCTTGAGCAAGAAGAGGCCAAGCTCACTTGTACACATCTTCTCTAATAGAAAACACATGTTCATGTGGATGTTTGTGCGTATTGTTTGTATGTGGAAGAAACAGAGTATGTTTATGTTACAGTTAAAGTTAGTCAACAGTTAAACGTTTTCTCAGTAAACACATTTTCGGTCAATTGCAGTTCTTACTGTAAACGTGTTTTCCGGTAGAAGAACGAAGTAGATCTCGCAGAGTAATGCAAAGTTTTGTGTGAGAGATAGCTCATTTTGTAGCTAGACATCTCTACTTTTAGTTGATCAAGCTTTCCGGTGGGAAAGATATCCACACACAGTACAAAGTCTGACCGGAAAGAGGCCATCTGAACTAGAGGAGTTTTTTCTTAAACCTCAGAAAGAGTTCAGTAAGTTAAGGAAGCTTTGCGTCACTTCCTTACTTCATGTATGTTCGCTTGAAGTAATCATAAACAGAATTGAAGTTCATTCCGGTACGATTACGGTGTCAGTCCAGTGACAGTCCAGTGAAGTTTTGGTGAAATTTTTCAGTGAATTTAGAGCGCAGTCTTATATGTTGAGCGCTAGACTTTGCTAAGCTATTGATTGATTACAGAGGTGTTCTAAATCACTCTAGCTTAGTTCTTCTTCGGTGTGGCGGTTTCCGCAAGGCTCAGCCTTCGTCGCGTCGATAAGGAGTGGTATGAGAGTAAAGGAAGTATACCACATTTTCCGCAACAGTAGTATCAGAGCTAGGCATATCTAATCAGAGTCAGAGCTAGGCATATCTAATCAGAGTCAGAGCTAGGCATATCTAATGAGAGTCAGAGCTAGGCATATCTAATCAGAGTCAGAGCTAGGCATAACTAATCAGAGTCAGAGCTAGGCATATCTAATCAGAGTCAGAGCTAGGCATATCTAATTAGAGCCCAGAGTATTCACCATTATTGGAGACCAGAGCCGGTTAACCTCAACGAGTGGAACTAGAACGAGGAAGATTCTCAAAAGCTCACCGGAAGTAACAGAAACAAGAAGATCATGGCAGACCACGTTACTATTGATAAGATGGACAGAGATAATTATCCCGCATGGGTAATGCGCATGGAAGCCTTACTTATGAGTAAGGACTTAATGATGTACGTGACCGGAGAAGAAAAGACGCCGACTTTCGAAGATGATAGTCAACCGGAAAAAGAAGAATTAGAAGCCTTGAAGCTGTGGCAGAAGAAAGATGCAACGACAAGAGCCTACATCTATAATACCGTAACAGACCATCTACTACCGCATATTAGAGGTCTGGAGAAAGCAGAGGACATATGGAGTGCATTGGAAGATCATTTCCAAAATACTACGAAAGCCAGGAAGGCTAGTTTATGGTCCGAATTTACGACATTCAAAAAGAAGTCGAGTCAAAGCATAAGTGACTACGTCACTAAAATGAAGGATCTAGGAGATAGTCTTGGATCCATAAATGAAGAAGTTGAAGATCATAGATTGATAGCGCAAGTGCTCACAGGTTTGAGAGGAGATGAAAGGTGGAAACCTTTCGTACTATCAACTGAACTTTCTTTAAATCATTTTGTGCCAGATTTAAACCAGTTGCTTGGTTTGATGCTCACATATGAGCAAGACCTGAAAGGAGATGCAGATAAAGGACAAAGCTCTGCAATGTACATGAAGAACAAAAAGAAAGACAAAGGTAAGTCAAAAGACGAAGAAGAGTCGAGCTCTCAGGCCTATTACGCAAGAGGTAAAGGCACTGGCAGAGGAAGAGCAAGAGGTTTTGGAAGAGGAAGAAGTAACCAGAATACCAACAAGAAGGCTTGCTGGATCTGTGGACTCAGTAATCATTTGGCTCATGATTGCTGGCATAATCAACAAGGATCAAATCAAAATCAGAACAATAATAGCAGAGGCAAAGGCACAAGATATCAAAGAGGAAGAAAAAATCAAAGAGGAGGCTATGGTAGAGGTGGAGTAAGAAGTTGGGGACAGAATCAATCCTACAACACCACCTACAACAACTACGCAAACGACACGCAGAATGAAAGTCATACATCGTTGATGATGAACTCTATCAGCACATCAGATAATGAAGACCTAAAGGTATTTTACATTGATTCTGGATGCTCTAATCATTTGTCAGGAAATATAGAACTAATGTCAGAACTAGAAAAAGGTAGTTCTAGTCACACTGTTCAAACAGGTGACAATACGAGACATAGTGTACACTCAATTGGAAAAGTGAAATGTAAGAGTGGAGCAGATTTGCTAACCAATGTCTTGTATGTCCCAACAATACCGAAAAATTTGATTAGCGTGGGACAGATAGTTGAGAAACGTTTTCAGGTCAGATTTACAAATAAAGGTGTATTTGTAGAAGATCCCGAGAACGGATACAATCAGATCGTCTTTGGTAAGAAAGAAGGCAGACTCTTTACTTTAAGAGTACAAGGGAACATTGGCCAAGCGTTGCTCACACATGGTGAGACGGTTATTACAGAACTTGATTTATGGCATAAGAGATTGGGTCATTTCAATGAAAAAGGAATTAAAGCTATGATAACGAATCAGTCAGTATTGGGATTACCAAATATACAGAATCAACATATGATTCACAAGTGTGAAGCATGCCAGTTGGGAAAAGCCCACAGGTTACCTTTCTAGAAGAAAGGATTCAAACATGATGAAGTACTCGAGCTTATTCATACAGATGTGTGGGGGCCAACGAAAGAAGGATCAATCAGCGGATCAAGGTACTATGTTCTATTCATTGATGATGCAACAAGGTGGATAACTCTTTATGTTTTAAAAGAGAAATCAGAAGTATTTGGAGCCTTTAGGCATTTTCATGCATATGCTGAAAGACTTACCGGACGAAAACTTAAAAGACTAAGGTCTGATGGAGGGGGAGAATACTTCTCCCGAGAATTCAATGACTATCTTTGGAATGTAGGTATCAAAAGAGAAATAACCTGCAGATATACACCACAACAAAATGGAGTAGCAAAAAGAAGGAACCGAGTTCTAGTCGAGTTCGCACGAGCTATGCTAAACGAAAAAGATTGTCCAAATTATCTTTGGGCTGAAGCTGTAAATACAGCTACATACTTGGTAAACAGATTACCATGTACAGCATTAGAAGGAATGACCCCTTATGAAGCTTGGTGGGGAAAGAAGCCAACACTTGATCACTGCAAAGTGTTTGGATCAGTAGCGTATGCTTATGTACCGTCTCAACTTAGACATAAGCTTGAACCAAAAGCAGAGAAATATGTGTTCGTCGGATATGATGAAAGGCAGATGGGTTACAGGTTATGGAATCCTCTAACCAAACAATTTACTATGTCCAGAGATGTTACATTTGATGAACAGAAAAGCTGGTATGCAGATCAAAGTCATACGACTGAAGAATTCGAAGAAGAAATAAAAAGAAGAGAGAAAGGGAAATCAATTGTTCAGGTAAATAGAGATGAAAATCATATGCAGGCAAGTACGTCCAGGAACGGATCAGGTATGAGAAACAAAGATGAAGACGTGTATTCAGATACACACGAAGAATACAAACCAAGAAGGTCAAGCAGAACTAGAAGACAACCAGAAAGGTATTCATATGATACCTCATACATAACTCAGAAAGACTATGCATATATGGTCAAAGATGATGAAGAACCACAGAGCTATGATGAAGCAAAAGGCAAGAAGCAATGGGAAGAAGCAATGAAAGAAGAAATCAGCGCACTAGAGGAGAACAAGACATGGGAACTTGTTCCGAAACCAAATGGTAAGAAAGTAATATGAAATAAATGGGTTTTCAAAATAAAGAAATTTGCAGATGGAAGGATTGCCAGACACAAAGCAAGACTGGTGGTCAAAGGCTATGCCCAAAAGCATGGCATAGATTACGATGAGACGTTTAGTCCGATGGCAAGGATGTCAACCATAAGAACAGTAATCGCTGTAGCTGCATCAAAAGGATGGAAGCTAAGTCAACTAGATATAAAGAACGCATTTCTGAATGGATACATTTTTTATGAAGTGTACATGGAACAACCTGAAGGGTTCGAAAGTTCCAGATACCCAAACTTTGTTTGCAGATTAAAGAAAGCACTTTACGGATTGAAGCAAGCTCCAAGAGCTTGCAGCTACAGACTTGTGAAGTACCTCAATGAAATTGGATACCAAAGTTCGAAGGCAGACGCAAGTCTACTCATAAAAGGAACAGAAGAAGGAATGCTCTACATTTGTATTTATGTAGACGACTTAATAATCACAGGAACATCAGATGAAGGGATTACAGAAGTAAAGAAACTACTCGAAAGAGAGTTCAAGATCAGTGACCTAGGAAAGTTGTCATACTTTCTAGGAATGGAAATCACATACACAGATCATGGTGTATATGTGTCACAAGAAAGGTATCTCCTAAACTTACTAAAGAAGTTTAATATGGAGAATTGCAGAGAAGCTTCAACACCGCTTGAAGTAAATCATAAACTCAGTAGATACAGTGGAGCAGAGTTTAAAGATATGAAGAAATATCAGTCACTTGTAGGAAGTTTAATTTATGCTACGCTAACAAGACCGGATCTTAGTTATGCAGTGGGAGTTCTCTCACAATTTATGCATTGTCCGACAGATCAACATTGGGTTGCAGGACAGAGAGTTCTTAGATACGTCAAAAGAACTATAAAAGAAGGATTATATTATCCTTTTATGTCGGATATAAAGCTCAGAGCATACAGTGACTCAGACTGGGCTGGAAGTCAAGATGACAGAAGGTCAACACACGGGTATATGATATACCTAGGAGATAAGCTGGTAAGCTGGTGTTCAAAGAAGCAACACACAGTAGCGTTATCGTCAACAGAAGCCGAATACAAAGGACTGGTAGAAGCAGCTAAAGAAGTAATATGGATGCAGACCTTGTTCAAAAGCATGGGTATTGATCAAGGTATACCTATCATACATGGAGATAATATGAGTTCAATATATCTTGCAGCAAACCCAGTATTTCATGCAAGAACAAAGCACATAGAGATTCAGTATCATTTCTTGAGGGAAAAGATAATGGAGAAAGAGATAGAAATAGTATACACTCCGACAAAAGATCAGATTGCAGATATTTTGACAAAGAGCTTGGATGGAACAAAGACAAACAGATTCAAAGAGATGGCAGGTATAAAAGAAAGAAAGATATATGAAAGACCAGAAGAAGTCAAATTAGTGATTGAGGGGGAGCTGTTGAAGAAACACTCACGAATTTGACGGACAAACAAAGAAAAGGAAAAAAAGAAAAAAAAAGGAAGCAGAATCAGACAAAATCAAAAGCCTTAGTGGAGGGACAAATCCACGACCGTTATGTACAGTACAGAATCTCCCAGGATCAGAGTCCGTTACCCCGAATCAAACTGTACAAAAGGAGAACGTGCAAAGGAATAATAGAAGGGAAGTGCGAACAAGAACGTGCTTAAGAAGATCGCACAGTATAAATAAGAGCACATGTAGAAGAAGAAAAAGAGAGAGAGAGGAGAATAGAGAATAGAGAGAGAAGAAATATAGCAGATGCGCAGAGACGCAGAGATACAGATAGAAGACGCCATAGATAGCGTATGTAGAAGAAGACGCCAGAGATCGCGTATGTATAGATGAATAACAGAAGCTTGAGACATCGGGTATTCATCTGAGAGAGATGGTAATAAGAAACTACTCAGTATAGGAGATTTTCTGTAGCTTGAGCAAGAAGAGGCCAAGCTCACTTGTACACATCTTCTCTAATAGAAAACACATGTTCATGTGGATGTTTGTGCGTATTGTTTTTATGTGGAAGAAACAGAGTATGTTTATGTTACAGTTAAAGTTAGTTAACAGTTAAACGTTTTCTCAGTAAACGCATTTTCGGTCAGTTGCAGTTCTTACTGTAAACGTGTTTTCCGGTAGAAGAAAGAAGTAGATCTCGCAGAGTAATGCGAAGTTTTGTGTGAGAGATAGCTCATTTTGTAGCTAGACATCTCTACTTTTAGTTGATCAAGCTTTCCGGTGGGAAAGATATCCACACACAGTACAAAGTCTGACCGGAAAGAGGCCATCTGAACTAGAGGAGTTTTTTCTTAAACCTCAGAAAGAGTTCAGTAAGTTAAGGAAGCTTTGTGTCACTTCCTTACTTCATGTATGTTCGTTTGAAGTAATCATAAACAGAATTGAAGTTCATTCCGGTACGATTACGGTGTCAGTCCAGTGACAGTCCAGTGAAGTTACGGTGAAATTTTTCAGTGAATTTAGAGCGCAGTCTTATATGTTGAGCGCTAGACTTCGCTAAGCTATTGATTGATTACAGAGGTGTTCTGAATCACTCTAGCTTAGTTCTTCTTCGGTGTGGCGGTTTTCGCAAGGCTCAGCCTTCGTCGCGTCGATAAGGAGTGGTATCAGAGTAAAGGAAGTATACCACATTTTCCGCAACACTCATCACATAGAATGGTTGAGAGTTTTGCTCCCACATTGTACACTGAACATTGGTATATATGATACTATGAGTAAGCGATGGCTTACGTAACACCTTACACATGTCGTCTATTCTTTCTCTATCTTTGTCTCATCATTTGTATGATTAAGTTGTGGTATGTTCATGTTTTGTCAATATGGAAGATTGCTGGAATTAATATTGTGTATGCTGGACCTATGGAATCATGGACCTGTGACATGAGCCTAAGGGCCTACCTCACTTCCAACAAGGTCCTCTTCCTCCTTGTGTATGGAATTCCATTGTAGTGGAGGGACATCTCTGTAGGAAAAGGTGTGCAAGTTTATCTTGGTTGTATTTCCTTGATGTTGTAGGTACAATGAATCTCTTCCCCAGTCTTGCACTACCCACATTTTTCTCATAAAGGGTCTTCCTAATATCATCTCGTAATTATTAGCCTTTTTGAATTTACAAATGGCTAGTGTGTGCTCAAATTCAACTCCATAGGTCGTTAATTTGATTCTTTCCAGTATTTCTAGGGGTTTCTCCACATGACCGTCTGCTAATTAGAGCTTCATGTGTGTGGGTCGTAAGGCTGGTTTTCCCCATTTCTCCCAAATCTCCTTGGTGGCAATTCCTACCCCGGCTCCCGTGTCTAGGATAGCCTTGGTCATGTACCCATTGTAAGTGACAGGTAGGCACGTATTACCTTCGTCTCCTTCACTAAACTCTCCCACTTTATCAACTCGGATTTGTATTTTAGAAGTGTTTTCTTTTCCCCTTCCTTCCTTTTCTTCCTTCGCTGGCTCCAATTCTAATTGACTCGCTAATTGTCTCCATAATTGTGGCTTAAGTTGAAGTAACTCTTCCACAGTCAATTTGCATTGTACTTTTGTTTTCTTTAGTTCCGTTAGATTGTGTGAACTCTTTTCCGAGTTTCTTTTTCCTTTTCCATGTACTGTGGGTGCTCGTATTATTATAGACTCCTTTTCATATTCTCCCATGTAATTAGGTAAGGTTGAAACACTCAGGGTTTCCTCTCTATTTCTATCTAGTCTTGATACTTCCTCATATACTTCCTTCAGGTTGGGATTTGGTTGATAAACTTCCACATCTATTTCCTCAAAGGGAGGATTTGATACTCCATTTTTCTTCCATTGTTCTTCGCGAAGTCTATTCCATAATTCCTTTGGCCATTCTGCCTCTAAGTCCGGTATTATTGACACAGGTTCATCTTAAATTTTCATTTGTTCACCTTTTTCATCTTTCCTTCTAAATTCTTTACCTTTGGATTTGACACATTCTTCGTATGGGTCATCTGCTATCCTTGTCTCTGGCAGAGCTGGGATAGCCTTTTCTAGGGTTGCTTGTGCCACCTCTATAAGCTTTCTACATATCGCTAGTCTTTCTTTTTCTAATTCCCCTTGTGGGTAAAGTTTTTCGTGTTGCTCTACATTCGGACCCATCTTAATTCTAGCTTGGTAAGCTTTCAGCCACATGTCTAAGTCATCGGGTTTTGGGTCAGCTAGAATTGATCTTGGTTTCTCTATCTCTTGGATAAGTGGTGGCACTAGAATCTCCTCCCGAATCCTTTGTTCTCTAAGCTCATTCTTGTTTTGGATATTTTTATTTTTTTGACTCTCATTTTTTGCCCATTTATCTTTGAGTTTTTCTCTTCTCTCCTTCCATTTTTGTGCTTTGGTGTTCTGGGTACTCTTACGTGGATCCTCAGAATCTTCAACTATTTGAATCTTGGGGCTTACCGTTTTATCGCTCTCTTTTTCCTATTCTAGTTGTTTTCCTTTTTTTTCTTTTGTTTGAGCTCTAGTAATGGCCTTTAAAGGTACTATATATTCCTTATCACTTCCTGATCCTTCTATTACTTCAATTACATTGATTGGTGCAGTGTCTTGGACTTTGGTTGGGTTCTTAGGGCAGTCCCTGAAAAGGTGTTCCTTTCCGCAATCATTGCAATATCCTTCACAAGTCCTAGGTGGTGGTGGATTGTAAGGTCGAGGGCACTCTCTAATAAAATGGTCTCCTCCACATCTATAACACGGTCCTCTTGGCACAGGTGATCTAATGGTTGGTCTCATGGGTGGTTGTGCTTTAGGAGCGATATACATTAGAGTTGTGACCTCTGTTCCATAGCTCTGGTCATAGTTTTCATATCCATAATAAGCCGAATCATAGATTGGTTCGTAATCTAACATGTTAGCTTCATATGGGTAGTAATCTCCTTGTGGCAGCTCATATCCAGGGTTAGCTGATTCCACATTGATTGTCGATGATGCTGGCACTATGGCTCTTTCCAACTTTTCTTCTGACTGGGCATACTTCATAGGAACTACCTGTTGAGGTTGTGACAGTTGGGGTCCTAACACTGGTTGTGGTGGTGGATACGATGCCTGCTCATATGGTCTTGGTGCTCGTGCTGGTGTGGAATAGGGATTGTATCTGGGCATCTCTCTGCCTTGCTCTCTAGGTGGATATCCATATGGCCAGTACAGTGGTGGTTGGAAAGGTCGTGCTTGCCTATTGAATGGACAATTTTTAGTGGTGTGATTAGTGTATTTTTGTTCTATGTGGCAGCACAAAGCGGTTCCTGGTTGGTGCTATCTGTGTTTGATGTGCACCGGTCCCTCCTCGCACACACATGTGTGTGGGGTGATCTCCTCCATATAGACTACATCTTCGTAGCATAGGCACTCTTTGGGCTGGTTGTTCATAAGTTCTTTGTCCCTGGACTCCTAGTTTTTTTGCTAATAGCTCCGCTAATTCTTCCATATTACTGGATTTGGAAGTAATGGAACTTCGCGAGTCTTCTGTTTTAGTGGGGCTGGGTGTGCTCTTGAGGTCCTCAGCTAGGTTATCTTCTAAATCAATACATTCCTGGAGACATTCACTTAGGGTTTGTAACCTCTTCACATAAACTAAGGTTCTTAGGGTTCCATTCGTAAGTCCATCCAAAAATAATGAAATCATTTTTTGCTGAGTGGGTCTCTCCGCCACTGTGCATCTATCCACATACTGATTGAATCTTTGGGCAGCTGTTTTCACTGTTTCATTAGGGTTTTGTTTAAAACTATGGATTAAAGACGTAGAATTGTGTTTAATCCCTCTCTTAGTGAATTCCCCAATGAATTCTTGAAAGAATTGCTCCATGTTTCCAAATCGATTAGGATCTAATGGCTGGAACCAAGTTAGAGCGTTCCTATGAGGGTGAGTCCAAAAGACTCATACTGCACAAAGAAGTCGTCTACTTGTTCTTCCCTTAGAACTTGTTTAATTCAGCAATGTGATTGTAGGGTTCTCCCAATCCATCATAATGATTTCTTACACACTTGGCCACTTGGATAGGTCTCAGCCTTCTCATTGGTTTTGGCGGTCTAGGCATTACAGGGAAGACAGGAACTACTGGTCTAACTGGGGGCATTCCCGACTGCCCTCCTACTGGTGGTCGTGGTCTTACTGGTGGTCGTGGTCTTACTGGTGGTGGTTATTGATTACCTACCCCTATGGGGGCCTGAGTGTGTGTTTGCACACTTGGAGTCGCAAATTGTACATGGGTACTGTTTGGTACACTTGGTTGGCTGGTTTGTCCTGACGTGGTGTGTTCTATCTCTTGTTGATTTCCAAAGAGGTTATGTGAAGTAGTTGCCTGATCTCTTTGAGGGAATACAGGCGCACCCATGTATTTCAGTCGAGCCCTGTCCAATGTACTAACCAACCAGTATCTTCTCTGATTTTTGTCTAGGTATGTGATTCTCGTTTCATCTTCTAGATCCTTCAACTCATAAAATGTCATAGGGCTTTCTTCTCTCCCTAGAGCCGGTAAGTCTGTTTGAAGCAATAAATCTGATCCATGGATCATATAGACTTCCAACAGGTAGTCGTCTTGGGGTATCAAGTCTCCTCTCAAGACTCGGGTTACTTGGGATCTACCTCTAGGAGGAGTCACTAGCTCCTCAGGGTTTGGTCTTCCTGAGTTTTCTGGTTCCACTGAATCTCCCGTTTCATTGATCAACTCCGGAAATTCGGTCATTACGTAGATGTGACCCATTTTGTCTATGTATGCTCCTCCCTCATAGTTGACAGCAAGTCTAGGCACAATCGTGGCATCCATGGAGGTTACCATCCTAGCCACAGATCTGTTTAAGCCATCCAGGTAGATGGGAATCTCCTGGGGATTAGTACATACATACTATAAGGAAGTATGGTAATCTCCTTCTACAGTGTTCATGAAATTTCTACTTGGAGCGGGACCCTGCATGTCTTCCGAAGCCATGGGTATCTCCTACTCTGATTCACTAGAGGTATCTGAATAGACAGAGTGGTGACTAACCTGGGCAACACTTCCCACAGAAGATATGACACTTCTTCGGCTACTTAGCAGCCTCCCTGACCTCAAGTTCATTCACCCTCCTGAAGCTCTCTAGGTCTCTAAAACTCTCCTTGAGTGGCTCTTCCAATGCCTCAAGTTTGCCCTACAAAATGTTACAAAATTCTGGACGATACCACTTCTAGGCAATACTGCACCAAGCGATACCAAGCTGGCCACGATACGATACCTGAAGCCCACGTGATACGATACTTGTAGTGTAGACGATACGATACTGCTATTGGTCGCGATACGATACGAGCTATCCTGACGATACGATACCTTCATAATAGACGACACGATACCTGGGATTCTCTCGATACAATACCAAACTCCAGACGATACCAGGCACTCCGTCGATACGATACTGAAGAAGTCAGGCGATACGATACTGGAAACCCAGACGATACGATACCGGAAACCCAGACGATACGATACCTCTTTTTGGACGATACGATACCAAAAAGGGCACGATACGATACTGGAGTTTGCCCCGATTACGATACGATACCACAGTTGGTAACGATACAATACCACTGGGGTAAAGTGTGACCGCTATACCAACTTGGCGATATGATACCAAAGGTGGTATCACGATACCAATACTGGTAATTTCTGATACGATACCTCGGCGAGTATCGCGATACAAGGGAATTTTTGGTATCGCGATACCAAAAACTCAACCAATCGCAATACTCAAGCCAAAATACCTCCAAAATTCAAAATTTTTTCACCCCCTTGCTCCTCTCTCACCCCTCTCCACTCCTAACACACTGTCTCTTTCAAGAAAGCTCAAAAAACAATCGGTTTCCCCCTTACGATACCGAATGCGCACTTAATCATGCCTTTGTGCACATTAGTGTGTTTTTGTCAAAGAAACTTTGTGGAATTTTACCTGAGTGATGTCTTGCTTGCACCTTGAGCTCAAGATCTAGCTTTGATGGCCTACAACGCACGATACCTCACACGTGATACCGATCGCTGCTCGTCCATGATACTGCTTTTCAGAACAGTAGAGAAATGAACTAATAATTGTTTTGGTTTTTATACTTTTTGTGATTGAAACTGAACTACACTAACTTGGCAAATGTTTTGAGATTTTTCTTAGTCTTGACCTACTCCTACTTCACTCCTCTCCTTCTCTCTTCTCCTTCTAACCTTCACTCGATTCTGACAACCCTGCTTCAAGTTATGACCAAAATAGTGAATGGTGGAAAGCACCCACACTCATGCCACAACTCCTACAAGCTCACACACACACTACAGTAGCTCAAAAACAGAGGAGAGGGGTAGACAACAGTCCTACACACACATTCCAAGCATTCCACACACCTAGAAGATCAAAGAGAAGATGGAAATCTGCAAGAAAGAGGCAAATTCGAGATTTCAAAGCTCTCCTTGTTCACAATAGCAAAAAAAGTCGTCCCTACAAAGAGTCACAAAGTGACTTATATACATGTGCCTTAAGTTTGGTCCTTTCACACAAGAGATCGGCACTTTATTACTAAAAAGTGAATTTCCTACTAATTTACAAGGGATATTTTACAACAAGTTGGGATTATGCAACTAGAGGACTCCTCTAGTGCATTTACATGGCTTTGAGGGAATTCTCTACAACCTTGAAGAAGAAAAATTATGCCCATTAATTTAAAAATTTTTGGGCTCTTCTCTTGTGCTTCTTTGCTCTGCAAGAGATCTTCAACAAATGCTCCTGCTTTTGTGAACCTGACTTGCAACCCTTTCTATACTATCTGCCCAACACTCATCAAATTCTTTGTAATGGTAGGGACATAGAGTACCTTACTGAGTAGGTGCTTTGACATTTCCTATTTTTTCCACAAGGTGTCTTGTATCATCTCTTGTTTGTACTTCATGTTTATTCCTTGGATCTTCTAAATCTGATAGGAGTGCCACATTTCCTGCCACATGATTTGAACAACCTGAATCTATGTAGAAAACATGCTCATCAAATTTACCTTGTGGCATATCCATGTTCATGATGAATAATGAATCCTCTTTTTTTGAGTCTTCTGTGTAGTTATTGAAGTCTCTCCTTCCTTTGTAGCCTCCTTGATAGTTTGAATCATTGTAGTTGTTGTAGTTGCCATGATAATTGTTGAACCTTCCTCTTGAGTAGCCATAACTTCCTCTATTGTATCCTCTGCCTCTTTGATTCCTGGAATTCCTAAAGCAATTTTCAGTTGTATGATTAGTTAATCCACAAATAGAACATGAGTTGGAGTCTTGGGATCTCCCCCTGCCTTGTCTACCTCCTCTTCCTCTACCTCTGCCATGTCTTCCTCTACCTGCATAGTTAGCTTGACATGTTCCTGCTTCATCATCCACTTTCTTTGACTTTCCTTTGTTTTCTTTGGACTTGCTTTTATCAGTATATAAGGCTGAAGATTGATTACCTTTAGAGCTTTCTCCATTTTCGATAAGCTTTGCCTCTTGCATAAGTAGTTGTCCAATGAGTCTATTGAAATCAGGTACATGCATGTCCATGTACAAATCCATAGTTGTGGTGAATGCTTCCCACTTGTCATCTGCCTTCAAGCCATTGATGACCTGCCTTACAATTTGCTCTTCATCTATTACCTCTCCAATGCTTCCCAACTGATCTGCTATGTCCTTGAGCTTTGTGACAAAATCAGTCACATTTTGTTTGGGAGCCTTCTTGAGAGTTGTGAAATCCAACCATAGTTGATGCTTCCTAGCTTTAGTACTTGAAGAGAAGAAAGCTTCAAGTGCATCCCACACTTCTTGAGATGTCTTACGACTTCTAATGTGAGGCAACAAAAAATATGAGATAGAGTTGAGGAGATAAGACCTTGCAAGTGCATCCTTGGAGCACCATGTGCTCAATCTTTCTTTCTCTTCTTGTGTTGGTTGACTTTTGTTCCTAAAACTTGGCATAACTTCATCTCCAGCCACATAACCATGTAAACTTCTACCTTGGAGATAAGCTTTGATTCGTAATGACCAAGCTGAGTAGTTACCTCTGTCTAATTTGTCAATTGATGAAGGAAATCCATCTACCATCCTTGCTCTAATACCATTGTGAAGAGATGGATAGGTATGTGCTTGAAGTTGAAGAGCTGTTGCAAACTCCTTGATCTACACCAGCCAAATGAACTCCAAGAGTATGTGGTGGGCTCTTTTACCTTGCCAATGGATTTATTAGACACCCTATGTACCTTGAAGATCACTCTCAAAAAGATAGATCAAAACAGATAAGTTGGAGTTAGCTCAGAGGTGAAGAACTTGCTATTTTGGTTCATACACCTATCCAGTGTTCTGCATAATTCTTTGATCACAATTGTAATTAGCTTAATTTATTTTGGGGAAATCTAGTTCACTTAAAGAGCTAACTTTCAAGAGTAATTTCATCAAAAATAATGAACCACACACTGAGAATGATGTTTAACAAGTGATGACATCATCCCGATTTTCATGGGTTGCTACAGTAATGAGACCAGTGAGTAGAAAAATGAACATAACTCAAGATTTAAGAATACAATGATTATGAAACTTTGTATACACTTACTAGACAGTATTCTGAATCTAGAAAGATTTAAATAATTGAATTTGGGTTAGTACACACTGAGAAACAGCTTTGACAAGATGCGTAAAAAAGTCGGTTACCTAACAGAAAAGTGAAAATGAACAAATAGGGTTGACTTCAACTGATAATAACTGAAGATTGAAACACCCAAATGAAATGAAAATTGATAAGCATATAGTAGATTTATAGAGCTAACTTTATCAAGTTAAATCACTGAAAATGATGCACTAAGCTCAGAGAAACCATCTCTGCAATCTGACTAAGAAAACTGAGAGATATGGCAGTGAGTAGTACACTTCACAAGAACATGGAAATATGAACTCAAACGATCATGAAAATGAACGTATATTGATTGTACAATACAATGGACTTACTGATACATATGTGTGCCTTAGAATCACATATTGATATGGCATAAAGCTCAGTTGTTCGAGGTCTTCTCTGAGGTCTCTCTTACCACGACTAAAGCTTCTATTTACAGTTGAGCATGGGAGGCTAACTTCCCTCAATCACTCTCCAATCAATTAGTGATTGATTTGCTCTCTATCTACCATAAATCACAAATTCATGGCTTCTCTTTCAAGTTTTGATAAATTGGACTCAACCACTTAAGAATCTTTCACTTTTACATTAAGTAAAGTTTTCAAAAGTTACAAGAGGTAGTTCACAAGTGAACTTTACATTGTCTTCATTTTAAGGCTTCTTCTTTGAATTTGTGGGACTAAAGCCAATACTTAGGCTTTTCATAGACTTGCTCCAACATAATTGAGGGGAAAAGGAGAGCAAATATAGACCCACAGAAATGAATGAACTTAATATTAGAACGGGTGCTAAGTAGTCGGAGAAGTGTTATCTCATCGGTAGGAAGTGCAGGCCAAGCGATCCATCACTCAATCTACTCGGACACCTCTAATGACTCAGAGGATGAACTACCCATGGCCTTAGAGGACATTCATGGTTCTATTTCCAAGGAGAATTTTATGTCAACCGTAGAATGTGAATACTACACCTCTCTACAGTATGTGTCAACTAATCGACAAGGAATCCTTCTTTACCTTGATGGCTTGAATAGGTCAGTTGCGAGAATGATAAACTCTATCGAGTCAGCAATAGTGCCCAGACCAGAAGTTAATTAAGAAGGAGGAGTGTACATGGAAATGTTAGGCCAAATCTACATAGTGACGAAAAATCCAGACCAAATAAAAAAAAGAGGAGAATGAGACGGACAAGGGAATTTGGGGAGATCTAACCCTGAAGTAACTTGTGACTACCCCAAGAGGCAAGTATGTGGTGACTCAAGTCTTGAGAGTGGATTTGATACCTCAAGATGATTGCCTATTGGATGTATACCTAATCCATGGGCTATACCTACTATTATAGACTGATTCACCCATCCAAGGACAAGAAGTAATCCCAGTAACCATTTATGAGTCGAAGGATCCGGAAGATGAGTCTAGAGTCACCTAACTAAACCAAAACCAGAGAAGGTATTGGTCAGTAGATGAATTCAATAGCTCTCAATTGAAATACATGGGATTGCCTGCATTCCCTCCTCGTGAGCAGGCAACTACCTCCCACAACCATTTTGGAACCTACCAAGGAACTGATAATACAATGCCAGGACAAACAAGCCAACAAAGTATCCCCAACCGAACACATGTGCAGTTCACAATACCAAGAACACATTCACACAACCAAACCAACTCAGGAATAGGCAACATGATGCGACCACCGGTTAGGCCACAACTGGGGGTGCAACTAGGAATGCATCCACTTAGACTAACAATTCATATCATTCCCAAACCACTAGAACCCATGAGAAGGTTGAGACCAATTCAAGTTGCTAAATGTATGATAAATCATTATGATGGAACAAGAGAACCATACAATCACATAGCAAAATTCAAACAAGTTTTATGATCCGAACAAGTGGATGGCTTCTTTGTGCCGTATGAGTCCTTTGGACTAACCCTCATAGGAACCACCTTGACTTGGTTTCAACCATTGGATCCAAATCATTTTGAGAATATTGAAAAAATTTTCCAAGATTTCATTGGAGAATTTACTAAATAGGGAATTAAACACAACTCATCATCCTTAATTCATAGCTTCAAACAAAACCCAAATGAAACCGTAAAAACAGTTGCCCAAAGATTTAACCAATATGTCGATAGAAGTCTAGTAATAGAAAGACCCTCCCAAAAAAAATGATATCACTATTCTTAGATGGATTGGCTAACGGAACATTGAGAACCCTAGTTTATGTAAAACGGCTCCAGACATTTGAGTCAGTGCATACAAGAATGTATTGATCTAGAAGACAACCTAGCCAATGACCTCAAAAGTACACCAAGCTCTACAAAATCAAAGGATGTTAGGATTACAGTGATGACTAGTTCTAGTAATGTTTAGGAGCTATCAAAACTAGTAGCTAAGAAGTTGGGAGTCCATGGACAGAGAAATTACCAGTACCAACGAATGAGAATGCCAATCCTGAGGAGATGCAGCCTATGTGGTGGAGATCATCCATCTCATATGTGTCCAAGAGGAGGAATAGGCATGCCACAATCTTATCCATACAATAGGCAGCCACCCCAAGGACCCAACCTGTACTACCATATTGAGTAGAAATACACCAATCATGCTACTGAAAATTGCCCATTTAATAGGCAGTCAAGACCGGTGAATCAACCCTAATACAGGCCTCACGGATACCCTCCTAGACAACAAGGAAGAGAGATCCCGAGATACAATGTCTATCCAGGCCCACAAGGAGCACCTAGACCTTATGAAAAAGGAGGATACGGACAACCATAGCTAGTGTTGGGACAACAACTACCCCTTCCACAAAATGTAGTGCCAGTCAAATACACTCAATGAGAGGAGAACATGGAAAGAGCCATAGTACTAGTCACACCTCTAGCTAGTGTACAAACAATGAATCAAGGATATGAGCAAACCCAAGGAGAATACTATCCCTATGAAACCAGTCTTATGGAGTCTGACCAACCATATTACGGTTATGAAGGATACGACAATCCCTATGGACCAGAGTATTCGAATCTAATGTACACTACACAGGCACCAGCACCTATGAGACCACCCATTAGACCGTGTGTGCCAAAAGGACCATGCTATAGGTGTGGAGGAGATCATTTCATAAGAGAATGTACTCTTCCATACAAACCACCACCTCCTAGAACTTGGGAAGGGTTCTGCAATGATTGTGGAAAGGAACATCTATTTAGAGATTGCCCAAAAAACCCCAATAATGCTCATAACACAACATAGATCAATGTGATTGAAGTGATTGAATCATCGGGGAGTGATAAAGAATACACAATACCATTAAAATCCATTACTCAAGCTCAAGCCAAAGGATGGGAGACAAAGAAAGTAGATTCTGAACAAGAGATGAGTAAGGATCTAGAGCCCAACATACAGGTAGTGGAAGATTCGGAAGATCCGCGTGAGAATACCCAAACAAATAAGATGCAAAGTTGGAAGACTACAAGGGAAAAACTTAGAAATAAATGGATGAAAAATAAAAATAAAGAGGACAAGAACAATGGAAAAGATAGTAGGAAACCGCTGGAACGGGAAGTGCAAGATAATGCACCATCTAAGTCCCACAGCCAGAAGCTAGACAAACCAAGATCAATCCTAGAAGACCTAGTACTGGAAGACTTGGACATGTGGCTGAAAGCTTATCAATCTAGAATCACAATTGGACCAAATATCGAACAGCATGAGAAACTCTACCCACAAGGGGAGCTAGAAAAGGAGAGATTGGCGATATGCATAAAGCTCATAGAGTTAGCCCAAGCTACTCTGGAAAAGACTATCCCAGTCCTCTCAGAGACAAAAATATATGAGAACCAATTCAATGAATGTTTTAAAGAGAACAATCAAAAACTAACAAGAATACATACAAAAAAATATGATCCATAGCACCCATAGCAAACCAATTTCAATAATCCTTGAACTGGAAACCAATTGGCCACAAGATTTGTGGGCTTCCAGTTCAGGTATGGGTGCTACTAACATAGCACCCATAGCAAACCAATTTCAATAATCCTTGAACTAGAAGCCGATTGGCCACAAGATTTGTGGGGTAAGATTCAGGAAGAGCAATGGGAAAGGAATAAGAGTTCAAGACCACCCTTTGTCAACTCCAAATTTGGAAGAAGTTTATGAAGAGGTTTCCATGTTAGACCGAAATAGGGAGGAAGTACACAAATTTTCCACTCTACCTAATTATATGGGAGAATACAAGAAAGGGTCGATCGTTTTTCATGCTCCCACAATTCGAGGCAAGGAAGATGGGTCTCCAGGAAAGACTTCACATAACTTAGCAAATCTCAAGAAGGCCAAGGTACAATGTCTCTTGACTATGGAAGAATTACTATGATTTAAGCCACAATTATGGAATCAGTTAGTGGGACAAGTTAAATTAGAAAATAAGGAGAGTGATAAGGAAAGTAAAGAAATTGAAGTTCCATCTACTATACAAATCCCCATTCACAAAGTCAGAGAATTTAGTGAAGGAGACATGGGAAATACATGCTTGCCTATCATCTTTAATGGATATATAGCTAAAGCCATTTTAGACACCGAAGCGGGCATAGGCATAGCCACCAAAGAAATTTGGGAAAATTGGAGAAAGCCAACCCTACGACCAACACGTATGAAGCTTCAATTAGCAGATGGACATGTGAAGAGACCCCTAATAATATTGGCGAAGATCAAGTTGACTACCTGTGGAGTAGAATTCAAACACACTCTAGCTGTATGCCAATTTGGAAAGGCAAATAACTACGAAATGATATTAGCATGACCTTTCATGAGACAACTCAAGGTAGTACAAGATTGGGGAAGAGATGCTTTATACCTACAACATCAGGGGGCCACTACCAAGATAAATTTACATACATTTTCATATAAGGATTTAGCCCCACTACAATGGAACCCCATACACAAGGAAGAGGATGATTTGTTAATTTATAGTGCAGGTTCAAGTGACCAATCATGGATGCACGAAGATGGTCAACTGTGGATGTGCAAGGAAGCAAAATGAGAGGAGAAAAAAACTCAAATAAGGCCTATTGGACATCAAAATTACCGACCCATAGATGATCCTATGTATATGCCTCAAGTTTTCCTGGATGAAGCATTTGAACCACATGGTTGGATGGAGATTCTAACCACCTTAGATGTCTGTGTAAATGAGGAGGTATTAACCATGAATGGATGCATAGATAAAGAACGTTATGATGTAGTTTTTTACATGATAGTCCTTCAAAAAGTAGAGGCAAGAGAATTGTTAGAAAAGGAATGGAGGGAGGAATATGAGAGTATAGAAATGGAGCCAGAGTTTGATTCAGAGGAACGATATTTGGAAGCAATCCAAGGTGAGAATGAAGATGAAACACCCAAGGTATTAGCAATAGAAGCAGCTCAAACAAGATTGAACAATGAGAAAACATTAGATAAGGTAGAACAACCCGCATACCTTTTTGAAGTCCCAAAACACTTTAAAAGATACGAAGTAGAAGAGAGGAAGATAGCTATTCAAATGCCCAAAAGGGAAGCCAGAGAAGGAGAAGCTTATGATAACAAGGAACAAACTATGAAAGTGATAGTGACTATGGAAGAAGGAGAAGAAACATGTACTTATATAGGAAAAGACGTGTCACCAGAAGAGGAAGATGAACTGATAAACCTAATCTGAGAATATCGACATGTATTTGCATGGACCTATAAAGACCTTAAAGGAGTAGATTCATCCATCTGTTCCCATAAAATTCCTATGACACCTAATGCAAAACCATCAAATCAATGCCCTTATACTTATAATGATGTCTACTCAATGAAAATCAAAGAGGAAATAGACAAACTGTTAGTAATTGGATTCCTTTATGAAATAGAGCACACAGAATGGGTGTCACCATTAGTTGTAGTACCAAAGAAAAATGGAAAATTAAGAGTATGTATTAACCTAAAGAAAGTGAATGCATCCAATATTCATGATAGCTACCCATTACCTATCACTGATCATCTCTTGGAAAGAGTTGCAGGTAAGGAAGTCTATAGCTTCTTGGATGGATTCTCCAAATACACAATCAAGTAGCTATCATGAAAAAGGATCAACATAAGACAGCATTCGCGATGGAATGGGGAGCCTACACATTTAGAGTGATGCCATTCAGACTCACCAACACCCCTGCTACTTTCCAAAGGTTGATATGTCACGTATTTAAGGAATTCCTAAGAAAGAGTATGGAAGTGTACGTAGATGACTTATGCACATACTCAAGTCAAATACATGAGCACATTCTGGAGTTACGAAGGATATTTGAGAAGTGTCGACAATATCGAGTGTGCCTGAATCGTGAAAAATGTGTCTTTATGGTGAGACAAGGAAAGATCCTAGGACATATCATATCTACAAACAGAATTTCCGCTAACGAGGATAAGGTTAAGGTAATCCTAGAGCTACCAAGACCAAAAAATGCTAAACAAGTGCAAGCCTTTATGGGCCACTATGGATACTATCGTAGATTTATCCACATGTATGTCATCATTGCCAAACCATTGTATGGACTATTAACCCAATTTACATGAACAGACGAATGTGAAAGCGTCCAATGAACTGAAAGGATGATTAAGTATGGGACCTATATTGAAGATAGCCAATTGGAATAAACCCTTTTATATCCATGTAGATGCCTCCAACTATGCAATAGGATGCATAGTAGCTCAGCCAGCAAATGAAG
This sequence comes from Ceratopteris richardii, assembly GCA_020310875.1. Lineage (NCBI taxonomy): Eukaryota > Viridiplantae > Streptophyta > Polypodiopsida > Polypodiales > Pteridaceae > Ceratopteris > Ceratopteris richardii. The sequence goes on from CM035415.1 coordinate 86,009,732, forward strand.
GAAAATTAGAACACCCTATTGCATATGCGAGCAGACAACTAAACTGAGCGGAAAGAAATTATATGACTACAAAACGAGAAGATTTAGGAATGGTGTATGTAGTTAAGAAATTTATACATTACCTTCTAGCCAACAAGTTCAAGTTCTTCATTGACCATCAGGCCCTATTGTACCTAGTCAATAAGCCTTGTAATACGGGTTGACTAGTAAGATGGTTTCTGCTTCTGATGGGAGTTTGATTTCAAAGTAGTGGTAAAAAAAGGAAATACCCATGTGAGAGTCGATCATCTATCGAGATTAACTCATGGAGAACTGCCCAATGGAGTAGTAGATGACCTACCGGATACTTATTTGTTCAAACTAGAAGTATGTCCTAAGTGGGCAAAAAAGTTGATTCATATACTTACCCATGGACCACAACATCAAATCAACAACGATGCCAAGAAAGGATTTCTGTGATCATGCAATTTGCACATTGTGGCAGGAAGTGTGTACTATAAAGAACCCAACAATGTATTGTTAAGGTGTGTGGAAGAGGCCGAACAAAATAACTTAATGGAGCAAGCACATAAATCGATGGAGGATGCATAAAGGAGTGCATGGAACACTAAGAGAATTAAAAAGATTGGGATTTTACTAGCCAGATATGCCAAAGGATGTACATGAGTACATTGGCAGTTGCCTAGAATGCAAAGAAGGTAGTCCAGAAGATCACACATCGTTACAATTCTCTATAATAGCACCAGGTCTAGAGTCAAACGTTGGTCAAGTTCTTAAAAACACAAGAGCATGAGGAAGGAGCAAGTCTAGCTAGAAAGGGATCCTTAGAAGAAATGAGCAAGTACTACATTATAATGGGATGGCAACTATTCAAAAGAGGAAAGGACAATCAGCTTCGGCTATGCATACATGAAGGAGAGTACTTACCTATATTAGAGATGGCACATGCAAGAGTCATAGAGGACATTTTTCAGTAGAAAGAATTGTAAAAATGATTCTCTTCATAGGCTTGTGGTGGCCAATTCTACATCTAGATGCAGACACTTATGTACGGAGTTGCAAAGTGTGCTAGAGAGACAAGTACCCTATTAGGAGAGATGATATGCCTCTAAGACCCATGATTTTTGCGAGAGCCTTTTCAAAATGGGGCATTGATTTCATAGGCCCTATTAATCCTCCATCCAAAGGATTACATGCCGAGTATGTAATAGTGGCAACAGATTATCTAACCAAATGGGTAGAAGCAAAAGCAACAAGAAGCAATGATGCTCAAACCATAGCAAAGTTTCTCTTTGAGAACGTATTTACTGGACTACCTATAGAGATAGTGAGTGATAGAGGAACGCACTTCATCAACAAAGTAATTGAATCCTTGATGAATGAATTCCTAGTAATTCATAAAAGATTAGCTCCCTATCACCTTCAAGCCAATGGTCAAGCAGAGAGTTCCAATAGAGTGTTATGTACTGTGTTGACAAAGATAGTCAATAATGGAATGTCAGATTGGGACAAACAATTGCATCATGCAATTAGGGCCTTTCGACTGTCTTACAAGGTCGCCATTGGAACTAGGCCGTTTAACCTAGTTTATGGACAAAATACAATCTTACCAATCGACTTTTTGGTACCAACTCTACATGTAGCACAATAGTATGAGTGGTCAGGCCATGAACTATCCAAGCAATTAGATCAAATTGAGAAATTACATGAAACAAGACTGCAAGGAATTGCAAGAATCTATGCTGCTAAACGGAGGCAGAAAGCATATTATGATGCACACATGAAAGACAAGGGCTTAAAAGGAGGAGATTTAGTCCTTGTATATACATTGAAACAACATGCCAAGAAACTGCAGCAATGCAGATATGGACCATTATTGATCAATAGAATCTCAACGAGTGGAGACATGAATCTAGCCACATTATATGGGGATATACTTCCCAACTACATAAGTGGATGTCGAGTGAAACGATATATGGATCCATTAACAGACTAGATGTTAGCACAACTCGTAGGAGCATAGAATCGAAAGAAGGAAGAAGAGAGAATTAGAGAAGAAGGCATCAAGAAGCCTTAGAGCATATCAAGAAGCGAAAAGAGTGGATACAGAAAAGGGATGAACGATATCTACAGGGAGAGGAACCTACACCCATGGCCAACTACCAAGTCAATAATTTTAGTCATGAAAGACTTAGCATCTCCCAACCATACTTAAACCTAGGAATCAGAACCAACGAGTATCAAATATTAGATGCTTTGATTGACTCAAAAGCAGCTCTAAGCTGTGTATGAATGATGTTAACAAGGCATCTCCAAACAAAGTATTAACTCCCACTAAAGCATGTATGATAGGAATTGGAGGCCAAGTTATAGAATGTATTGGATAAGCCCTAATATCCCTTCACCTAGGAAATTCTGCTATGGAGCAAAGAGTTTTGGTATGCAAGGATGAAGACCTAATTGAAAATCTAATTGTAGGGCAAGAATGGATTATTGAGAATGAAGTGAACATTCATCTAGCACAAGGATACATATTAGCCAAAATAGGACATAAAGAAATCTTTAGCTTGCTAGAAGACAAGCCGTCTCAAATTCACAAGGTCACCAAACCCAAGGAAGAAAACGTAGACAAGGAGAAACAAAATGATTGAGTAAAGAGTATATCCCAAGAATGGCTTAATCTAGAATTGCCTGCAAATAAGGATGTGTTGCATGAGTGTGTGACCACCTCGCCCATGAGAGTTGAACCTAAGAGAGAGTATGAGGGCATTATCTATAAATCTATCTACACTCTAAGAGGAAAACCAACATGGATGTCTACTACTCGAACATCACATCCATGTAATGCTCTTCCACAATGGGTTCGAAAGGATTGAACAACTCAACCAGACAATCCAACATAGAAGCGGACCAACCACCCAGTGAAGACAAGGAGAGACTATCATTACTCATCATCACAATTTGAACCATCAAGACTTCTTCATGTGTGGCTTCCAAAAGTCATTAGTAGAGGTCCAGAAGACACAACAATGTATATGGATTCCGAAGAAGGTCAAACAGATTGCAAATCAAGAGCTAGAAAGGCTTAACGAGATATCATTCTTGCAAAGTGAAGCAAGGAGGTCCAAAAAGACTCATCAAGGGTACAAAAGGAACATGACCTCTAAACCTCAAACTTCAAGAAGAAAGGAGGCAAGGACCAGAGAATGAGGAAACCTACAAAAACAAATGCTTCAAACACCCCCTATAAAGTGGATATGGAGACCAAAGAGGTAGCAGGAATAGGAACAACAAACTCAACGCGATTCTACTTGCACCCATGAAGAGTCCACTGCACATAGAGTATGCATGATAGGGCCGCATTACAAGGCCATGCATTTGGCACCTTACCTTTTCAAAAAAAAAAAAACTAGTGGTGCACATTTCCATCATTGGAAGAGGTCTTAGTTTCTAACGTCATATGAATGACTGTACATTTTAAATAAATAAGTGCTTTAGCTAGATCTAATTTTGTTTTCTTTCAGGATTAAAAATCAAAAGAAGTGTGGTAAGAGACCTTACTTAAGCAATGGAGAATGGAGCGACAAAGGAAACGACATATCACTAAACAACACATAAAATACATGAATTAGTTTCTCCTCTAAGATGATTCCATCTTCATTACAAGTGGATATGGCTTTCGAGGATTCTGAGGCTAGAGTTCAAGAAGAAGTGTTGGAGTTTCCACTGCAAAGCATAACTAAAGTCAAGGGACATTGGTTCTGAGAAGACCAACCAATAGGAGAGCATCTTTTCTTGGTGACGATAAGGATCATGGACATCGACCATCAATTCCCAGTCATGTCCCAAGATTTTAAAGTATTACATGAACTCCCATCAATCGCGTATATCATGACAAAGGCAAGAATTCATAAGTACTTCGAGCTACCAATCTATAAACTATATTTTGAACGATGTACTCAAGTGATGAACACTCTTCAACTGGCTTTGCATAACCCCTTAGTACCCAAAGCAAAAGTCCTAGACGCAGACGCAGAATGGGTGATTATTCAATTCACGCACGAATTGATTAAGGAAGTGTTTTGATGGGAAAAGGATGGAAATATAGACCTAAAGGATGAAAGCCAAGGGATGAAGACCCTTACCTTCATGGATATTAACCGTTAGATATTTAAGAAGAGGTCCATCTTATTCACCATCATTTATGCTTCCTAAACATGCACCGCTACACAACACCTCAAGAGATCATAGTACAACTCTTATCTCATGCAACCAAACATATTGTTCATCAAGTGAACATGACACCATACATTCAAGAGCATTTGTTCAAAGCTAAGAAACAGTGGGGCCACAAGAAGTTCTTGAATGGGAGTGTAGTACATCTTTTTGAATTTTATCAAAATTATTCAGGGTGTGAATGCCATAGTTTTTTATTTATCTACTACTCCAAGTTGATTAACTATAATGGCAATATAATTGCATCTCATGTTTCTACCGAGTCCATACATGCAAACATTTGAAGAAGCTTTCTTTACAAGATTTTTTGCAATGGACTCAGAGATCTTTGTAAAAATTGCTTCCAATTTAAACTCAAGATGGGTGGCCTACAAGCTTAGTTTCTTTGCAGACCAAAGGCAGGCACCAAATGATGGAGTAAAGTTAGCTTAGTGGAAAGATATCATGGTATGTGAAGCCAATTCGCTACATCATAGAGAGCAAAAGGTAATACAAACTTACTCATGTCGCCACAAAAAGCCTATCGGGGATGACAGAGTTCAGGAGGAGGCACGTGTGAAGGGAGAATCAAACAAAAGGAGAAGAATAAGAAGATCAAATCATAAAACAACTCACTAAGAAAGAACCACCCTCTACCCAAAGCCCCGCAGGGGCACGCATCAAGCTACAACAACCAGGACCTTTCAAGGAGAGGTTGCACAATGCTTCCTCATCCACCAGGTGCATGTGGTGGAAAGAAATAAACAAGATAAAGAGAATGCATTAGGTCCCAAAGGTTATAAAAGAAGATTTAAAAATAGGACCTTTGAAACGAACGTCTGATTAAAAGAGAGGCAAGGTTGACCAAGTGATGCGGGTGACAAAAAGAAGTTCATAGGCTCCAAAAAATACAACAAGGTCAGATGTGTGAGAACAAAGCAATATCCAAAAACCAAATGCTGGAAAGAGGTCGAGCCTAAAAAGTTGAAGAGAGTGAATAAGAATATCACATTCTTAGCCATTGGGTGATTGTGTGGCAGCCCGACTTAACACAGCAACCCAGATTTGTGAATATAAGGAATACCAAGGGGCTTACAGAAGCAAAGGACTTAGACCCGATAAGGTAACAAATTCACTAACTATTCTTATTGCTTCTTTGATCATTGGGTGCATGTATTTAGGAGCTATAAATGAGCCGTAGACAAGAAGCAAATCTTTTCAAGGGACAATAGAGACAAAGAGGAGGAGAGTGTTGTAGATAAAGAAGCACAAAAGAGGAGCCCCCAAAAATTTTCAAATTACGAGCATAATTTTTCGTCTTCAAAATCTTGTGAAACTCCCTTGAAGCTATGTAAATGCACTAGAGGAGTCCTCTAGATGCATAAGCCCCAATCATTGTATCATAATCTTTGTCAAATATTAGGAAATTAGAGTTAGCCAATAAAAGTACTGGTCTCTTGTGTGAAAGGATCATTTTTATGGCACATGTATATAAGTCACTTTGTGACTCTTGTAAACAACTTTTTCCATAGTGCGCTTTGAATAAGATTTTTAATTTGCCTTTTTTTTGCTGACTTCCTCCTTCTCCATTATCTTCTGTGTGTGTGTGTAATGCTCGAAATGTGCATGTAGGACTATTGTCTATCCCTTCCCATCGCGTTTGAACTATTGTAGTGTGTGAGTGAGCCATTCTGAGTTGTGGAGCGAGTGTTGGTGTTTCCTGCCATTCACTATTTTTCTCATAACTTGAAGCTCGTTTGTCAGATTCGACTAGTGGCGCCAATAGATGTGTCTCGTCAAGAGCTTTGAAATGAACTCATTGTTGACCATATTCGAAGTCTGGAGCTGAGAGAAAAATTTGAATTTGGTCTTACTACTGTAAATGGTATCGCAACATGCATTTTCATAGGATTAGTGAGTTGGAGACGTAGTTTGAACTAGTCGCATGCATTGTAGCTGAGATACTTCACTTGCCATCACGTATGCACATGTCTTCATACACTTGGTTCTTGTGGTTCCTCGGATTGATAATTAAACATGTATTGATCCACCACTATATGCACTTGTGGGGCGATTGAGGTCTAGTCTAATCGACACAAGTCCCTAAGGCTTCACAACTTAGGTACACAACGACCATCCACCACTGGCTCCCCCGATTACGTCGCATGAATGGTGTCGTCGCATGCATGGCCATTAAGATCTTTGATATGATGCAAACAAATTTCAAGATCTTTTTTCGCATCAAAGCACCACATGTCAATACCCCGGGCTTTGAGCGTGGAAACCAAGACCTCGCATATGACATGAGCACTATGCCCTAGCTCCGGGTATGCTATGCATGGCACTACCACATCAAGTATTTACTTGCATGTTATAAGATGACTTTTGAAGAGATGTTCACCAAGGGCTTTTGAAGTTTTTATCAGGTGGCCTACTCATTTACTTCCATTATTGGCTTGCAAGCAACTCGTACATTCAACACACTACTGGCTTCCACCTCCCAATGAACCTCAAGCGATAGATTGGGAGAAACTCGAAGCTGATCTCGCATAAGGAATTCGAATCGTGGAGCACACCCTTGCACAAGACCTCTTGCAAAACTACATTATTTAAACCCCACAACAAGGATATATTGGGGTTGATGGACGCGAGAGGGAGGGGGGTGTTGGTAGTAGCCAAAGGCATAGACGCAGAGGAATCATGTAGAGGTGGACTACAAAGAGTTGTAGGGAGCCAGACAGTTATTTTTTCAAAGAAATATATTTTATGATGTTCTCTTCAAACACCAAATAGTGATTTTCATCACTTTTGTAATATATGTATCATAAAACACCCACTTTTGTATTTAGTAGCTCCATTTTGTGCAAGGTGAGGAGTTCTCAAGCTCGAAGAGCTTAGGTAGAATGAGCATACCAATTTTGGTTATTTTTAGATCTCGTTTAAACTTTCGAATGACCCATAGAACCTCTTTTTTAACTATGTCAATCACTAGATGTGAAACCAGCCAAAACTAGTCTAGAATCTATAAAAAGAGCTAGAGAGCTCATTTTTGAGGTTAGATAGTGTAAGCTTGTATGATTTGAGAAGAGCTTAGAGTTCACTTGAGTTTGTAATAGTGTTCTTGAGCAATAGAGCCTGTTTTCTACCTTCCAATGTGCCTTGCTTGTCTCTTCCATGTATGTCTATGTTTGTGTGCATCTCTATGCTTCTCACTTTCACTCTCACTACTTCTTGCATTCACGATCTTCATATCACTCCTATCTCTTTTGTAGATTGACATTAAGGAGGTGGAGCTTCTTAACATGGTACGTACCATTGTGCTATAGCAATAGTGGCTTACAAATAGGCTTAGTGTTAGTAACTACCTCAATAGCATGGTCATTGTCCCCTCTCTCAGGTGGTAGCCATTTAGGTAAGTCGATGGGGAAAACATCTCTAAATTCAAACATAAGATCCTTAAAACCTTTAACACACACTTTTTCAAGAAAGAATAATAGAAAGTCATGTCCAAATTTACATTTAGCATGAAAATATACATCGGATGAAGTGTATATACAATGCTTGATATCATGAGTATATAACAAAAAGATCTCCTATACATGTTGAAAATGACAAAGACTATACAACTCTAAAGATGAGATGAGATGTGCACTACGTACATCTCTCTCTCCTTGAACACAAAATTTACTTCCATTCTTTATAGATTCAAGCATGTTGTTTTGGTAACTATGTTTAAGTATATCTCCCAACCCCCATAGACACTCTCTTCCGAAAACAAGGTCTGTCCTCTACATATTCATGATTTGGAAGTCTAGATGGTGAGTGTATCCATGTATCTAGACTTCCAAATTGGATAGCATAGTATCCCATATCCTCTTGTCTTACCCTTGCATCCTAGATACTATGTATTTATGTGCACTGGGCTATTGGGGGATCTTTAACTTCTTGACTATAGCATAGTTTATGAAGTTATGTGTGGTGGAGTCATCTGTGAATAGGAAGTGATTGCACTAATTGGACCATTTCTTGCCTTTATTAGGGGCTCTAATAGTCCCTAATTCTATCTTCTTTTCTTCCTCCTTCCTAACAACACAATTCCATTGTGCATGGCTACAAGAGAGGCACCTAAAATTCAAGTTTTCCCTCTTGGCCCTCTCATGCTACTCAGTGGATAACTTGGGCCCTTGTGATCTTTGTTTCTTAATAAATATTTTTTTTCCCCATCTTCACTTTCTTCTTTAACTTGGTTGTACTAAGAGGTTTGAGGGGTTGATCCACCTCCATAGTGTTGACATATCAAGCTCAACATGTGATGATCCAGGATGACACGTACCAGTTTTTCGTTTCTCTGACATGTATAGTGGTCACGCCGGTATATGTCAGGGATACTTCATTGAGATTTATTAGATTTGTCTACCGAGAGTGATGGCACATTTGTTTCTTGCCAGCTCACTCATTTGCGGACATTAGGTTTTTCCTTATGTACTGGTCTTTATATATTGCACTGGTTGTATTCTTGTTTTTAGGTCATTCTTGTACATTCTTTTTTATGTAATAGAAGAAGAAGAAGAAGATCATTCTTCCTTGCCTCAATCTGTGTGTGTGCTTCTCCTTGAGAGTGAGAGTGTGTGTGTGAGCTCTCTTCCTTATCTCCTTCCTCGTGACATGGTATCAGAGCCAGCGTGGCTGTAGAGAGCTCGTGGAGAAGGCGACGGTGAAGACTACGCGGCAAGGCGTGGAGAAAATGCGATTTCACAAACGGCCTCCATTTGCTACGAAAAACCAGGTCAGTCAGAAACTGTAACTTGTGTTGTGTTCGGCAACACTCATATATTCCAGATCCAGAATTTCAAGCGATTCCGTGTACTGTTGATACACGAAAACTGTGTTTTTCTGAGATCGAACTGTCACGTCATAGTGCGACAGTGTTCAAGCAGAAGTGCTACTTGTAGTGTGTTGCAGTGTTGTGAATTGTTGCAGAAATGGCAAACGCGGATGGAATGAGTCAGCTTATGAGCGATAAGCTGGACAAGAACAACTTCCATGCTTAGAGATTCAGAATGACGAATTTCCTGATGGGAAAAGGTTACTGGAAGTACATCGAAGGAGAGAATGAAAATGCTCTGCAGTTACCAGAAAGGAATCGGACTGCAGAACAGTTAAGAGCATATGAGGAATGGAATCAAGGAGCACGAAAGGTAATGTATTGGCTATCTGTTAGCATACAGGATAGCATGATTGGACACATACAGGATGCCAAGACTCCAAAAGAGGCTTGGAATAGTTTGGTCACTTTGTACGAGACCAATACAAAGGCACGGAAATTGCAACTCAAGAACGAGTTGCATACATTGGAGAAAAAGAGCATGTCGGTAAGTGACTACACTCTAAAAATCAAAAGCATATGTGAGTCACTTGCATCTATTGGCGTGAATGTAGATGATGATGATAAGGTGGAAGTGTGCCTTCGTGGTTTAGGAGTTGCATATAAGCAGTTCAGAACTTCTATACAGACCAGGGAAAATATTCCGAATTTTGCTGATCTGGTATCTATGCTGATTATTGAAGAAAAGAATCTTGGTGAGGATTCAAACTCCCAAGGAAAGCCCAGTTCTAAGCAGGTATTCTACTCTGGTAGAGGAAGAGGCAGAGCTAGAGGTTTTGGAAGTGGAAAAGGAAACAATAACCAAGACCAAGGTCAACAACAGAATCATGTAGGAGGAAGAGGACAGTTTCGAGGCAGGGGGAGCCAAAGAGGTCGCAGAAATCTCCAAAGAAATGATTCAGGTAATGATAGTAAAGGATGCTGGAATTGTGGTAAACCTAGACACTTTGAACGTGATTGCAGGTTGAAGAATCAAAATAACAGAAGGAAGCAAAACAACTATGCATCCACAAGTGCAGATGATTCTGAGAAGTTGTTTATGGTTCAACATCACATGATGAATACGATGTCTGCTGGTGTTTCAAAATCGAATGATAATGTCTGGTATGTTGATTCAGGTGCTTCAAATCACATGACCAGTCATGCAAAATGGTTTAGTAGTTTGCAAAAAATGCCAGTTCCTGGATATGTTGAAACAGGTGATGATACATCGCATCCTATTGAGCATGCAGGAAACATAGCATTGTCTATGGAGGACGGAAAGGTAAAACATCTCGCTAATGTGCTGCATGTTCCAAATATAACAAAGAATCTAGTTTCTGTTGGAAAAATGGTTGACCGGGGATTACAAGTCAGGTTCAATGCTGATGGATTATATGTAGAAGAGTACAAGCAGGATGGACGATTGGTTGCCAAAGGAAACAAAGTGGGTAGGATGTTCACCTTAAATGTGAAGATTCCTGAAATGAATGCAGCCATGTTTGCAAAAGGTGCAGGAGTTATTGCAGGTATAGAGATATGGCACAAACGGATTTGACATGCAAACTTGCAAAGGCTGAAACTGATGCAGTCAAAGGAGATTGTCCATGGACTACCAAATTTCAAAGTTGCAGAAATGCAAAAGGTATGTGCAGCATGTCAATTTGGTAAACAGTCAAGAGCATCATTTCCACATGACAATCATGTTAGTGAGAATGTACTAGAAGTAGTACATACAGATGTTTGGGGTCCAGCAAAGACCACATCTATGGGTGGTTGCAGGTTTTATGTTACTTTCATTGATGACCATACACGCAAAGTATGGGTATATTTCATGAAAGAGAAGAGCGAGGTGTTTACTCATTTCCAGAATTTTAAAGTTATGGTGGAAAAGCAGACAGGGAAGTACATTCAGACATTAAGATCTGATGGAGGAGGTGAATACATGTCAAATGAGTTCAGCAGTTTTCTAAAAAATCATGGAATTCGGCGTCAGTTTTCATGCAGGTACACACCACAACAGAATGGTGTTGCTGAACGCAAGAACAGACATATTGCAGAAATAGCAAGAGCCTTAATGGCTGAGAAGAATATGCCTCATTGTTATTGGGCAGAAGCTGTGCATACTACTGTATATATCATGAACAGAACTTCGATTGCTGCTGTACATCAAGTTACACCTGAAGAGAAGTTTACAGGTAAAAAGCCAAACTTATCACATCTGAAAGTTTTTGGCTGTATTGCATATGTACATGTTCCAGATGAGTTGAGGACGAAGCTTGATCCGAAAGCAGAAAAATGTGTCTTCATTGGATATTCCCTTGAGCAAAAGGGGTACAAATGTTATAACCCACTCACACGACAGGTGAAGGTGAGCACAGATGTGGTATTTGATGAAATGTCAAGCTTCTATGCAGATGCCAAAGAAGGACTGAATCTTGAACCAAATGACAAAGAAAATGGTGAAAAATCTAGTGCAGAATCTCAAGTTTTGAGTGGACCGGATGCATCACCAAGCAATAGTTCCAACTCAAATCCATGGAGTGGAAGATTGCGTGGAAATTTCAGTCCAGCAAATTCATCAAATACATCCAAGAAAGGTAAAGAAAAGCTTTCTACTGGTAGTAAAACAGGTGCAGGTTTTGAAGACGTTGATGGAGATTCAAGCGGTTCAGAAAAGAGTCTTGATGAGGAACTTGGATTGCCCTCTGTGAAGACTCCAGGAGTAAGAAGGGCACATGCAGATGATACAAGAAGAAGTGACCGAGGACCAAGAAGATCTGGGAGGATGCATAATTCAGTGCAACGATTGACATATGATAGTTACATGGATCGCCATTGTGCCTACATGACAAAGGTAATACAAGATGCTGAACCTTCTTGTTTTGAAGATGCAATTGGTAATGTAGATTGGGAAAAAGCTATGGATGAGGAGATGGCTGCACTTTATGGAAATGATACATGGAAGCTGGTTCCATTGCCGCAAGGAAAGAAATCCATAGGCTGCAAATGGGTTTACAAGGTAAAGCATAATGTTGATGGTAGCATAAGCAGGTATAAAGCACGATTGGTAGCTAAAGGATATGCACAGACACATGGCATTGATTATGAGGAAACATTCAGCCCTGTAGCTAAAATGTCTACTGTTAGGACACTTGTTGCATTAGCTACAGCAAAAGGATGGACTTTGCATCAGATGGATGTGAAGAATGCTTTCCTACATGGTGAGTTACAGGAAGAAGTATATATGGACCAGCCACAAGGATATGAAGATTCAAAGCATCCAGAATATGATTGCAGGTTGCAAAAGGCTTTGTATGGGCTGAAGCAGGCTCCGCGTGCATGGCATGCAAGGATTGCTGATTACTTAACCAGCATTGGGTTTTCTATGTGTGATGCAGATCACTCACTATATGCAAGGAAGGTTGATGATGGCATCACTATTGTGGCTATTTATGTTGATGACCTGATTGTAGGTGGTGATAATGAAGAAAGCATCAAAGAGGTAAAGAAACTTCTTATGCAAGAATTCGACATGAAAGATCTTGGTGTGCTGCACTATTTCTTGGGCATTGAGTTTATACATACAGAAACAGGTATATGGATGTCGCAAAGGCAATATGCCTTGAATATGCTGAAAAAGTATGGTATGGCTGATTGTAGGCAAATTTCTATGCCTTAGATCAGAATTTGAAATTGGATACTACATCAGGTGAAGCATTGGAAAATGCTACTATGTACAGGAAAATTATGGGAAGTTTTATATATCTTACAATTACAAGACCTGATTTAAGCTACACTGTTGGACTTGAAAGTCAGTTTATGCAGGTTCCCAGGAAGCCACATTTGGATGCTCTGAGGTGCACTCTACGTTTGGTGAGTGCTACTTTGGATTATGCATTGTTTTATGAAGCTGGTGTAGAATTGCAGGTTCATGGATACACCGATGCAGATTGGGCTGGTAGTACTTCAGATAGAAGATCTACTAGTGGTTTTCTTTTCTCACTTGGAGGTGCAGCTATTACATGGAGCAGTAAGAAGCAACCCACTGTTGCTTTGTCGAGTACAGAGGCTGAGTACAGAGGTGTTGCAATGGCAGCATGTGAGGCATCATGGTTGGAGATGTTACTTGCAGATTTAGGTGTGGAAGTGCAAAAGCCTATCACTATCTATTGTGATAATCTTAGCAGCATACAGTTAGCACGGAACCCTGTTTTCCATGCTAGAACAAAGCATATCGAGGTACATTATCACTTCATCAGAGAGAAGGTATTAGCAGGTGATATTGATCTTGTTTATGTGAGAACAGATGAGCAGGTTGCTGATATTTTCACCAAAGCGGAGCTGAGAAGTTGAAGAAGTTTCGGAAGATGCTTGGATTATAGGATATGGCATTGAGCTTGAGGGGGAGTGTTGAGATATCAAGCTCAACATGTGATGATCCAGGATGACACGTACCAGTTTTTCGTTTCTCTGACATGTATAGTGGTCACGCCGGTATATGTCAGGGATACTTCATTGAGCTTTATTAGATTTATCTACCGAGAGTGATGGCACATTTGTTTCTTGCCAGCTCACTCATTCGCGGACATTAGGTTTTTCCTTATGTACTGGTCTTTATATATTGCACTGGTTGTATTCTTGTTTTTAGGTCATTCTTGTATATTCCTTTTTATGTAATAGAAGAAGAAGAAGAAGATCATTCTTCCTTGCCTCAATCTGTGTGTGTGCTTCTCCTTGAGAGTGAGAGTGTGTGTGTGAGCTCTCTTCCTTATCTCCTTCCTCGTTACACATAGGACTGTATTGAGGACGGTTATGGTCCTCATAGATCTTAGCGTATTTGATCACTTCCTCAAAAGTCTTAGGTGTATTTCTTCTTACCTCTCTCTTAATGGCTTCATCTAAGCATCTAACAAATCCTCTATTCTTCTAAAAATCATATAATCCCTTAAGCTTCAATAAGATCTTCCTATAGGGGGATATGTAGAACGACAAAGGCCTACCTCTCTATGTAATCCTATCCCTCTCATCCCAATTCCTCTCTTCCTCATTCTCATGAAGAAACTCTTTAAAGAAAAAAGTTTCAAACTGAGTCTAATCTGTAGGGATGGAGTTTGCCTTGAGACTCATCCACCACTTATAAGAGCATGGGCCAAGCAAGAAACTAGCTTCTAGCACATGATACTTAGGTAGGGTGCCCTTTAATTGGTGCAGGTTGTTCCACTTTTGCAAGAAAGCATAGACTACATCCTTGTTCCTCTCACGGTCATCCCCCATAAAGGTTGGTGTCTTGAGGTTTTTCAAGAGGAGAGTCTCCCTAGAATTTTCTCCTTTGTGTTTTCCACAAGTGTGAGCATCCTTCCTAGCCATCTCTAATGTAGGAAGAGTAGAAATCTCTCTTCTTTTCCTTGCTAGGAAAGCGGTAATGTAAGTCTCCAATGAGATCATCGGAGTCTTAATTCATTCTATTAGAGAGTTCATGCTACTAGTGTCTCTCTCTAACCTAAGGGCTTGGTCCTCAAGCTATGTGAATTGTTTGTGTGAGTCAAACTCGTCTTGAAGTTCTACATAGGAATATTCCTCTTCTTGCTCAACCTTTTGCTCTACTTCTTGCTCTTTCTCTACCTCCTCCATTCTATGGTCCAGATCCTCTAGTCATTGCACCCTAGGTGGAGCAATATATTCTAAAGGCTTCTTACCCTTTGCATCCATCTTTACTCCCCCTATTATTTACTCACTAGAGTGTTTAGAGCAAATGGAAGTAAATTTTACAAAGCAAGAAAGAGAGAAAAATAGCACTAGAACACTTCCTTGCTAAAATTGATGCCTTCCAAAGCTATCTTGAAGTGATTTTCCAAGTTTTGAGATTCTAATTTGCAATCATTGCCATGCCCAAATGAAAATTTGAAAATTTCCACTTGGTCCAAGAGGGTCTTAGCACCAAAAACCGATGAAAATGATGCCAAAAGCAAGTGGAAGTAGCTCAAAAAATCAAAAATGACCAAAATAGATGCACTTTTCCTCCTTTTTAGTCCTCACCAATAACATATAAGTGGTCCAACACCTGCAAATTAAAGCTATGATGCCAATCCAAGTAACCTAAGTCGATTTGGATGCCAAACAATAAAAAAATCAGTTTCAAAAGTGGTTGCCTAGTATTTGTTGAAGCACTGCTGAGGGATTTTGATCCACCAAAACTACTCCAAATCAAGCGGCATTTGATGTTGATGTTCAGCAAAGCTTAGGAGCATAGCTTTGAAATGTGACAAAAATCACTTCTATAGGATCTTAGAGCTTCAAGCTATGGCTCAAAGAAGACCAGCATGTCAATGTGGGAAGGTGAAATGGAAATCTTCATGAAGTGCCAACTTTGGGAACTTCAAAGAGGGTTCTTTGGAGGCTTTCCACCTATTTTTATTGGCAATTCCTCCTCGCCACATCCCAAAAATCATGTGTGTGTATGGATTTCCCCAAGAAAATCTCTAACACCACCTTTTTTTCCCCAAATTTAAAAGATAATTTTCAAAAACAAATGACCAACCTTTGCCTCCTCTCAAATGGTTCGAAAAGATTTTGTTGCTGCATGAATGTCTGAGAAGGAGGACGATTATCCCATATATGCACTCTCAGCACCAAAATTGGGGATACATGTAAAGGGGAGTCTTTCTCTCTATGCCATCCTAGAAAGGGGGTGAGGAGAGGGGATTCCTAGCTCCTAGCATGTGTGTGGCTATGTCGGACTCTATGGGAATATCCCCTCACAATGATGACCTCCATCTGTGATCACACCGATGGTTATCAATGTATATTTTGGTAGTCTCACATTGTTCTAGATATATAGTTCGATTTACTCCATTGTACTTTCCACCTTTTATTGATTTCACTTTGGAAATTTATAAGTACCAATTTCAATTTGGAAATTTATAAGTACCAAGAGTCATTCACTTTGAAAACATGTTAATTAATGCACAAGAATTTTCTACTAAGGCTTCCAACATAGATAAGGAGAGAGAGCTCTTGGCGTTACATACAAAAAGTTAAATATATATCGCTAGAGTTGCCTTAATGGTGACCTTTGTACTTGCAAAAAGGTGGTCTTTTCATAAAAGCAAGTGTTTTGCAAAGAATTCGTTTTTATAGTCACAAAAAGAGCAATGCTATGAATGACTTTTAAATGTCAATAAATGCTTAAGTGTCTTGAGTTGGCTAGCCTATTAGACCCCCGAAAGAAGGTTCAGGGATTGAACCCATCAAAAAATCCATGAGCATGTATGCGATTTGGTTACGAAATCGGAAGTACCCCATCAAAAGATTGTAAGGACCCCATTAAAAAATGAATGAGCTTGTGCATGTAGTATGTGGATTGAGTATGAGGTGGATTAATCCAAAACTTATGGTGTGAGGAACACTCTCGGATGAAGACGGACATATGGACCACAAAGCACTGGGCTTCCTCTTACACCAATCAATCTTCCAATCAGTTGCCTTTGAAAAATTTTATATTGGTCATGTACATGCCATATCCATTTATTTGTTGTTTAAGGTGTATTGCAAATGCCAAATCCTCCATTTATTTGTTGTTTAAGGTGTATTGCAAATGCCAAATCCTCTTGTAAAGAGCAACAATATTATTCTTTTCGATCATTGACATGTTCTCTTCTTGACTTCTACCCTTCTAATTAAGTTTGAATTAATTGAAGAGTATAGTTGAAATTGGGCGTAGTACCTATGGGACCCCCGTATCTCACAAAGCAAGGGTTAGACACTTTGCATTGTCAAGATACATAGCCCAAGGGCCCGTTAAAGAAGTATTGGGGAAGAAATGGCCCTAAATTTAGATGAGGTCATGAGTTTGAACTGTACGAAGGCTACACAAAGTCTGAACTACTCAAAGGCCTTTTCATCTTAGTATGCATTCTGAGGGATGTCCACAACTACTAGTGGAGGTCTGACTCTCATGCATAGTTGAAGAGGCGATGGCCACAACCAATCGACCCAGAGCATACAGATAACAACAATATTCTTAAAGAAAGTTTGACCGGAGGCCTAGTCTCTCAAATGTGCTTGATCTATTTGAAAGTACAACTTAGGTAGGCTAAGTACCCATGGGACCCCTCATATCCCACAAAGCAAGGGTTAGATGCCTAGCACGGCCAAGATTACAGAGCCCAAGACCCACTAGAGTAAAGGTTGGGAAAAGACAACGCTAAGGTCTAACAAAGAGACAAGTTTTGATAAGTCCAAAGACGGACTACAAGGGTGCCCAAAGGCCAGAGTCAAAAACAAAATCAAAAGCCAAATGGCCGAAAGCCAACATTGAAGAGGACCAAAAGGCATGCATTCATCTATCCAGATGGAGAGGAGTGTCCACAACAAGGGTTGAATCAATGGCCCACACTTGAGAGATGTTGTGTCGAACCACTGTCTTATGCGCGCTTGCACTCAACAACAATATTATTATTTTTAAGAGGAATTTCGGGTGCAACCTAATCTCCCTTTGCTTGAATTGATTGAAAGAACAATTGTACAATTGAATGGGCATAGTACCCATGAGACCCCCGTATCCCACAAAGCAAGGGTTAAACTACCCGAAGGCAAGCACTAGGAGAAACTGCTCGAAAGCATCTAATTTAATATTACCTGAAGGCATTACACTGGCCTTAGGCTCACACATATCCTCTCGTAGAAAAAAATTGAACTCTCACCCCTACCTCAAGAGGCGGAAAACCCCACCACACACACTAACCTACAGAGATAACAACAAGATTATTAAGATTATTAGATCAATTTTCTTATTGTCATTAAAGTACATAAACAAATAAATAAATAAATAGTAATGACAGTTTAAGCAATCAAATTCAAAAATATTATCGAGTGCTCATCAGGACTCATAAGGCTATAAGAGATATCCGGAATAAAAGGAGAGAAACGATGTACCGAGGCTCTCTTGAAGAAGAAGTAAACAAAGGTAACTTGCAATGCCAACAAATTCTGATCAATACTCATAAGATTATAAGAGTTATCCGGAATAAAAGGAGAGAAACGGTGTACCGAGGCTCTCACGATTTGAAGAAGTGAAGAAAGATAAGTTGCAATGCCAACAAAGGGCTTTTGAAATTTAGGGGAAGAGTAAGACTCGAGGAAGAGGTTTAAAGGAAAAATCTGCAAATATTTTTCAAAGATTTGTGGGCATGGAACGCTGACAAACCATGGAAAGAGATGTGTAACATCCTTAAAAGGAAACAAGGTGGAGAAGCCATCCTCTTCTTGGGATGTTCTTCCCAATGGAAAAAGTCCGGGCCTCGATGGGCTCACCAATGAGTTTTTCAAGTCCTTCAAGCACGTGGCGGCCGCCCTGCTGCGTCTGGTGTGGCAAGAGGCTCTCTCCTTCGGTGCCCTCCCTGAGTGTATTAATAATGGTGTCATCAAGCTAATCCACAAAAGGGGAGATAAGAACAAAATTGAAAACTGGCGGCCAATTATCATGCTCCAAACTGGATACAAGATATTTGCCAAAGTTATCACCATTAGAATCTCTTGTCGTTTAAAGTCATGGCTTTGTGAGGATGAGAAAGGTTTTATCAAAGGTAGATCTATACTTGAAGCAATTGTCGATATTTGGGAAGGCCTTGCGTTTGCTGAGGATTCTACACAAGATCTGGTATTCGTTAAGATCGATTTCGACAAAGCATATGACAGATTGGAATGGGACTTTATTCTTCAATCATTGAAAGATCTTGGATGCAGCAAAAAGTTCACGAAGATGGTTTCCACTCTACTCGGAAATGCTTCAACGAGAATAAATATCAATGGTAAGCTCTCTGAACCCATATGTTTAAAAAGATCTATCAGGCAAGGCTGCCCACTGGGTCCACTACTGTTCGCTATCGCCTCGAATGGCCTCAGTCGCCTATTTAAGCATCACATGGATGCTGGCAATCTCAAGGGTCTTACCCTACCTCTTGTTCACGGCCAAATGATTGCGAGACTCTTTGCTGATGACATGAATGCCTTTTCTCTTAACGATATCAACTGCATTGAGGTGTTTTGGAGTTGCCTCGACACCTTTTGTGTGGTGTCAGGATCAAAAATCAACCATGCTAAAACTGCTTTCAGAGCAATCCATGGGCCTCCACCCCAACTGTTGATTGATCAGGGGTGTCAAGTTATCCCTAGTGGTCAAGTCTTCTGTCTCCTCGGTATTCGGATGGGCTTCAACATCTCAATGGACCAACCATGGAACTGGGTGCTATCCAAATTGGATAGCAAACTAAATCATTGGAAAGGTATGCAAGCTAACTTGGCAGGGCGTGCTATGGTTGTCAACACATTTATGCTTTCTACGACTATTTACTTTATCTTGTGTTGGAGACCTAAGGAGAAAGAATTGGCCAAAGTGGAAAGAATCTGTAGAAACTTCCTATGGACTGGGGACCCCAATAGAAGGGGGATTTCCAAAATCAAATGGGAAACTTGTATTAGCTTGAAAGACTGAGGGGCTTGGGTATTTTGGATATCACTGGGTTGGCCGACAAGTTGGCGGCAAAGTGGTTTATCAAGGCTGGGAGCAATAGCGAGTCCTCTTGGGCTAAATTGATCTTCAGAAACTTAAAAGACCTTACCTTAGTTGGTCTTCCCGGTTGGAAGGACATTGGGATCCTCACGCTTTTGTTCTCCCCCCACCCGGTCTCCCCTAAAGGCTCTAGCCTCATGTGTTCCTTATGGAAGAGTTGGAACAAAGCCAAACAATTCATCAGAATCAATGATGAGTGGAAGTGGGCAACTGGGATAAGACAAAATGACTCTATCTGGTTCCCAATCTTCAGCATAAGGGGGTGTTGACAGTATACGGGAAGAAGCAAGTACGGACACACATGCAGATCTAGCACTGAGGCAACCCTTCATTTTTTTCAAAACCCTCACATCATTTTAAAGTGATTCTCATCACTACAAACCCTTGTAAATATCATTTCACCTTTTTGTAGCTCCATTTTGTACAAGCCGAGGAGTCCTCGAGCTTGGGGAGCCTTAGAAGTAGTTGCCTGTCAATTTTCATAATTTTTAGATCTCGTTTGGGCCCTCAAATAAGCCCTGGAACCTAATTTTTAACTAGGCCGGACACTAGGTCTGGACAGGGCCAAAGCTAGTCAAAAACTATAAATAGAGCTAGAGAGCTCATTTGTGGGGAGCTTCTGGTAGTTTTGAGCTTGTATGAGAACTTTGTTGCAATAGAAGTGATTCCATTGTCTTACTCTCTTTGTTCTTGCCGTGTGTGCGCGTGTGTGTGTATGTGTGTGCATGTTAGTGTGCTTCTCACTCACGCACTTGTGCCGTCACTTGCTCGAGGTCTTCATACCATCCTCATGTCTTCCCGGATTGACATTAAAGGAGGTGCTACTCGTCACTGAGCTACACCAAATTTTGGCGCCGTTGCCGGGGATCGAGCTTTGAGGACGAGCGTGTGATGGTAAGACGTAGAGAGGACGCGTTGGAATGGTAAGTAGTAGGTAAATTTCTGATTTTTCTCCATCTTCATCTTCATCTTCACCTCCATCTCCATCTCCACCTCCACCTCCTCCACTACATATTCCCTCTTCCTTGTCATTCCCTCATTTGTTGTGTGCGAGTTTGAGAGAGAGCGATTGTGCGTGCTTGTATTTGTGTGTTTTTTGCATGTTTCTTGCAGGTGGCAGCTCCATCATCACCTCCAGCAAGCTCAGCAGGTACAGAAATTGTCTGCACAGTCCCCGAGGCGTTGAGCTCGAGCTATCGCGACACTCCGAAAATTTCACCTTCTCACGATTCTGAGTGCACCACGACACTGCGCAGGCCTAGAGCTCCCAGGAACACTAGCTAGAACAGAAAAATTCACCATATCTCGACCTATCGCGACACCCCGCGAGGTATCGCGACACTCCGAGGTATCGCGACACTCCGAGCTATCGCGACACTCCGAGGTATCGCGACACTCCGAGCTATTGCGACACTCCGAGGTATCGCGACACTCCGAGCTATCGCGACACTCCGAGGTATCGCGACACTCCGAGGTATCGCGACACTCCGAGGTATCGCGACACTCCGAGCTATCGCGACACTCCGAGGTATCGCGACACTCCGAGCTATTGCGACACTCCGAGGTATCGCGACACTCCGAGGTATCGCGACACTCCGAGCTATCGCGACACTCCGAGGTATCGCGACACTCCGAGCTATCGCGACACTCCGAGGTATCGCGACACTCCGAGCTATCGCGACACTCCGAGGTATCGCGACACTCCGAGCTATCGCGACACTCCGAGGTATCGCGACACTCCGAGCTATCGCGACACTCCGAGGTATCGCGACACTCCGAGCTATCGCGACACTCCGAGCTATCGCGACACCCCGACCCGACCTATCGCGATACACGGCCATTAACGCATGAAAATTGAGAGTTAATTTTTGAGTGATTGAAAGGGTAGTTGAGCTTGATTTTAGACATATTGGTATAACTTAGAACCTTGGAAGTGGGCAAAAGACCTAGAAACTAGAGAGGGATCTCCTGAACCCTGAGAGCCTGTTTTGACCCTATAGTGCCTGAATGGTCATAACTTGACCATACGAACTCCGATTGATGAGATTTTGGTCTCGTTGGAAAGCTCGTTGAGAATCCTACGTGGACCTCGACTGGTTTTTGTAAGAATCATACGTGGAGTTTTAGAACATGCATTTTTAAGTTGACCTTTAGGTGGAACTAAGTTGTTCTTGGATTTCAGGGGGTACAGTGAGTTACTCCAGGGGGACTAAAAATATTGATGTGTGTCTTCCAATTATTTGTGGTGATAAAGCTATACTAACTGGTGAGTTTTTGCAGGAACTTTGTGGGCACTCAAGGCAATCAAAGCAAGCTAGCAAGGGTGAGTACCGAGCTTGGGAGAAGGCTTCCTGGGCTTGCGTAGCTGTCTGATCAACCAGCTGATTGAGGTTGGAAGATCTCATAACCCTCCTTTGTCAATTCCTAGCCTAGGCTAAGTACGACTTAGGTGTGGTAATTAACTAGGGCAACGTTAGGCACGAATCAAGTCCAAGAGAATTGATCAACCAAGTGCAAGAAAATAAATAGGTCTTAAGTGCGAAAACCCTAAGGGACAAAAGGTAAACGGGAATCGATCACTCATCAAATGCGGAAATCCACTTAAGTACTCCTGACGACGCAATTTCAGACAAGACCATAAACATAATATTCAACTAAAAAGAACCAAGTGATTGGTGCAAAATCAACCTGCAACGAGAGCGTGCTTGGGGTCCAGGGGGTAAATAAATCAGGCATATGAACCTTAGATCAGGCAGACACTTAGGCCGAGACAGACGAAGCCTCAGATCTTCTGAAGCTAGTGTCAATCACACTGTCAGGTCTTGGGCCCAGCAGTTGAGTGATTACCCATACACTCCCAGATCAGAAACCAGTGATTCTGAAAGGTCCTATCACATGGAGAGACCAGTAGGTAGTTCAGGGTTGGCTTATCTAGAAAAGCCAGAGGGGCCTTATAAGACTCAATTGGAATATATCAGGACGAATCGTCTAGGTGCTCGCATCTATGAAGACGGACTGAGAAGATCAGTGGTCCAGATCAAGAACCCCGATCAACCCCATGGAATAGACCACCCGGTAGTCAAGTTTGAGAATGGAGCATACCTAGATAAAGAGGGGACTATATATGTAGTCACCACTCTTCCTGATAGAACTGATGAGTTTGGAAATGTGATTGCGGAGACCGACATGGGTGATATAGAGCAAGGGAACTTAGAGAGAGAGCCAAGAACTCCCCGTGGTAAGTCTGTCTTGACCAGAATCATGACTCCTGAGCGGATTCCACAAGATAATAAAAGCATAGATCTGCTTTTAAATCGAGAAACCGATGAGGCTTTTTGGAGATATAGATTTTCTCAACCTCAGGAGGTGAATACCCTCACAATCTACGAGTTTAAAGACCCTGATAGTCCAGGCCGAGTAACCTACCTAGACACTGCATCAGAGAGAATCTTCGTGGTCACTGAGCAGGGCAGACATGCCTACACTTGGAAGGGTGAATTTGTTTTTCCCCAACCAAGGTCTAATGTGTCCTTTGGTCACCAAGGAGCTGGGACCTCCCAAGCTCACGGAGCTCAAAGAGATAGAAGTAGAGACAAACCTGAGGTAAGTTTTGCCAACTCCCTGGGAAGAGAAAGAACGGGAGCTGAAAGGAATAGAGTAGAACCTGAGAGACATAGAACCCCATGGAATCACCGGGACATTGATGATTTTCCTTTGCCAAGGCCGAGAGAACACACTAGGACCCTACGACCAACCCAACTGGTGAAGTCCATGAAGAATTATTTCGATGGCACGGGAGACCCTTATGACCATGTGGCAGAATTTCGACAAGTGTTGAAAGCGGAACAAGTGGAGGACCTATTCACACAATATAATGCTTTCGGTCTAACCCTTAGGAACACTGCCCTCACGTGGTTCCAACCACTGAATGAGAGGCATTTTAGAAACATAGACCAACTCTTAGAGGCATTTATTGTTGAGTTTTCTAAGAGTGGAATCAGGCATAACACCTCCTCACTAATTCATAGCTTCAAACAAACACCTCAAGAGACGGTCAGACTAGCTGGAAGAAGATTTAGACAGTACCTGGAGAGATGCCCTATGCCGGAGTTACCCACACCAGCCAAACAAGTGGCCTTGTTCCTAGACGGATTGTTGAGCACTAAGCTCAGGTCATATGTGTACCTGAAGGACCCTAGAACGATAGAGGAGTGCGTGCACATGTGCATAGACATTGAAGACAATCTAGGTGAGGAGTTAGAACTATCAAAAATCTATAAGGATTCTGATAGCTCTAGCACACAGACACCTGGTCAATCCACATCCATCGAGGAACTTGCAGAGAAGGTAGCCCAAAAACTAGGTGTCTCTAGCAAGCAAATTCCGAGATTTGCCCCAGTTAAGCGGTGTTACAATTGTGGCGGCGAACATATGGCAAGTGTATGCCCCATTATGGCCCAACCACAGGCGAATCTTAGTAGCCAGTACTGCACCATAGAGCGCAGGTACACCAATCACCTGGCACAAGACTGCCCATATAACAAACAAACTGTTAGACAAAATTATCCTCAGCCATATCCACAATATGGTAGATACCAGAATCAGTACCCATCACCACAATACAACAGACCACAGCAAACTTATCGGCCATCTTATCAAGGGCAGTAGAGGCCTCAACCAGTCCTAGTGCAGCAACCCCCTGCTCCAACCAATGCGATCCCAGTGAAATATGCTTCTACTGAAGAAAATCCTAATAGAGCCATAGTCCCAGTCACCCCATTGCTATCAGACAGCGATCCAAGTGACCATAGTTTTGACTCCGCACATATTGATAGCCCACAAGCTTACTACATGCAGTCACCCGAGCATGACGAGCCATACTATTATGAGGACCCAAGTGAAAATAGTGGGGAACCTGAGTATTCTAATGTCATGTACACAAACCCCAACTCTAGACCTCAACCTAGGCAGGTACGACCCCCATTTCCGAGAGGGCCATGTTTCAGATGTCAGGGAGATCACCTTGTACGTGATTGTCCACTACCTGTCCCTACACAACCTCAACCAATAACCATTCAGGGCTTCTGTCAAGACTGCGGGAAAGAACATCTCCTACGAGATTGCCCAAAGAACCCTAATAACATGCCTAAAATCACTCCTATCAATGTTGTTGGGTTAGTTGTAGACTCCACAGGGAGTGTGACTTCCACTGCACCTGTGCAGGTGATCACAAGAGCCCAGGCGCTTCAACGACACCAAGATGTTGTTCAGGAAAAGAGCCCCGAGGTGAGTGAAACAGAGAGCATACCCAAAAAGAGGACTAGCGCCTGGAAGGATAGTCGTGAAAGAATGAAGAGACAATGGGCAAAAAAGATAAACGAACTTGAAGAAAGCGTGAGAGAAACCAAGGCAAAAATCACAGAGATCACATCTCAACCGCACTCCCACACACTTCCACCACTACCATCCCCATCACCCTCCCTTTCTCCGCCCTCTAATACCCCTCACGAAACCCACCCACCACCCCGAGTAGGATCAGTATTAGCTGACCCCACTCCTGAAGGCTTGGACATGATGTTCAAAGCCTACCAGGCTCGACTTCAAGAAGGGCCAACAGCTGCAAACCTAGACAAGAGTTACCCTAGAGCAGACTTAGAGATTGAACGGATGAAAATGTGCATGAAAATGGTAGAGCAAGCTCAAGCTATACTTGAGACTAGTCAAAAGTTCAATCAGACAACCTCTGTCAAGCCGGATTTGCATTTCCAAGGCTTACTAGAAAGATTAGAGCAGTTGGTAAACAAATCACAAGTTTCTTTACCTCCACAGGCTCAACCAGTTGTTGAAAGAGGAAGCTCACCACCAAAGGGAGCTTATGTCCCTAATCCCACGGAAGCTGGAATACCTCCTTCAATACAACAGTACTCTCCAGAGTTCTTGCGGGAAATACAAGAAGAGAAATGGGCCAAGGAGAAGGGTGATTTCCCTCCCATTCCTGAGATTGATGATCTTCGTGATCAATTTCCCCAAGACATTCCCTCTATCTATGGGGATCAAGCAGAGCAACAAGAGGATGAGAGATTAGATTTTGAATCTAATTCTTTACAAGAGCTGCCTCATTTCACAGGCCCATGGGAATCTGAATCTCTCCAGATCAGAGCTCCCACGATATTGGTAAGAAATGAAGACTCAGTGATTCCCAGGAACACTGATGTTGTGAAGAACACTAAGGTTCAATGTCACCTCACTGTAGAGGAACTCCTCAAGGCAAAACCGGAGCTCTGGGATCATGTGAAGGATCAGGTTCCAGAACTTGAATCCAATGCACCAAAAGTAGGCTCTAAACAAAAAATACCCGAAGTACCTCTCGACAAGATAGGAGACATGAGCGAAGGTGAAGAAGGTAACACTTATCTTCCGATCACATATCAAGGTTACACAACCAAAGCAATTGTGGATTCGGGTGCGGGCGTTGCGATTGTGACTACCTCCCTGTGGAAGCGATGGGGAAAACCCACCTTGAGACCAACGAGAATGAAACTTCAAATGGCAGATGGTCATTTTGAAAGACCTCTCGGATTGCTTGAAGGGATAACTCTAGCCACTTGTGGTGTAGAGTTTGAACATACGTTTGCTATATGTGACTTTGAGAAGAATAATGTTTACGAGATGATCCTAGGAAGACCCTTCCTACGACAATTGCAAATAGTACAGGATTGGGGAACCAACTCCTTGTACTTACAGCACTTAGGGGTCACCACCAAGGTCAATCTGAAGGATCACACCTTCAGAGATGTACCACCCCTACAGTGGAATCCTATCCACAAAACGAAAGAGGACTCTATCTCCGTGCATTCTGGAAGTTCACCTGAACCATCCTGGTTGCATGAAGATACTCACTTGTGGATGTGCAAGGTCGCAGAGGAAGAGGAAAAGCGCCTAAAAGCGAGAGAAGAAGGAACTCCCCCAGGAGATAGACCAATAAAAGACCCAGCCTATACACCGATGATATTTCCAGATGAGGAATTTGAGCCTCATGGTTGGGCAGAAATCTTAGCTACCATGGACATTGCAGTCAATGAGGAACAATGGACACCCCATTGTGATGAGGAGGGTTATGATATTTCAGTGTTCATGTGTCAGCCCTTGTTGGAAGAGTGTGATCCTAGTGAGTTCATAGAAGAAGAAAAGAATGACGATGATCTAGAATCCATTGTGATGGATACTTACTTTGACTCAGAGGAACACTACTTAGAAGACTGTTGAAGCTCAAAGTCAAGGATAAAGCACAGAAGCATATCAAAAGGTGGACACACAAGGAAAGGGAGCAAGTAGGGAGCTCCAAGAAGTGTATGTCAAATTTTCAGAAGAATCCCCTACAAAAATAGTGATTTTCATCACTAAAAACCATTGTAAATACCATTATCTATTTTTAGTAACTCCATTTTGTTCAAGCCGAGGAGTCCTCGAGCTTGAGGAGTATTAGAAGTACCATCGTACCAATTTTCTTAATTTTTAGACTTCGTTTGAGCCCTCAAATAAGCCCTGGAACCTAATTTTTAACTAGGCCGGACACTAGGTCTGGACAGGGCCAAAACTAGTCAAAAAACTATAAAAAGAGCTAGAGAGCTCATTTTTGGGGTTAGCTTGTTAGAGAATAGAACTTTTGTATGAGACCTCTTTTGAAAAACTAAACTTTCCATGGTTCCTCTCGTTGATCTTACTTTGTGCGCGTGTGTGTGTATGTGTGTGCATGTTCGTGTGCTTTCACTCACGCACTTGTGCCTTCACTTGCTCGTGGTCTTCATACCAGTCCTCACGTCTCCGCGGATTGACAATTAAAGGAGGTGGTGCTTACGCTTGAGCTACACCAAATTTTGGCGCCGTTGCCGGGGAGAGAGCTTGGAGGACGAGCGTGTGACGGTAAGACGTAGAGTAGCGACGTTGGAAGGTAAAAAAATCATCATTTTCAGTTCAGTTTTTTAATTTTTCTTCTTCTTCATCTTCTTCATCATCTTCATCCCCAGTGCATCAGGAAAGCTTGGAAAAGGTAAAATTTTCAGTTTCTGTCAGAAATTGCCGAGTGTGGCGGACCATCGCGATGGTCTGCAAAGTTCGGAATTTGGAGAAGGCGACCACACCAGCGTGTAGAGCACACTTGCGCCACTAGGAATCCATACTTGCATTGCAAAAAATCACATTTTGGTGGACCATCGCGATTGGCTCAGACCATCGCGATTGTGTCACACCATCGCGATAGGCTCACGCCATCGCGACGGCTCGGCCGGACCATCGCGACGGTCTCGGACCATCGCGACGGTTCACTTGAGCCATCGCGACGGTTCACTTGAGCCATCGCGACGGTTCACTTGAGCCATCGCGACGGTTCACTTGAGCCATCGCGACGGTTCACTTGAGCCATCGCGACGGTCCACTTGGACCATCGCGATTGTTCAGCTGACCTCGGGCCATCGCGATTGGCCCATGCCATCGCCACGACGGTGCCACGTGTCAGGATAGACCATCGCGACGGTTCAGTTTTTCGGACCATCGCGATTGTCCAAATCGGACCATCGCGATTGGCTCATGCCATCGCACTTGTGACCATCGCGACGGTTCACTTCGAACCATCGCGACGGCTCACCTTTGACCGTTGACCGCGCCATCGCGATTGTCCGCCTGATCAAGCCATCGCGACGGTTCAATTATTCGGGCCATCGCGACGGCTCGACTTCACGCCATCGCGACGGTTCACTATTTTGGGCCATCGCGATTGTCCAAATCCTACGCCATCGCGACGGTTCGCTCGGACCATCGCGACTGTCCCAGACCATCGCGATTGTGCACCCCCATCGCAAATTTAGGGTTCCATTTTTTGACCAATTTTGGGGGTATTTTTGAGAAATTTTTGGACCATTATACTCATAGGAGACCCCTTAGCTCATATTTGGAGAAAAACCTGTTTGTCAGTTTTTAACCCCCAAGGCCTGAACGGTCATAACTTTTTCATCCGAAGTCCGTTTTTTGAGCTTAATAGCTCATTAGAAAGCTCTTGACGAGTACTACGTGACCTCAACTGTTTTTTTCTTAAAGGATACGTCTATTTTTAGATAATCTATTTTGAGGTTGACCTAGTTTGGGACTAAGAAGCCAGGGGGCAAGCATTGAAAAATTGGGCAAAAGGAAAGGGGCTCAAAAGGTGTATATACTCAAGTGCTTGATCATCCAACTGTGAATTGGTCTAATCTTGGATTCTTCCAGGTATAGCAAGGAAAATCAAAGGCAATCCAAAGCAAACTAGCAAGGGTGAGTACCAAGCTTGGGAGTAGGCTTCCTGGGCTTGTGCAGCAGTTTGGTCAACCAGCTAATTGAGGTTGGAAGATCTCTCAACCCTCCTTTGTCAATTCCTAGCCTAGGCTAAGTACGACTTAGGTGTGGTAATTAATTAGGGCAACGTTAGGCACGAATCAAGTCCAAGAGTATTAATCAACCAAGTGCAAGGATTAAGTAGGCCTTAAGTGCGAAAACTCTAAGGGACAAAAGGTAAACTGGAGTCGATCACTCATCAAGTGCGGAAATTCACTTAAGTACTCCTGACGACGCGACTCCAGATAAGACCATAAACATAATATTCAACTCAAAAAGAACAAAGTGATTGGTGCAAATTAACCTGCAACGAGAGTGTGCTTAGGTTCAAGGGGGTAGATAAATCAGGCATATGAACCTTAGATCAGGCAGGCACTTGGGCCGAGACAGACAAAGCCTCAGATCTTCTGAAGCTAGTGTCAACCACACAGCCAAGTCTTGGGCTCAACAGCTTAGTGGTTATCCTCATACACGAAGTTCAGAAACCAGTGACTCAGAAATGTCTTTTAGCATGGAAAGACCCACATGTGGCATAGGCATTGCCTATTTACAGACACCAGAAGGTCCCTATAAGACCCAATTGGAGTTTATCAGGACCAACCAATTAGGTGCTCGCATCTATGAGGATGGTCTAAGACGATCAGTGGTCCAACTCAAAAATCCAGATCAATCCTTCGGACTTGAACACCCGGTGGTCAAGTTCGAAGAGGGTTCATACATTGATAAGGAAGGAACCATGTATGTGATCACCAATCTACCAGATAGGACTGATGAGTTGGGAAATGTCATTCCTGAGAATGAAATAGGAGACCTAGAACAAGGAAATGTAGGACAAGGACTCCAGACTCCTAGAGGTAAGTCAATCTTGACTAGAGTGATCACTCCAGACTGGATCCCTCAAGATAACAAAAGCATAGAACTATTTTTGAATAGAGAAACAGAGGAAGCCTTTTGGAGATTCAAGCCAGATCAACCTAGCCAATTGGGCATAGTCATCATCTACGAGTTCAAGGATCCAGAGATGCCAGGCAAAGTTGTTTACCTGGATAACACATCAGAGAAAATTTTCTTGGTAACAGAACATGACAGACATGCATATACTTGGAAGAATGAAGTGATCTTTCCCCCACCAAGATCCAATATTTCCCATGGCGTCCAAGGAGTAGGATCATCCCAAGCTCATGAAGCCCAGAGAGAAAGAACTAGAGAGAGACCTGAGGTAAGTTTTGCACACACTGTGGGCAGGAATAAATCAGGATTTGAAAATGGAAGACCTGAAAGAGAAAGACATCAAGCACATAGGCAGAAAAGAGATGAACATGATTTTCCGTTGCCTAGACCCCGAGAGCACCCAAGAACCCTTAGACCCACTCAAGTGATCAAGGCAATGAAGAATTATTTTGACGGGTCAGGAGATCCTTATGATCATGTGGCCGAGTTCAAACAAGTGTTAAGAGCAGAACAGGTTGAGGATTTGTTCACCCAATACGAGGCATTTGGTTTGACTCTTAAGGGCACTGCCTTGGCTTGGTTTCAACCATTGAGTAGTCGCAACTATCACGATATAGGTCAACTGCTAGACGAATTCATTGTAGAATTTTCCAAGAGTGGTATCAGGCATAACACATCATCCTTGATCCACAGTTTCAAGCAGACACCCCAAGAAACAGTGCGACTAGCAGGTAGAAGGTTCAGACAATACCTAGAAAGATGCCCTGTACCAGAATTACCCACATCAGCCAGACAGGTGGCACTATTTTTAGATGGCCTACTGAGCACAAAGTTAAGATCATATGTATATTTGAAAGAGCCTAGATCCATAGAAGAGTGCGTGCGAACATGCATTGACATAGAAGACAACTTGGGAGAGGAGCTAGAACTATCCAAACTCTATAAGGACTCTGATAGTTCCACTAGTCATACCTCTAGAACCTCCACTGAAATAGAGGAAATAGCTGAGCAAGTTGCCAAGAAGCTGGGAGTCCAAAATAAACAAACACAGAGAGTCACTCCAGTGAATCGGTGTTACACTTGTGGGGGCGACCACATGGCTAATGTATGCCCAATGCAAAACCAAAACATTAGAGAAAGGAATGCTCCATATTGCACTATTGAGAGAAAATACACAAACCACACGGCTCAAGATTGTCCCTACAATAGGCAGGCTGTTAGACAAGATTATCCGCAACCTTACCCACAAGGTAGGTATCAGAACCAGTACCAACAGCCATATTATAGGCCACAACAATATCAACCTCAATACCAACAGCAATATCAGGCACCATATAGGCCACAACCAGTCCTAGGAAACCAACCGTCAGCTCCTGCCAATGTGATCCCAGTTAAATATACGATGGCGGAGGAGAACCCTAATAGAGCATTGGTACCACTAACCCCATTGATACCAGGAAATGACTCTCACGCTCATGGTTCAGACTACTTCCATGAAGATAGTCCACATGCGTATTACACAGAGTCACCTGAACATAGTGAGATTTACTCGTATCAATATGAGGCACCACCTATGGAGCAAAATTGGGAGCCAGAATACTCCAATGTCATGTACACAAATCCTAACCCTAGGCCCCAGTTGAGACAAGTGCGACCACAAGCCCCTAGAGGATCTTGTTTCAGATGTCAAGGTGACCATTTCATTCGTGACTGTCCCCACCCACCATCTCCGAGTCAAGGACAGGCTATCACAATACAGGCTTTTTGTCCTGATTGCGGCAAAGACCATCTCCCCAGAGATTGTCCAAGAAACCCCTCCAGTGCACCCAAGATTACACCCATTAATGTGGTAGGCTTAGTGGCAGATTCAAATTCAAGTAGTAGCAATGTGGCTCCTATACAAGCTGTCACTAGAGCACAAGCCTTAAAACAGGATAAACCAGTAGAACAACCAGAGTCGAGTGAATCGGGAGAACCTAGTAAGAGGAAAACAAGAACATGGAAGGACACCAGAGAGAAGGCTAATCGCAAGTGGAACAAAAAGCTATCCGAACTAGAAGAAAGCCTAAGGGATACCAAAACAAAAATAGAAGACATTGCATCTCAAAGCCCCTCACATACCGAAGCTCCATCCACTCCACCTCATTCCAC
The DNA here is from genome assembly GCA_020310875.1 of Ceratopteris richardii. Classification (NCBI taxonomy): domain Eukaryota; kingdom Viridiplantae; phylum Streptophyta; class Polypodiopsida; order Polypodiales; family Pteridaceae; genus Ceratopteris; species Ceratopteris richardii. Next base: position 86,041,852 of record CM035415.1, read on the forward strand.
CCCACCACCCATTGTAAATAACCCACAACCAGGGTCGGTTCTTGCAGATCCAACCCCAGAAGGCTTGGACATGATGTTCAAGGCCTACCAGGCTCGTCTTCAAGAAGGGCCAACAGCTGCAAACCTAGACAAGAGTTACCCTAGAGCGGATTTAGAGATTGAACGAATGAAATTGTGCATGAAAATGGTGGAACAAGCTCAAGCTATACTTGAGACTAGTCAAAAGTTCAATCAGGCAAACTCTGTCAAAGGGGATTTGCATTTCCAAGACTTATTAGAAAGATTAGAGCAGTTGGTAAACAAACCACAAGTTTCTTTACCTCCACAGGCTCAACCAGTTATTGAAAGAGGAAGCTCACCACCAATGGGAGCTTATGTTCCTAATTCCACGGATTCAGGAATACCTCCTTCAATTCAACAGTACTCTCAAGAATTCTTGCGGGAAATACAAGAAGAGAAATGGGCCAAGGAGAAGGGTAGTTCCCCTCCTATTCCTGAGATTGATGACCTTCAGGATCAATTTCCCCAAGACATTCCATCTATTTACGGAGATGAAGCAGAACAACAAGAAGATGAAAAGTTAGATTTTGAATCTAATACCTTAGAAGAGCTGCCTCAATTTCTAGGCCCATGGGAATCTGAATCTCTCCAGATTAGAGCTCCCACAATACTAGTAAGAAATGAAGACTCAGTGGTTCCAAGGAACACGGATGTCGTGAAGAACACTAAGGTTCAGTGTCATCTCACTGTAGAAGAGCTGCTAAAAGCAAAACCTGAGCTTTGGAATCATGTGAAGGATCAAGTTCCAGAACTCGATTCCAATATGCCAAAAGTAGGCTCTAAGCAGAAAGTACCAGAGATACCTCTAGACAAAATTGGGGACGTGAGTGAAGGAGAAGAAGGTAATACTTATCTTCCAATCACCTATCAAGGTTACACAACCAAAGCAATCATAGATTCAGGTGCTGGTGTTGCTATTGCGACCACCTCCTTGTGGAAGCAATGGGGCAAGCCCACATTAAGACCAACTAGAATGAAGCTTCAAATGGCTGATGGTCATTTTGAAAGACCTCTAGGATTGCTAGAAGGGATCACTCTAACCACTTGTGGTGTAGAGTTTGAGCACACATTTGCTATATGTGACTTTGAGAAAAATAATGTCTATGAAATGATCCTAGGAAGACCCTTCCTACGACAATTGCAAATAGTACAGGATTGGGGAACTAACTCCTTGTACTTACAGCACTTAGGGGTCACCACGAAGGTCAATTTGAAGGATTACACCTTCAGAGATGTACCACCCCTACAGTGGAATTCTATCCACAAAGCGAAAGAAGATTCCATCTCTGTGCATTCTGAAAGTTCACCTGATCCATCATGGCTGCATGAAGATACTAATTTGTGGATGTGCAAGGTCGCAGAGGAAGAGGAAAAGCGCCTAAAAGCGAGAGAAGAAGGAACTCCCCCAGGAGATAGACCAATAAAAGACCCAGCCTATACACCGATGATATTTCCAGATGAGGAATTTGAGCCTCATGGTTGGGCAGAAATCCTAGCTACCATGGACATAGCAGTCAATGAAGAACAATGGACACCTCACTGTGATGAGGAGGGTTATGATATTTCAGTGTTCATGTGTCAGCCCCTGTTGGAAGAGTGTGATCCTAGTGAGTTCATAGAAGAAGAAGAGAATGACGATGATCTAGAATCCATTGTGATGGATACTTACTTTGACTCAGAAGAACACTATTTAGAAGACATAGGGGTGTTAACCCAAAAAGAAGAAGAACCCCTCACGAGTATTAAAACGATAAACTCAAAGGAAGGAAGTGAAGGAGATCAAAGGAGAAAGAAAAGAAAAGCAGTGAAACAAGAAGAGGAAGAATCATTGTTTGAAGTACCAGAGAACTTCAAAAAATATGAAGTGGAAGACCGTAAAATTTTGGTACGAATGCCTAAGAGAGAGGCCATTGTAGGAGAAGTATATGACAATAAAGAAAGGACTAAAAAAATTGTAGTGACCATTGAAGGGAACGAAGAACGATGTACGTACATAGGAGATGACCTAAGTGCAAAAGAAGAAGCAGAGCTTGTAGCTCTGTTAAGGGAATATAGGGATGTGTTCGCATGGCACTATAGAGATTTGAAAGGAGTAGATCCAAAGATTTGCTCTCATACGATTCCGATGACCGCTGATGCCAAGCCCACCAAACAAAAGCCCTACACATATAATGACAATTATGCAGCCAAAATAAAGGAGGAAATAGATAGGCTGATTGAAGCTGGATTCATCTATGAGATTGAGCACACTGAATGGGTGTCCCCCATTGTGGTGGTGCCCAAGAAGAATGGGAAATTGCGAGTGTGTATTAACCTTAAAAAAGTTAATGCCGCTACGATCAGAGATAGTTATCCACTTCCAATCACCGAACATCTATTGGAGCGTGTTGCAGGCAAGGAAGTTTACAGCTTCCTTGATGGGTTTTCGGGCTACAATCAAGTAGCCATTGCCCCAGAAGATCAACACAAAACGGCTTTCGCCACAGAATGGGGAATCTTTGCATTTCGTGTGATGCCATTCGGTCTCACCAATGCACCCGCAACTTTTCAAAGGCTCATGTGTCATGTCTTCAAGGAGTTCTTGCGGAAGAACTTAGAAGTATATGTGGATGACTTATGTGCTCATTCCCAACAAAGAAGATACCACATCCCTGAGCTCAGACAAATCTTCAACAAGTGTAGAGATTATCGAGTGTGTCTGAACCCAGAGAAGTGTGTGTTCATGGTACGACAAGGCAAAATCTTAGGTCACATTATTTCTAAGAATGGAATTTCAACAGATGAGGACAAAGTAAGAGCAATAGCAGAGCTGCCCAGGCCAAGGAGTGTTAAAGAGGTACAAGCCTTTATGGGCCATTGTGGATATTATCGTAGGTTTATCCACATGTATGCCATCATAGCTAAACCTCTTTATGGGTTGTTAACAAATTTTGAGTGGAACGAGGAATGCGAGAAGTCCTTCAACGAGCTGAAAAGACGTTTGTGCACAGCACCAATATTGACTACTCCGGATTGGAGCAAACCCTTTCATGTCCATGTAGATGCCTCCAATCATGCAATAGGATGTGTGCTAGCACAACCCACAGGTGAAGGAAACCTAGATTTGCCGATAGCATATGCTAGTAGGCAATTAAATGCAGCTGAACGAAATTATACCACAACAGAGAGAGAAGGCTTAGGCATGGTATATGCTGTGAAAAAATTTAGACACTATCTATTGGCCAATAAGTTCAAGTTTTTCACTGATCATCAAGCTTTACTATATTTGGTCAATAAACCTTGCAATACAGGCCGCTTAGTAAGATGGTTCCTCTTACTAATGGAATACGACTTTGAAGTTGTTGTCAGGAAAGGTAGAACCCATCTTAGGGCAGACCATCTTTCTCGCATCACTTCAAGAGAGCCACCGCAAGGAGTGTCTGATGAATTGCCCGATGCTTATCTGTTCAATTTAGAAGTTGCTCCTAAATGGGCAAATAAGTTGGTACCAGTCCTAACCTTCGGGCCTGCAAATAAAAATGTGAAGACAAGCAAAGAAGAAATTGTAAAATCACAAAAGTATCAAATATTGGCTGGAAGTATGTACAAGCAAGATACCGAGGGCGTATTAGCTTGTTGTGTCGAGGACGATGAACATACTAGTTGGTTGCAACAAGCCCATGAGGGATTGCTAGGAAATCACTACTCTAAACAACGAACATTGCAGAATCTAAAACGTTTAGGAGTGTATTGGCCTAGCATGGACAAAGAAATACAAGAGTGGATCCAGAATTGTCCAGTGTGCCAGAAGAGACCCCCAGTGGAGCATGCCACTCTTTATCATGTGTCATTAACCCCAGATTGGAGTGCTCCATTGGTTGAGTTCATGAGATCGGGAACATTACCCAATCAGGCTAGTCTTGCAAGAAAACGGAGCATGGAGCAAGAGGCTCAAGACTATGCATTAATAGGAGACAACCTATATCGGAGGGGCAAAGATGGATACTTAAGACTATGCGTTCATGAATCAGACTATTTGAAAGTCTTAGAAACTGCACACAGCGGTGTTGCAGGTGGACACTTTGGGCCTGACAGAGTAATTAAGACCATTCTATTCTCAGGACTTTGGTGGCCCACTCTTCATATGGATGCACATACTTATGTGAAGAAATGTGACACATGCCAACGTGCCCAATATCCGATAAGAAAAGATGAGATGCCTTTGAGGCCAATGATGGGAGGACGTGCATTTTCAAAGTGGGGTATAGACTTTGTAGGTCCCATCAACCCCCCAGCTAGAAACTCCCATGCAGAATACATTATTGTAGCCACAGATTACCTTACAAAGTGGGTGGAAGTAAAAGCCACGACAAAGAATGATGCTCAAACGACGGCTAAGTTCTTATTCGAAAATGTGTTCACTAGATATGGGTTACCAATAGAGTTGGTTAGTGATAGAGGTACGCACTTCTTGAATGAAGTCATTGAAAATCTTCTCCAAGAATTCTTGGTGATACATAAGAAATCAGCCCCCTATCACCCACAAGCCAACGGACAAGCCGAGAGTACCAATAAGATCCTCTGTAACGTATTGACAAAACTGGTAAATAATAAACGCTCTGACTGGGACAAACAACTTCATCATGCTGTTTGGGCTTATCGAGTTGCCTACAAAACGGTACTCAATGCCACCCCATTTCAGATGGTCTTCGGACAGAACGCTGTGTTACCATTGGATTTCTTAATCCCTGCCTTAAAAGTAGCACAAGAGTATGAGTGGAATGGGCATGAATTGTCCTCTAGAATCTTTGATCTAGAACGCTTAGGTGAGACGAGGCTACGAGCAGCAGCAGGCATTTATGCTGCAAAGAAAAGGCAAAAGGCATACTTTGATGCCCATGTAAAGGATAAAGGATTGAAGGAAGGAGATCTAGTGCTGGTTTATACGCTAAAGCAACATGCCCGCAAATTGGAGAAACGAGGATATGGACCCATGATCATTAATAGACTCTCCACTAGTGGTGCAGTTCAATTGGCCACTTTAGAAGGTGATATCTTACCAAACTATATAAGTGGTTGTCGAGTCAAGTTATATCAAGAACCTCTTACAGAGGAAATGCTCATGAGACTCAACACTGCTAAGAAGCGGAAAGAAGAGGAGTTAAGGGTTAGAGAAGAAGCACAAGCAGAGGCTAGAGAGCGCATCAGAAGAAATAAGTTACGACGACTAGGCCTAGATATCAACACAAAAGCTCCCAAATATCACCTGGACATGTGCCAATCTACTTCTCGAATAATTGACCGACGTCCCTTTGTGACCATAGAGATGGGACAAGGGAAGGGTGCAAGGACGGTGAAAGCATTGATTGACTCAGGTGCAGCAAGCAGTGCAGTTAGACTTTCCTACTGCCAAGACTTGCAGTTGAAAATCAATCCCATAGAAGCTTATCTCATAGGATTGGGAGGTGTGGAAACCCCTTGTTTGGGCGAGGTGGAACTTCCCATCTACCTTCAAGATGTTCCAATGAAAGTCAAAGCGCTAGTATGTCAAGATGAGAACCTTACAGAACCACTTGTCTTGGGTCAAGATTGGATCTATGACCATGCAGTTAACTTAAACCTAAGAAGTCAAATTCTTCAAGTTTGGGTACATGAACAATGCATTACATTAGAATTAGAGAACTGCATGCTCCAAAATCATGGCACCACACACTCTCTTAGTTCTTCCAAGACTAATCATATGGAAGAAGATGTTGTATGTGTCAAAAGCTCTATGATGCAGAAGGAGTCAATCGTGGAAGACCAGGTTCAAAGGCGGGTGGATCTTTCTTCTTCTCCAAAGAATCAAGTAGCTACAGTAGTGAGTCCACCATACAAGCAAACACAACCGTTCACGACAACTGCTACATCAAATAGAAAGACACCATTCGATAAAAGAGCAGTTCCGAGCATGAAACAGATATGGGTACGCAAAGGAGAGCAACCACCAACCTTGCCCCCACAAATTCCATCCATGCAAACCAACCAGGCCAGAAGACGAAGGAAGCAGCTCAGACAAACTCAATCACAAGGTATCCAACAAGTTTGGGTGCCTAAGAAGTTAGCTGCGGCTCAACGAGGGCAATTACAGATGTGGGTACCTAAGAAGCTCCTACATCCACAACAACCTTTGTTCTCCCACATGCAAAAGATTTCAACAAAGAAGCCAAAAAGAGAAAAAGGTAAGAACCACGTACAGAGACCAAAGGAAGATCAAATCAGCTATTCAACAGTAATAGGACGACATGCAAAAAGGACATTGGTTTGGAAGCCAAAAGTGCAAGTAGCCTCCACCGAACCAAAACGTCAACCACACTGGCTACCACAGTTCAGAAAGCATCCAAAGACCAAGATGCCTGAAGTGACCTCTACAGTGCCAAATGTTGTTCTAAAATGGACTCCAATAAGGAGAATTACATCAGTTCGAGACTCAAAGGATACCTCCACCAAGATCGGCATCAACCTCCACAAGTAACATCGAAAGCCTCGAATGAGCAACAACCATGTGCTCCTTGCACAACCCTGTCTTTTGCACCATTCAGGTCATGCAATTCCAAAGTATGCATTAATATAGGGCCACATTACACGGCCGTGCATAGACACACTTGAGAATCCCACACACAAGAGCACAGTGACATATGTCAAATATTTCTATTGATACTAACTTTTGTGTTCTTGTTTTGTGATATTCTGTTCTGTTCCTCCAAAAAAAAAAAAAAAAAAAAAAAAAAAAAAAGGGAGAGAGTTTGTTCGCAGGTTGGGCTTATGAAACATGAATGAGTCATGCTTAGTTGAAGGTGGAAATGTTGATTACTAGGCATTTATCAAGTTGGATAGAAGTGCGTCTCGGCCAGCAGTGAGATTATTGCTGCCTTATCTGAGTTGGAAGGACCGCAACTTGAGTGATGCTTGATTACTTCATGTACCAGAGCATCCAAGGAGATGTCTGCAAAGGGTAGTTCTAGAGGAGAAGACTCCTGCATATGGTGAGCTAAAGAGAATATGTGAAACTCAGTTTGGTGTAGTTACCCGATGTTGCTTGCCAAGGAATATAAAGCAATTCAATTCTCAGTATCTCCTGAACCAGTATGGAACAGTAGCACTGATGCATGGTCTATGTCAATCAGCATGGTAATCTCTTAGAAACCGGCATGTGTCCAACATTCCTCTGAGTGTCAATATAGGGAAGTGAACGTGCATGAGACCAAGCTCAGAAATGCACATTGTTACTGACAAAGGTTGCTTTGAAAAGAGGAGAGGGGATACACCACTCAAAAGATCTCATCAGTGGACAATCAACAGGGACATTCATCAACAAAGTTCCATCCCAAAGGCCGAGTGTACAACACGAAGAGACAAACATCCATCAACCTTCTCCATGGTAAGTATCTTTACTCTAGAAACACCATAACCATGCTAGTTTAGGAAACCTCTTCGTCAGCATACCCTTGAGCACTTTTTGCACCATACTTCTTCCAATGCATTTTCCAAGTAAGCATGCGTAGGGCTACATTACAAGGCCGTGCACAAGGCACATACTTTTTTCAACCCAGGCACGAACACACTTACCCATCATTCATCATGGGTTATGAGTAGTTGGCATGACTGCTCTCAACATCATCTTTGGAAGAGCTAGCGGACATCTTGGGAACAACATCCATCTCTCGGAAGCACATTGAAGCCAGAAGTTGTTCCAAATCACTCTTGACAACCTCTTTTGAGCAACTTGCAGTCTTGAAAACTCACAACGACACATTCTTGCTGGAATCCAAAGAACCAGCTCATACAACGGATGGACACCACCTCTCAAAGCACTACATAGAACAACCCTTCCAACAAGGGTCTGTCAGGGACGACAGACTCGAGAGGGGGGGGAGTGTTGAAGCTCAAAGTCAAGGATAAAGCACAGAAGCATATCAAAAGGTGGACACACAAGGAAAGGGAGCAAGTAGGGAGCTCCAAGAAGTGTATGTCAAATTTTCAGAAGAATCCCCTACAAAAATAGTGATTTTCATCACTAAAAACCATTGTAAATACCATTATCTATTTTTAGTAACTCCATTTTGTTCAAGCCGAGGAGTCCTCGAGCTTGAGGAGTATTAGAAGTACCATCGTACCAATTTTCTTAATTTTTAGACTTCGTTTGAGCCCTCAAATAAGCCCTGGAACCTAATTTTTAACTAGGCCGGACACTAGGTCTGGACAGGGCCAAAACTAGTCAAAAAACTATAAAAAGAGCTAGAGAGCTCATTTTTGGGGTTAGCTTGTTAGAGAATAGAACTTTTGTATGAGACCTCTTTTGAAAAACTAAACTTTCCATGGTTCCTCTCGTTGATCTTACTTTGTGCGCGTGTGTGTGTATGTGTGTGCATGTTCGTGTGCTTTCACTCACGCACTTGTGCCTTCACTTGCTCGTGGTCTTCATACCAGTCCTCACGTCTCCACGGATTGACAATTAAAGGAGGTGGTGCTTACGCTTGAGCTACAAAGACATAGGAGTGTTAACCCAAAAAGAAGAAGAACCTCTTGCAAGTATTAAAACGATAAGTTCAAAGAAAGGAAGTGAAAGAGGTCAAAAGAAAAAGAAAAGAAAAGCAGTAAGACAAGAAGAGGAAGAATCATTGTTTGAAGTACCAGAAAATTTCAAGAAATATGAAGTGGAAGACCGGAAGATTTTGGTACGAATGCCTAAGAGAGAGGCCATTATAGGAGAAGCATATGACAATAAAGAAAAGACCAAAAAAATTGTAGTGACCATTGAAGGGAACGAAGAGCGATGTACGTACATAGGAGATGACCTAAGTGCAGAAGAAGAAGCAGAGCTTGTAGCTCTATTAAGGGAATATAGGGATGTGTTCGCATGGCATTATAGAGACTTGAAAGGAGTAGATCCAGAGATCTGCTCTCATACGATTCCGATGACTGCTGATGCTAAGCCCACCAAACAAAAACCCTACACATATAATGACAATTATGCGGCCAAAATAAAAGAGGAAATTGACAGGCTGATTGAAGCCGGATTCATCTATGAGATTGAGCACACTGAATGGGTGTCCCCTATTGTAGTGGTGCCCAAGAAGAACGGGAAATTGCGAGTGTGCATTAACCTTAAAAAAGTTAATGCCGCTACGATTAGAGATAGTTATCCACTTCCAATCACCGAACATCTTTTGGAGCGTGTTGCAGGCAAGGAAGTTTACAGCTTCCTTGATGGATTTTCAGGTTACAACCAAGTAGCCATTGCCCCCGAAGATCAACACAAAACGGCCTTTGCCACAGAGTGGGGAATCTTTGCATTTCGTGTGATGCCATTTGGGCTCACCAATGCACCTGCAACATTCCAAAGACTCATGTGTCATGTCTTCAAGGAGTTCTTGCGAAAGAGCTTAGAAGTATATGTGGATGATTTGTGCGCTCATTCCCAAGAGAGAAGTTACCACATCCCTGAGCTCAGGCAAATCTTCAACAAGTGTAGAGATTATCGAGTGTGTCTGAATCCAGAGAAGTGTGTGTTTATGGTACGCCAAGGTAAGATCTTAGGTCACATTGTTTCTAAGAATGGAATATCAACAGATGAAGACAAGGTAAGAGCAATAGCAGAATTGGCGAGACCAAGGAATGTGAAAGAGGTACAAGCCTTTATGGGCCATTGTGGATATTACCGTAGGTTTATCCACATGTATGCCATCATAGCTAAACCTCTCTATGGGTTGTTAACCAATTTTGAGTGGAGTGAGGAATGCGAGACTTCCTTCAACGAACTGAAGAGACGTTTGTGCACAGCACCAATATTGACTACTCCGGATTGGAGCAAACCCTTTCATGTCCATGTAGATGCCTCCAATCATGCAATAGGATGTGTGCTAGCACAACCCACAGGTGAAGGAAACCTAGATTTGCCGATAGCATATGCTAGTAGGCAATTAAATGCAGCTGAACGAAATTACACCACAACGGAGAGAGAAGGCTTAGGCATGGTATATGCTGTGAAGAAGTTTAGACACTATCTATTAGCCAATAAGTTCAAGTTTTTCACTGATCATCAAGCTTTACTATATTTGGTCAATAAACCTTGCAATACAGGCCGCTTAGTAAGATGGTTCCTCTTACTAATGGAATACGACTTTGAAGTTGTTGTCAGGAAAGGTAGAACCCATCTTCGGGCAGACCATCTTTCTCGCATCACTTCAGGAGAGCCACCGCAAGGAGTGTCTGATGAATTGCCCGATGCTTATCTGTTCAATTTAGAAGTTGTTCCTAAATGGGCAAATAAGTTGGTACCAGTCCTAACCTTCGGGCCTGCAAATAAAAATGTTAAGACAAGCAAAGAGGAAATTGTAAAATCGCTAAAGTATCAAATATTAGCCGGAAGTATGTACAAGCAAGATAATGAGGGCGTGTTAGCTTGTTGTGTCGAGGATGATGAACATGCTAGTTGGTTGCAACAAGCCCATGAGGGACTGCTAGGGAATCACTACTCTAAACAACGAACCTTGCAGAATCTAAAACGCTTAGGAGTGTATTGGCCTAGCATGGACAAAGAAATACAAGAGTGGATCCAGAGCTGTCCAGGGTGCCAGGAGAGACCCCCAGTGGAGCATGCCACTCTTTATCACATGTCATTAATCCCAGATTGGAGTGCTCCACTGGTCGAGTTCATGAGAACAGGAACATTACCCAATCAGGCTAGTCTTGCAAGAAAACGGAGCATGGAGCAAGAGGCTCAAGACTATGCTTTAGTAGGAGACAACCTGTATCGAAGAGGCAAGGATGGTTACCTAAGACTGTGTGTACATGAATCAGACTACTTGAAAATCTTAGAAACGGCACACAGCGGTGCTGCAGGTGGACACTTTGGGCCTGACAGAGTGATTAAGACTATTCTATTCTCAGGACTGTGGTGGCCCACTCTTCATATGGATGTACATACTTATGTGAAGAGTTGCGACACATGCCAACGTACCCAATATCCGATAAGAAGAGATGAAATGCCATTAAGACCAATGATGGGAGGACGTGCATTTTCAAAGTGGGGTATAGACTTTGTAGGTCCCATCAACCCCCCAGCTAGGAACTCCCATGCAGAATACATTATTGTAGCCACAGATTACCTTACCAAGTGGGTGGAAGTAAAGGCCACGACAAAGAATGATGCTCAAACAACGGCTAAGTTCTTATTCGAAAATGTGTTCACTAGATATGGGTTACCAATAGAGTTAGTTAGTGATAGAGGTACACACTTCTTGAATGAGGTCATTGAAAATCTCCTTCAAGAATTCATGGTGGTACATAAAAAGTCTGCACCCTATCACCCACAAGCTAACGGACAAGCCGAGAGCACGAATAAGATCCTGTGTAACGTATTGACGAAACTGGTCAATAATAAACGCTCTGATTGGGACAAACAACTTCACCATGCTGTTTGGGCATACCGAGTTGCCTACAAAACGGTACTCAATGCCACCCCATTTCAGATGGTCTTCGGACAGAATGCAGTGTTACCACTAGATTTCCTAATTCCAGCTTTAAGAGTAGCACAAGAGCATGAGTGGAATGGACATGAGTTGTCCTCTAGGATCTTAGATCTAGAGCGTTTAGGTGAGACAAGGCTACGAGCAGCAGCAGGTATCTATGCTGCAAAGAAACGGCAAAAGGCATACTTTGATGCCCATGTGAAGGATAAGGGCTTGAAGGCAGGAGATCTAGTGTTAGTCTACACATTGAAACAACATGCAAGAAAGCTAGAAAAGAGAGGCTACGGACCTATGATCATTAATAGGATCTCCACGAGTGGAGCAATACAACTAGCCACATTAGAGGGGGAGGTCCTCCCAAACTATATTAGCGGATGCAGAGTCAAGCTGTATCAGGAACCCCTCACGGAAAAGATGCTAAGCCGACTCAATATTGCCAAGCAACGTAAAGAGGAGGAAAAACGAATTCGAGAAGAAGCACAGGCAGAGGCCTTAGAGCGTATCAAACGAATGAAGTTGAGGAGACAAGGAAGGGACCAGCCTATGACTGACACTCAAGAGTCTCCAGGCTATCACATGGCCATGTGTGAGGCTTCAGGAGAACGTACCCATAAGATAGTGGACCGACGACCTTTTGTGACCCTAGAAATAGGACAAAGAGACAGCACAACCAGCGTGAGGGCTTTAATTGATTCAGGAGCAGCTACAAGTGCAGTTCGGCTCTCTTATTGCCAGCAGCTGCAATTGGAGGTAAAACCCCTAGAAGCATATCTGATAGGATTAGGAGGTGTTGAAACCCCTTGTATGGGAGAGGTGGATCTTCCCCTCTACATACAAGAGGTCCTCATGCCAGCAAAAGTGCTAGTGTGTGAAGACGAGGATCTGACCGAACCTCTTGTCTTGGGCCAAGACTGGATCTATGATCATGCAGTCAACCTCAACCTAAGAAGTGGACTTCTTCAGGTGTGGGTAGGCCAAAGCCGTCTCACAATTGAATTAGAAAATCAAGCACTCAAACCAATAGAACAGGCACCAACTCCTGGTCCCTCCAGGAATCCACATGAAGATAACACTGTTGTGCTTGTCCAAACTTCTATGGTGCAGAGGAATGTCAATCTTACTGAAGGTTCAGGAGCCAAGAAGGAGTTCCTAATTGATCCAAAGAAAATTCTAAACGAACGGACCGAACATCACTCTATACGAAGGAGGCCGCTGATCAAGAGGCAGAAGCGCCAACCCGCGCAATATGGAGCATCTCGAGGCGTGAAGCAGATCTGGATACGCAAGGAGGGGAGACCCACAGCTCCAATAGCAGATTCTCAAGGAGACAAGAAACGAGCCTCACCATCAAGGAACAAAGCTAAGAAGCCCCCTTGGATAACCCCTAGGCACACCATTTCTATTTGGGTTCCTAAGCGGTCAATGAAGGCCACCCCTAATGCTAGACAGATATGGGTGCCCAAGGCTAGCTTACAAGCCCAAATTACTTCACCTTCAGGTACTAGGATGAAGCAGCTTTCACAAGCACTCTTGGCCAACAACTCAGAATGTGACAAGATACCTACACCTCTCACTGTCCCCACTCCCATCAACCCCAGGAATGTCTGGAAATGGGTACCCACAAGGTCCCAAATACATCACACTCTCAGACCGAAATCTTCACCTGTCCTTAGCTCTAAGAGCTACGACTCCTGTATCAAAGTGTGGAGAATTAAACTGTGTGTTAAACCCCCTGACCCTATTCTGTAAATCCGTCCACACTAACACAGAAGCATTCCGAGCCCATTGCATCACCAAAGTATGCATCTAGGACGACAATGACCTCTAATCACCACTCACACATATCATAAACACCTCACCATTAACCACTGACCTCCGGAATTGTCATGTTAGTATTGTGAAGGGAACACCATTATATCTTGTTTCCTATGCAACACTAATGTGCCTTTCGTCTTCCAACAGATAAGCAACCTACTCTCATGGCAACAGCGGCAGGCACAAGCTCTCAGGCAGGATCTGGTGCTCCTATCAATTGGGATGCCATGCCAGTGGAAGCTCCACCAACAGCTAGGCCTGAAGAATTCTTGAATGTGCGAAGGATTCCTATTCCAGATCCACCCAGTGGACTAACCGAAAGAGTAAAAGGGCACTCCCATTGGTTCAATGAAATGCCAGGGGATTTGGGAGACGCAGATCACATATGGGAGTCCAAGATGGAGTGTGGAGGGGTTTGGTGGACCTTCCAATTCTTTTCAAGAGAATTTGAGACCTTACAGAATGCAGCTCCACTTCAGGATATCTGGCAAAAGGCAGGACTACAAGCTTACTTCAGTGCAGCTCTACCTAAACCTGACTTCCTCAGGTGCTACTACTTGATTGCTACGTTGAAACCTACCGGGGATAAAGATCATTCTGGCACTTTCTGGGTGCCCTCCTTATCCAATCTGGAGGAGATGAGGAAGTTTGAATTAAATGTAACGTTAATCAGGGAAGCCCTTCAAATGTATGGAACTCATGTGCCTTCGGATCGCGACCCTTTGATACCAGAATCAATGAAAAGCAATAGAGTCAAGAAGCTCAAAGAAATGTGCGCCCTCACCCCCAACATCGCCATACCTCTGCGGATGTGCCTCCAGCACTTCGCATTTCCCGCTCAGGACCGTTTCACTCAGCCTCACAAGAAGATATGGTACGGGTTGTATTTAGCAGAGACCGGAAGCTTGCCCATCAAGATGCCGGTATGGATCTTAGATCAGGTGTATGAGGCAGGCAAGCGGGGGGTGAGGAAGCCCACTTTACATGGGTGTTGTGCGTTGACGAGAATCATCTACAGATGTCTGGCATATGATGTGCCAGTTGCTCGAGCCCTAAAATATGCACACCTGGAGCTGTTCAAAGGGCGAAAGTCAGGGAGTCAGCCTGCAAAAAGAATGCGTGGATCCCTTTCACAGGTCATGATCCCTCCAGAAGCCACCGCCGAAGTCTCCACTAGAGAGGAAGCCCAGGTGGCACCTATCATAATCCATCTCCAGGAGTCTCAACCAAGAGAGGTGGTACAGCCCACTCCTTCTGCCCCTCCGCTACCTACCGATGCAGAATTTGCAGCGATGGCCACCTTCACCGAGGACCCAAATTTTGATTTTGAAACATTTCTGCACACGGCTCATCTATCAGACAGTGAAGGTTGTCCTGACAATGTCGATCCGGGGGCATCAACCCAAAGAGAACATGCAAGAGGCGAGACAAGCAGTGTACAGGAGATAGGAGTGGCACAACTTCCTCAAAGACTAAGCACACAAGCTCAGGAGAAGGCACCAAGAGATAACCCGGAAGAGAGTGAAGACGAAGCCCCTGCATATACGGCACAGCTCAAACGGCTGTACCAAACAATCAAGCAGGTACAACGACGCCATAAAATGTCAGAAGAAGCAAATAGGGCCCTAGTAAACCAGATGTTACACTCAGAGCATATCGACCCCCAGTTTGTAGAATCGCTAAATCTTTTGGCGGACACCTGTGGCATCAGTGAAGCAATGAGAACCTTGGTCTATCAAGAGAACCCTGCTTATGATCAAAGAAGAATTGATACACGGCCGCGACAAGGAAAGATGATTCAGATGGAAGTATCTACCGCGTTAGCTACGTCCACATCAGAAGATGTTCACATGATTAGCCCTAGGCCCAATGATGAACCGGAGGACATTACGCATGCACCATCCCCCCCATCTTCTCCTATCCCACCCTCAGAGCCTCTCTCCACGTGTCTTTCTACACAACCATTCTCCTCCTATAGTGAGACCATTGTACACACCCCCGTGTCCACTTCCCTTCCTTCACCCTCATCCATCTCTGTCACTCAGATTTTTGAACCCCAATTAGGTCACCCTTCCTTTCCCCATGCCTTTGGACAACCATCTGTCACTAGTCAGACTCTTTCCATATCTTTACCCTCCACCCCTCCATTTCCTCCCTCCCAAACTCTACCTACCCCATCCCTTGTAACTGCCCCGGGCACCACACTAATCACCCAACCCTCCTTCTGGACCCAACTTGTAAACATTCTTCAACAGGTTGATGAACATAAGAAAAAGTCCCTCCCCCAAATTCACTTTCCCACATTCACGGCCACCACTATCACACCACCCACCGTCCCGGTGTTCACATTTCACGAATCACACTCTCTCATGTCCGATCCCATGGACATCTCACCATCCGCTGGATCACCCACCACCACTGTTCTCACAACACCATCACAGGTTATTACACTCACATCACCACTTCCACACACGGTAGGCACAACATCCACTTTTCCCATTCCCACTTCCCAACCCCCTGCATCTTCCACCCATACCCCCGCATCCACCTCATTTAGTCTTGCACTCGACACCATGCTCGAAGCTGCCACTCAGCTTAAGCAGGAGTATACATTATTGGAAGAAAATAACAAAGAACTTTGCACCCTCTCAGCAACACTCCAAGAGCGTGTCAACGCTTTGGAGTCCAGCCACACGGAGTCACAAAGCAAGATATCTGCCCTCGAACATGCAAATGCGCAACTCGCAGCGAGGCATATAGAAGAGAGCAAAGCCATGGAGGAACAGCTGCGAGATCAAATGGGCCGCAATGCAAGGCTTCAACGAAACATGGCTTTGCTACGACGACATCTGGCGGCAGCGCAAGAAGAGAACAGACGGCTTCAACAACAAAACCAAGAGAACCTCGAGGCTGCCATGGAGAACACCCCGGGAGCACCCATAGACCCGGCTAAATTTCAAGCTGTTCCCTCAGAAAGCATACAACAGATCTTGGAAACTTATGCCAATCTTTTAGAAGCACATGATCAGCTTGCCGACCAGCTGAAGGACCTACAGAGACCCCAAGAGTCTACACCACACCGACAGGAACCTAAAGAACTGACCAACGCTGCTACTTCAACCGAACCTGAACACTCAACGACCAACGACGTACTGGAGTTACGGCAACAGGTCGCAGAATTAAAATTGAAGTTGATGCAGTACGAACGACCTCCTTCCCCACCAGAGCAACCGTTAGAAGAAGAAGCAGTTACTATTCCAGTGGAGGAAGCATTCGACGACACCTACGAGCCTCAACCATTCCCAGGAGGACGCGTAACAGAAGAAGGTCAAGATACCTATGAGGAACCCCCATCGGCATGGATGAAACAGGTAGAGGAAATGGGGCAAACTCATCAGGAACGGATATCCACTCAGATGCTGGCAATGAAGGCCATTGAGGACACCATCCTTCACTCAGAGTACTTCAGGCACATTGCCCCTAGACGCCTTATCACTAGCTCAGAATTACAATACAAGCCCTATTTTGTATTGTTAGCTGACTACAATGCAGAAATCAAAAGGGTCACCAACAAGTGCCCAACATTTGCCACACAGTTCGAACCAGAAGATATACCAGAAGCGGCACGAAAAGGGGCCATATTCCAACCAACGTGGAGGCAGAAGTTACTCGAAACTTACCCAGAAATGCTTCGAACATGGGATCATGCCCCCATGCATTTGAAGTACAATCCGTGTTTTGGGCCAGTGCAAAGACGCAGATCATGGAAAGCTTTTGCCATCAAGGTTCAGAATAACGCAAACTGTAAAGAATGGCTCAATTACCCCGCTATCGCCCCCCCAACCGGTACTCCCACAGTGTCATACATGATTGCAACCATCAGACATTGGATACCACGCCTCCACCCTATGCCAGATGTGGCTGCCCAGATGATGCTCAAGATCTTCGATATGATGCAGGTCGTACTCAAAACTTTTCGCAATGTATGCCGTATTCAACCTCCTATTCCCGGGTTTATTAATGGTAACTACGACCTGCTATATGATATGAGCACAACCCCGAGCATACGAGTGGCTTACGCATGGCATGCACGCATAAGATATCTCCCTGCCTGCTACAAGCAAACATTCGACGATATGTTCACCACAGGGTTTTGGGAGGCACATTCAGAGGTATTCACACCACGGCCTACGCATTTACTCCATCTCTTCGCATGCGAGCAAACAATGCATTCCGAGCTTTACACGATGCCACAACCTGACATGCCTGGTATAGTTGATTGGGAGGCTTTGCAACGAGACCTGGTCAGAAGTTTAAGAATCAAAGAACAAAAATTGGCAACCGACCTCCTGCAGAAATACAGTGATCAAACTGTGGAAAAGAGGTCTGTCAGAGGCGACAGACCCTAGGGGGGGGAGAGTGTTGACAGTATACGGGAAGAAGCAAGTACGGACACACATGCAGATCTAGCACTGAGGCAACCCTTCATTTTTTTCAAAACCCTCACATCATTTTAAAGTGATTCTCATCACTACAAACCCTTGTAAATATCATTTCACCTTTTTGTAGCTCCATTTTGTACAAGCCGAGGAGTCCTCGAGCTTGGGGAGCCTTAGAAGTAGTTGCCTGTCAATTTTCATAATTTTTAGATCTCGTTTGGGCCCTCAAATAAGCCCTGGAACCTAATTTTTAACTAGGCCGGACACTAGGTCTGGACAGGGCCAAAGCTAGTCAAAAACTATAAATAGAGCTAGAGAGCTCATTTGTGGGGAGCTTCTGGTAGTTTTGAGCTTGTATGAGAACTTTGTTGCAATAGAAGTGATTCCATTGTCTTACTCTCTTTGTTCTTGCCGTGTGTGCGCGTGTGTGTGTATGTGTGTGCATGTTAGTGTGCTTCTCACTCACGCACTTGTGCCGTCACTTGCTCGAGGTCTTCATACCATCCTCATGTCTTCCCGGATTGACATTAAAGGAGGTGCTACTCGTCACTGAGCTACAGGGGGCTCGAGTCTTGGAACCTCCAAACTGCTAAGCGGCTTTGGAACAAGGGGTTCAAACAGTGGAAATAGCTCTGGAATCAAGAGACCGGTCAGTGGATTAGGTTTGAAGACTTAGACCCGGGACATAGAGTTTCCCCCGAGGAATGGACTCTTCTTCAAAACAGGCATTTAGCGTGGGACTTCTCAACTACCGGCCTTCGCTGCGGACAGGATCTTCCTTGCATGGAGGGCCTCAAATGGAGCAACGGTAAGAAACTATCCAGAATTCCCAAATTCAAAGAAAACTTAGTTGATCATCACACTCGTAACAAGGTGTGGTGCCTTTCTTGGACCAAACTTTGATGGGAACTTAAGTTCATGTCTATTTGGCACCCCCTTATTCAGATCAAAAAGTCCGCTCTCATGTGGTAGATCTTGCATAAGGGTATCTGGTACAATGCAAGGGCCAACAAAATTTGCGGTGTGCCTCCATGGTGCAAGTGGTGCCATCGATGCATCGAAGATCTTGTTCATCTTTTCTTCGATTGCCCCAAGTCCCGTGTTATCTGGCATCACGTGACACGGGGTTTTGAGACTCACGAACCAAATCAACTGGCAACAAGCGCTATTGGGTGAGGTGGTTGGATGCTCATCAAGGTTGTGGAATGCCATCAGGGGTGAGACTCTTTGGAAGATTTGGAGGGAGCGATGTGCTGTCAACTTTGGCCAAACCCCAAAGGAATGGTCGATTGAGAAATCCTTGTTTCTTTTAGGTAAAAGAATCTCCCGTGATAAGAGATCTCCTCCGTTTAGGCACCACTGCATTTATCTCCTCGTTGATAACAAGCTGAAACCCAAATGGATCCCGCATGAGGGAGATGATAGATTTGTACGCCTCATTTGTAATGCCCTCTAGCTTACCAAACTTGTTCCTTGGTTTCTGGGGGGGTCCCGTGGACACTAATCCCATTCACTTGTAACTTTTCTTCTTTATTTTAATTAAAATCCGGGAGAATAGGCCAAGGCCAAACTTCTCTTTTTTTTTAATTAAATATATATATATATATATATATATATATATTATCGAGTGTGAATTGAGAAGATTCTTGTGACTTCGACAATCACATTATGAAACAACACATCATGCCAGACATGATGACATCTGCTCTAAGATGTCGAATGATGACATCTGCTCTAAGATGTCGAATCTCGAGATTCCAAGCAGCCGTTGACTTCAACTTTCCCGCACGCCGAATGATTGTTGAGCCCTATCTGACATGGATCCTACGTGGATTCCACATCATCACACTTCGTCCGCGTGGATGCCACCACACCTCAAAAACTATCAAGGTGAATGCATTTGGGTGAACGCCAAATGCATTAGAAAGTTCTGCATTTATTAAAAGTTATTATTTAATTTGACGAGTGATCTACATCATATATATACTCCTTTTTTCTTTGGACAATCACAAAGTCCCTAATTCATGTGGTGTGCATGGAACTGTTCTTCAAAAGCACGTGAAACTCCAACACTCCACTAGTGTGGAAGAGAAAAAAGAAATAATGCAGTATATATCCTTCCACTGAAAATAATGTATTTCTTTAACCTTGGTTCACACCAAACCGGCAGAACAAACACCCAAAAGCATATTGTTCCATGTGGAACAATGCGAAAAACACTTAGTTCTGCCATCCATGTGTTCACACAAGAAGGCGGAACTCTAGGAACAGAATTTCATGCTGCTACCTTATGTGAACACACATAATGGCGGTACAAACATCATTATCAACGATGCTTTCTATCTCAGCCAATAAATAAAAATTGTTTTTTGATTAAAAAAACAATATTCAATACCGATTCATGAAGAAGTGCGGCTGAAGGGTGGGGGAGAAGGGCCAATACAACTTTTATGATTTTGTGCCGTGAGATGGAACTGACAAATTTCCTGTTCCACCGCTCTGTTTGAACATGTAGATGCACATGTCTTTTGCTTATTGGATTAGAGCAGCGTAAAAATTGTGGTGCCGCCCTCTTTACACGTTGTGCCTTTTGAACCTACCCTTGCTCCATCCATATGTAACAAAAAGCATAATTATCGATAAGGAACTCGTGTCCTTTCATTGTCAGGATAGATATATGGCATATGACCCATGTATTATCCTGTTGTTGCTGGGAGGAGAGGGGTTGCATTGGGCCTATGGTCTATGGCCCATGTACTATCCTATTGTTGTTGGGAGGGGAGGGGTTGAACCCAATGTGTTGTGCATGTTCGGCCGCTTGGTTGAGCCTTTCGCCTCTTGAGGCAAGGGCAAGGGTTCAACTGGTAGGGGTTGAATCATTACTCCCACCTTAAAAGGTGAAAGGTCCAACCAGACGGCCAAATGTGCATGGATGCAACAATGATATTATTTATTCAATTATTATTATTGACATTGAAGTAATTAAATAAACAAATAAATAACAAACCTGGGCATTTTAAAAAATTAAATCGAGAGTATTGTCGAGTGTAAAATTTGAATTTAGAAGATACTTTGACAAGCATATTATGAAGCCTGTAGGTATACGGCATCAAACAACACATTATGTTATGTTATGCACACGTTAGTCTGGGTGGTTGAGCCTTCTGCCTCTTGAGGCAGAGGTGAAGGTTCAACCCCTCTCTACCGCAGGACATGTGTGGACCTAAGGTCAGTGTAATGCTTTTGAGCTATATTAAACTAGGTACCATCGTGCAATTTTTCTTAGTGTTTGCCTTCAAGCAATTTAAACCCTGCTTTGTGGAATACGAGGGGTCCCATGAATACTATGTCCATTCACTTGTATGATTGTTCTTTTAATCAATTCAAGCAAGGGGAGATTATGTTGGCCGAACTTCCTCTTTAAAACAAAACAACATCATAGTATGTGAGATATCTACTTTCACATATCTATTATGGAAGTTCCAAGCAACTATTGACTTTGCCCAATGATCGTGGAGCTCTATCTATCTTCCTCTTTAAAACAAAATAACATCATAGTATGTGAGATATCTGCTTTCACATATCTATTCTGGAAGTTCCAAGCAACTATTGACTTTGCCCAATGATCGTGGAGCTCTATCTATCTGATGTGGATGCTACATGGATTCCACATCATCATGTGTAAACCCTCATTCACATGATGTGCATGGAAATGTCACTCGAAAAGCATGTGTGGCTCTAGCAGTCCTTCACTAGTCTAGAGGTAGAAAACTTAGATAGGTTTAGTTGGGGTGCACGGTGTAGTGATTATCACATTGGACTTTCAACTCATGGTCCAAGGTTCAATACTCATAGATTTCCTTGATGTTATCCCTTGAAAAATGGGGAGATAAAGAAGGTCCCTTGATCGTGTAGTGCTTAGTGCAAGTATGGAACACTCAAATGTAGTTTGACTATCAATAAATATGGTGGTGGCAGAAGATTCACCAGCACCCAAGCCATCCATAAGGTGTTTGAGCTACACACACTCAATAGTAGCCATGAAAGATGCCCTATAATTAGTCTCACAACTAGATGCCCTTCTCTTGAGCACAACCTTTTGATACAAGCATAGCCTTATAGCGATCAATACTAGCATCACGATTATGTTTCAACTTATAGAACCATTTAGTGTCAAGAGGCAAATCACATAAAGAACAAGTACCATTCTTCATAATGGCATCATATTCCTATTGCACAACAATCATCCAATATTTTTGAATTAGGGGTTTCATCAAAAGAGACACGCTCATTGTTATCACAAAGACTAGAAATAGCCATTGCATAACAATTTGATGCAAAAGAAGCACAATGAGAGTCTAAATGTGTACGATATGGTAAAGATACATCTATCTTGCTATTCCTCGAACTTTTCACCAGCCATTTTGGCATAGTATGCCCGCTCTCTCATCAACAAGTGCATCATGTACATCACCATCAAAAATAGAATGATCTGTATCTTCCTTAAAAACCTCCATAACCTAACAAATTGTATCAATGCAAAATGAACTTGATTGCCCATCAATTAAAAAAGGAAATAGAGTGTTGTACATATATTTTTGGCCAACGGATCTCTCCTTTGAATGTCGAATTGCATCCTCCACAAATACTACATCTCAACCAACCATAATCCTTTACCCAAAAACAATTACTTTTAGAATTGTACCCAAAAAAATACATTTCACATCCTTATCATCAAACTTTTTTTGTTGTTACATAGGCATTAATGCATACGGCAAACAATCAAAAACATGTCAATGAGAAAAATATGGCATGCAACCGTGTCAAGCCTCATAAGGAGTGATAGATTGCAATGTTTTAGTGGAGCATCTATTAAGTGCATTAGTTGCATAGAGAACAACCTCAAGCTAGAAGCTATATGGTAAAGCTTAAACTTTTGCAATACACCTCTCCATTTCTATGAGAGACATGTTTTTTCTCTCAGTAACTCCATTGTATTGAGGTGTAATGGCACTATACACCGATGTCGTATCACATGCTTAGCTAGAAATGCATTAATATTAGAAAACATATACTCCCCCTTGATCAAAATAGATGGTGCCCATTTTTTTTTCAAAAGGAGGTTTGGCAATACCCTACTCTCCAAAACTTTAATTAATAGAAACAACAACTCTACAAGTGAACAGGTCTAGCAAATAAATTTTCAATCATAATGAGGAATTGTTTGAAGCACATAAATATAATTTTCAGGCATAATGAGGAACTTTCTGAAGCACATAAACTCTTCATACTTTTCTTTCAATGGATAAACCCATGGATGCATGGAGAAATCATCTACGAAAGTCAAAAAGTAAAGGTGATTCCCATGGAAGGTGTCTAGATGGGACCATAAACATCATTATGAACAAGCTAACAATTATGCATAACTCTAAATGAACCAACTTTGGGGAAGGAAGAATGCTGCATTTTACTCAAAATATAGCACTCACAAACATGCTTAGAAGGAAGACATCAAATTTATGTGCAATTCTAAATGAAACATCTTTGCAAAGGAAGAATGATACATTTTACTCTAAGTAGGGCCCTCACAAACATCAATTTTTTCTAGTTTGCTTTGCCCTCAAGTTTTGGTAAAGAGGAAACCTTTTAGATTCTTCTAGGCAAAGCAAACACTAACACATGCATGTCAAAGTTTCACATTTGAAATAGCTTGAAAATCTTCAATTTCACATGCAAAATCATTCACACATTTGCCATAATTTGTTGAGGTTATACATCCCACAGCATAGCAATCTAGATGCAATGATTTTTCACCATCAAAGAGATCATAAATCGTACATATCTCATCAAAAACTTTCACCATTAAGCCAAGTTTTGAGAAATGTTGACACTAGCAAGATATATCCCTATTACATATAAACCATATGATAAAGTGAATGTACTACCATTATAGGAGTAAGAATAGTCTTCCCCAACTCCCATAACATGAGAAGAGGATCTTTTAGCACATGTAGCAGTATTCCCTATAAGAGTACCCTCAAGTGAAGTGGAGAAATTGCATTATGAGATAATATGCTTGGTTGCACAACTATCAAAATACCAAAATTTTGAGTCTGTTGTACACATACATTGTTCATGAGGAGATGTATCATAATTGAAATGAGTAGTAAATGCACATTCTTCATTCTCAAAAAGATTAGAAAACTCAATTTAAGAGTAGATGCCTCTACAACGACCATTCCAACCTCTTTCTTCTTTGCCTCCTTTGGAGCCAATTTAGCACAATTCTTAATGACATGATCTTTTTCATTAAATTACTTGCAAAAATATTTTTGCTTTTTTGTTTTCTTGTCATCTTTATCTTCCTTCATTGTAAAACATCATTAGATTTCTACATACTAGTAGAGGACGTTGGAGTTAGAGTCTACAGAAGCACACGAATAGCACAAGGAAGAAGGAGAAGCTTGGAGCACAACACACAATACTGAATGTATTACTACTAGAATGTACAAAGATAATTAAACCGTTAGGACGCTAGGGGTATTTACAAACCAAAGGAAAAAACCTCCTAAAGAGGGAAAAAAGTGTATGAGTGGTCCTAGTGTGTTCACACACATCACTACCTAAATATATCAAAAAATCCCCCCTAGGAGTGATGTGGTGAACAAGGAGTTGGCTCTCATGTATAAGGAAGTGCCAAGATATGTGAATCAATCCACAAAAGGAAGTAAGCCCAAAGCTTTGCAGAAAGCGTCAAACTTCTCCCTAGGCAGAACCTACATGAAAAGGTCTA
The DNA here is from genome assembly GCA_020310875.1 of Ceratopteris richardii. Taxonomy (NCBI): domain Eukaryota; kingdom Viridiplantae; phylum Streptophyta; class Polypodiopsida; order Polypodiales; family Pteridaceae; genus Ceratopteris; species Ceratopteris richardii. The sequence continues at coordinate 86,066,451 of CM035415.1, forward strand.
AAATGTTCTCCTTCACAGGCACATATGCCAAGCTCATCTCTCCAGCAGAGAACCTCTCCCTGACATAATGATGATGCACCTCAATGTGCTTAGTGCGAGCACATTGAGGTGATTGTCAATGAAGATGGTAGTGGAAGAAGACTGACCAACACCCAAATCATCCGTAAGGCATCTAAGCCACACACACTCAACAATCGCTATGAAATTTTCCCTATACTCAGCCTCACAACTAGAAGTAGCCACAGTAGGCTGCTTCTTGTTGAACAAAGATATACACGAGCTACCAAGCATGAAACAAAAGCCACCAATGGACACATGAGTGTCATAGCAACCAGCCCACTCACTGTCAAAAAAAGCATGCAAATCTTGTAGAAGTGATCCCACCTTGGGATAAAACAATCCAAGTAGCCGAGTGCCACTCAAGTAGTGAAAGATGTGATTAACCACCTGTCAGTGCTTGATACCTCGTCAATGCATAAACTTGCTCATTTGTGAAATAGAAAACTGAATATCTAGCCAAGTAATGCATAAGTAAATCAAGCATCCAATAGCGTGCTGATAGAAAACAACATCGAATGCATCTCCAGCATCATGAAGACTCAATCATAAAACGTGTCTCCATAGGAGTAGCAATAGTCTTATAGTCCTCAAGGCTAAAATGTTGCAATAATGTGTCAATATATTTCATTTGACACAAAGCTATTCCGCCATCAACTTGCATAAATTGAATGCCCAAATAATGATACAAATGCCCCAAATTAGACATCTCAAATGAGGCATGCAAACCAGCCTTGAAATCAGTAATATGCGTGTCATGAGGATCAGTGAGTAGCATGTCATCAACATACACAACAATGATCAAAAGCACATCATTAGCATGCTTAACATATAAGGTTCTTTTAGTTAGATTGTTCTCAAAACCATGTGCAATCACATTGGCATGTATCTTTTCATACCAAGCATGTTGTGCTTACTTTAAACCATATAATGCCTTCTTTAACCTACACACCTGGTTTTCATGCCCTTTCTACACAAAGCCACAGGGCTGAAAAACATACACTTCTTCATGCAAGTCACCATTTAGAAATGTTGTTTTAATGTCCAACTAATGTACATTCCAACCATGATGAGCTGTAAGTGCATAGATGCTATGAACAGTAGTCATTCGGCATGTAGGTGCAAAGGTCTCATCAAAATCAATGCCTCTTTCCCTTTGCAACAAGCCTAGCCTTATACCTGTCAATTGATCCATCAGGCTTATGGTTCAGCTTGTATACCCACTTAGTGCCAATGGCCTTCTTGCCAGGAGGCAAGTCACATAAAGACCAAGTACCATTCTTCATTATAGCATCATATTCAGATTGCATAGCAGCCATCCAGTTTTTAAAATTTATCACCCTTGTTGAGCTGCAACTAATTCCTTAGGCACCCAAATTTGTACGTTATTGTGGTCGGCCTTCATCGACTACTTTGGTACCCAAATTTGTTGTTCTGCTACTTGTTGCCTTGTTTTTCTCCATTGATTGCTTCTTTGGTAGCGAGCTCAATTGCAATGGTATGATTGATTGCTCTCCCTTTCGTACCCAGATCTGTTATGCTCGAAACTACTTTCTTCTTGAAATTTGTTCATCTATTTGATATAGCAGTTGTCTTGTGTTGTTTCTCTTGCCTCTGTGGTTGAACTATTGTGGCTGCATTAGACTTTGAAAAAGAAGAGAGATCCACTTGCCTTTGAGCATGTTCTTTCGTGATTGATTCCTACATCATAGAGCTTTTGACACATACAACATCTTCTTTTCAAAGATTAGTCTTAGAAGAACTAAGAGAATATGTGATGCTTGAATTTGTGATCATGCAATTCTCTAACTCTAATGTAATGCATTATTCATGTACCCAAACTTGAAGAAGTTGACTTCTTAGGTTTAAGTTGACTACATGGTCATAGATCCAATCTTGACCCAAGACAAGTGGTTCCATAAGATCCTCATCTTGACACACTAGCATTTTGACTGTCATTGGGACATCTTGACGGTAGATGGGAAGTTCCACCTCACCTAAACAAGGGGTTTCCACACCTCCCAATCCTATGAGATAGGCTTCTATGGAATTGATGTTCAATTGCAGATCTTACCAGTATGAGATCCTAACTACACTAGTTGCTGCACTTGAGTCAATCAATGCTCTCACAGTCCTTACACTCTTTCCTTGTCCTACCTCTATGGTCACAAAGCAACGTCAGTCAATTATTTGAAGAGAAATTACACATGATGTTTGGCACATGGCCATGTATTATCTTGGGGCATTGGGATTGACATCTAGGTCTTGTCACCTTAACTTATTTTCCCTAATGCACTCTCTAGCCTCTGCATGTACTTCTTCTCTAACCCTTAACTCTTCTTTTTTTTGCTTCTTAGAAGTGTTAAGTCTCATAAGCATATCCTCTATAAGAGGTTCTTGATATAGCTTGGCTCGACATCCACTTATATAATTTGCAAGATATAATCCTCTAGAGTGGCCAATTGAACTGCACCACTAGTGGAAATTCTATTAATGATCATGGTTCCATATCCTCATTTTTCTACTTTACGCGCATGCTACTTTAGTGTATAAACCAACACTAGGTCTCCTTCTTTCAATCCTTTATCCTTGATGTGTGCATCAAAATATGCCTTTTGTCTTTTCCTTGTAGCATAGATGCCTGCTATCACTCATCGCATGGTTTCACCTAAGCATTCTCGATCAAATATCATGGAGGAAAAATCATGTCCATTCCACTCATGCTCTTGTGCTACTTTTAAAGTCAGGATCAGGAAGTCTAATGGCAACACAACATTCTGTCCAAAGACCATCTGAAATGGGGTGGCATTGCATATCGTTTTGTAGGCAACTCAGTAAGCCCAAATAGTATGATGAAGTTGTTTATCCCAATCAGAGTGTTTATTATTTACCAATTTTCCATGTACATTACATAGGATCTTATTTGTGCTCTCGGTTTGTCCATTATCTTGTGGATGATAGGGGGGAGACTTCTTATGCATCATCAAGAATTCTTGGAGAAGGTTTTCAATGACATCTTTCAAGAAGTACATACCTCTATCACTTACTAACTCTATTGGTAACACGTATCTCATGAACACATTCTCGGATAAGAACCTAGCCATCATTTGAGCATCGTTCTTTGGCATGGCTTTTACTTCTACCCACTTTGTAAGGTAATATATGGCTATAATAATGTACTCTACATGGGAGTCTCTAGTTGGGGGATTAATAGAACCTACAAAGTCTATATCCCACTTTGAGAATGCACGTCCTCCCATCATTGGCCTCAAAGGCATTGCATCTTTTCTAATCAGATATTATGCATGTTGACATGTGTCACATCTCTTCACATAGGTATGTGCATCCATATGAAGGGTGGGCCACCAAAGTCCTGGGAATAGAATGGTCTTAATTACTCGGTCAGGCCCAAAGTATCCACCTGCAACACCACTATGTGCAGTTTATAAGATTCTCAAATAATCTTATTCGTGAACGCACAATCTTAAGTAATCATCTTTTCCTCTTCGGTATAGGTTATCTCCTACTAAGGTGTACTCCTGCACCTCTTGCTCCATGCTTCATTTTCTTGCTAGACTAGCCTCATTGGGTAGTGTTCTTGATTTCATAAATTCTACCAATGGAGCACTCCATTCCGGAATTAGGGATATTTGATAAAGGGTAGCAAACTCCACTGGGGGTCTCTCTTGACACACTGGACAATTCTTTATCCTCTCATGTATTTTGTTTTCCATAATAGGCCAATACACTCCTAAACATTTCAAATTCTGCAATGTTCATTGTTTAGAATAGTGATTCCTAGCAATCATTCATGGGTTGTTGCAACCAACTACTATGTTCATCCTCCTCGACACAACAAGCGAGTACACCCTCTGTATCTTGTTTGTACATACTTCCTACCAATATTTGATATTTTTGTGATTTTACAATTTCATCCTTGTTTGCTTTCACATTCTTATTTGCGGGTCCAAAGGTTAGGATAGGTACCAACTTATTTTCCCATTTCAAAACAACTTCTAAATTAAACAGATCAGCATCAAGTAGTTCATCAGACACTCCTTGTGGTGACTCTCCTAAAGTGATGTGAGAGAGGTGATCCACCTTGAGGTGGATTCTACCTTTTCTAACAACCACTTCAAAGTCGTATTCCATTAGTAAGAGGAACCATCTTACTAAGCACATTGTATTGCAAGGTTTATTGACCAAATATAAAAAATCTTGATGATCAGTGAAAAACTTGAACTTGTTGGCCAATAGATAGTGTCTAAACTTCTTCACAGCATATACCATGACTAAGCCTTCTCTTTCAATAGTTGTATAGTTTTGTACAGCCATGTTTAGTTCTCTGCTATCATATGCTATAAGCAAATCTAGATTTCCTTCACCTATGGGTTGTGTAAGCACACATTCTATTGCATAATTGGATGCATCCACACGGACATGGAATGGTTTATTCCAATTAGGAGTGTTTAGTATTGGTGTTGTGCACAAACATCTCTTCAACTCATTGAAGGAATTTTTGCATTCATCGTTCCACTCCAAATTTGTCAACAAAGCATAAAGAGATTTAGCTATGATTGCATATATGTGGATAAACGTGTGGTAATATCCACAATGGCCCATAAAGGCTTGTACCTCTTTCACATTCCTTGGCCTGTGTAACTTTATGTCTCTTACTTTGTCCTCATTTGATATTCCATTCTTAGAAACAATATGACCTAAGAATTTACCTTGACGTACCATGAACACACATTTTTCTCATACAAATTTGATATTATCTACACTTATTGAAGATTTGTCTGAGCTCAGGGATGTGTTGTCTCCTTTCTTGGGAATGAGAATATAAATCATCCACATATACTTCTAAGCTCTTTTGTAAGAACTCTTTGAAGACATGACACATGAGCCTTTGGAATGTTGTAGGTGCATTGATGAGCCCAAATGGCATCACACGAAATGCAAACATTCCCCACTCTGTGGCGAAGGCCGTTTTGTGTTGATCTTCTGGGGCAATGGCTACTTTGTTATAACTTGAAAGTCCATCAAGGAAACTATAAGCATCCTTGCCTACAACATGCTCCAATAAATGTTTGGTGATTGGAAGTGGATAGCTATCTCTAATCATAGCAGCATTAACTTTTTTAAGGTTAATACACCCCCGCAACTTCTCGTTCTTCTTAGGCACCACTACGATGGGGGACATGCATTCAGTATGCTCAATATTATATATAAATCCAAGTTCAATGAGTCTATCAATTTCTTCTTTTTTTTTGGTTGCATAAGTGTCATTATATGTGTAGGGCTTCTATTTGGTGGCCTTGGCATCAGCCATCATGGGGGTCATATGAGATCATATTTTCATATCTACTCCCTTCAAGTCTCTATAGGTCCATGCAAACACATCACTATATTCCCTTAATAAAGCTACAAGCTATACTTCTTCTTCTAGACTTAGGTCTTCTGCTATGTATGTACATCCCTCTTCATTCTCTTCAATGGTTACTACAATTTTTTTGGTTTTTCTTTATTATCATATGCTTCTCCTATGATGGCGTCTCTCTTCAAGACCTGCATAAGTATTATTTGCACCTGAGTACCAAGTAATTTGCTCATCAAATGTGACATCCTTTGATACAAGGAATTGCTTTGTGGATGGACTCCACAGCCTATATCCCATTTGCTTATCATCATAACCAATGAAAACATATTTTTCAGCCTTTAGTTCCAATTTATGCCATAATTGAGAAGGAACATAAGCATAAGCTAAGCAACCAAAGACTTTGCAATGATCTAATGTAGGTCTCTTACCCCACCAAGCTTCATATGGTGTCATACCCTGCAAAGCTTTACATGGTAGCCTATTAACCAAGTATGTGGCTGTATTTACAGCCTCAACCCACAAATAATTAGGGCAATTCTTTTCTTTCATCATTGATCTTGCAAACTCAACAAGAGTTCTATTTCTCCTTTTTTCTACACCATTTTGTTGAGGAGAGTACCTGCAAGTAACTTCTCTCTTTATACTTGCATTTCACAAATAATCATTGAATTCATTTGAGAAATACTCTCCCCCTCCATCTAATCTTAACCTCTTCAATTTTTGTCCTATAATTCTTTTTGCATATGCATGATAGTGTTTAAATGTACTAAACACTTCTGACTTGTCTTTGATCACATAAATAGTGATCCGCCTAGTAGCATCATCAACATATATGACATGTGTTGACCTGCAACATTAGGTAACCCAAGTACTGAACCATTTAATCATCTCTTTGATACCTCTTTCATTGAAGTGTCCAAGCCTCTTATGCCAAAGATCCAACTCAAACACCTTTTGCTCTCCATATGTAAACATGGCATGTCCAAAATTACCTTGTACCCTCAATGTGAAGAGCCTTCCTTCTTTCTTTCCTGTAACAATTCACTTATACCCTTGACCAATGTCTTCAACATAAACTCCACCATTAGTAAATCTCACTTCATATCCTTTTTCCACAATTTATCCTACACTAATCAAATTATTTGGGATTGTAGGAACATACAAAACCTTACTCAAGAGAGTGGTTCCATCTTTGGCCTTAACTGATCCAATTGACTTCACCTTATGCTTTGTATTGTCACCTGTTTGAATTGTATGATTAATTGCCTTATGATCCAAATTATTCATCAAAGCAATGTTTCCACTCAGGTGATTGCTACACCTTGAGTCAATATAGAATACCCTTAAATCTTCATTTGAAGCTTCACATGTTGCATTCATAATAAGAGTTGAATGTTCTTTCTGGTCTGATGCATAAGTGTAGTAGGTGTTATTGTAGGATTGGTTTTGGAAGTTTCTTCCTCCATTTCTTCCAAAGAAACTCCTACCACCTCTACCTCTGAAATTTCCTCTTTGATTTCTTCCACCTCTTCCTCTTTGGTTAAAATTCTGATTAAAGCTACCATTGCTTTGATTATTATGCCAACATTCATGAGATAGATGATTGGTCTTACCACATATCTAGCAGGCTTTGACATTATCTTTGTTATTTCTGCCTCTTCCTCTACTTCTGCCACTTCCTCTTCCTCTTAGGAAGTTTGCTTGGCTTTCAGTACCTTCATCTTCAACTGATTGTTGCTTTCCCTTGATAGCTTTCTTCTTGTCTTTAGAATACATTGCATGACCTGAACTCTTATCAACATCTCCTTTGATGTCATTCTCAAAAGTTAGCATATGTCCTAACAATCGCTTCAAATCAGGAGTGAAATGATCTAATGAAAGTTTTGTTGACAATATGAAAGGCTTTCACTTCTCATCTCCTCTTAGACCTGTGAGAATTCGTCTTGCCAATTTATCTTCTTCAATGTCTTCATAAGCTCCACCTAAGGAATCAACAATGTCTTTCATTTTTATCACATAATCAGATATTGATTGTGAAGCCTTCCTCTTGAATGTGGTACACTCTGCCTATAGTGATGCTTTCCTTGACTTGGTTGTATTCTGAAAATGTCCCTCCAAAGCACTCCATATATCACTTGCACTTTCAAGTCCTCTCATATGAGGAAGCAAGTAATCATTTACTACCATGTAGATAATGCTCCTTGCTTGAGCATCCTTCTTCATCCAAATATTTAATTTTGCAAGCTCCTCCCTAGTAGGAACACTAGGATCTCTAAACTCTAGCATTTCTTCTTCTCTTGTGATGTATCCCATCAAATATTTTCTCATAAGATGAGCTTCCATCCTCATAGACCAAGCTGGATAGTTCTCTCTATCCAACTTCTCAATTTGGAGGCTATCTCCCATCCTTTCTTCACCGTTACTATCAAATCTTCAACCTTATGAGTAATGAATGTACCTTAGCTTCAAAATTTACTCCTTCTAGTCCTTTTGATTGCTCTCGTGTGTCTCCCTTTAGCTTTTCCTTTACACTTTGTCCTTTTGAATCTTCAAATGTTGAATTTTGTATGTTTGTAGTAGTCGGGGTCTTCCTTTTCTTCAAATCTGATTATTCCTGCTCTGATACCACTCATGGAGATGATTATCCAAAAGAACAAGTTATCCTTGATGTTAGAGCACCTCCATATCAAGAACAACTCATAACCTTAATCAACTTTTGAAATCTATTGCTAAAATATGAACAGTCAGCTTCTCTATGAAAACTAGCTTCACTTAGAAAAGTTTGCCTCACAAAATTCACTCATTGACTGATGAAATGATTAAAGTTTTCTATAAAACTTTGACACAACACTCTTCTAGTTTTTTCACAACTACTCCAAGTTAAAGTTTTTCAAAAGAACTTACAAACTTTAGATTTACTTCAATAAGTAAACTTGTGTTTGAAATAAGCACTTTCTACATGCGACTTTTACATATGCAACTTTAAATATTTGATTCTCACCAAATATAACCCGTTTAATAAAATGCTTTTAGACATAGATGGCTTACCTTCAACTTAGATTTTGACTCCTCATTTGTCTAAAACTTTACACTATGCACTGAGATCTGATCAATTATTTGATCATCGAGATTGCACATGTTTCAAAAGACACTTATCACTTCTTCACATACAAATGTTCCTACTCACAATTCTCTCAGTGTGATTACAATTAGACTTTCAATTCTTGACCATACATGCATTAAATATGGATTTATACATCTACAAAAGGATTTTTGAAATGATCAAACACAAAAGGAGGAATGATGGAAAGATCAACACGCAATTCTCAAAGAACTTCTTTCATTCAACTCATCTTACATCTAATGGATAATACTCACATAACTCATGATCTACTCCTCCCTATCTCATGTGTACTTCATCTTTCACATATATCACGACTATATACAAGTGTATATATACATATGAGTGTGAATTCATCATTACTTCAAGTATTTGTGAAGTATTTACAAAGCTAATATACATGTGTATATAGACCATCTCTTTCTGAACCTCTACTTCACTTCATGCTCTTAGGCTTCAATATTTTCTTCAAGTCTTCACTCTTAAGCTTCATATAATCATCAATTGTTGATTGTCTTGCTCCAACAATTATGAGGAGAATCCATTATGAAAGTATGGAAATTTGTGGAATTCTAACTTCCAAGTTAGATGAGGTATATGTGTGACCATTGATGGTAATAGATTATCTTTGTGTGCCTAGCTATCAGGCTAGGTATGGCATAAACTTTCAGGTGATCAGTTTTCCATTCAAATCAAAAATAAATTCCTTGTGGCACTACATGGTTTCCCCATAGAATCTTAATGGGGGGAGTGTAGAGGGGAGCTTGCTCCTTCTATAGGGTTGGGGGTTCTATCCCCCCACCCATATGGCCGAGACGATAGGATGTCTCATCATGGAGATTGTAGCTCAAGTGTAAGCACCACTTCCTTTGCTTGTCAATCCGCGGATACGTGAGGACTGGTATGAAGATCGTGAGCATGTGAAGGCACAAATGTGTCAGTGAGAAGCACACTAGCATGCACACACATACACACACACACGCACACAAGGTAAGATCAAAGAGAGGAACAATGGAAATCTTTGATTACAAAAGAGTTCTCCAAAAGCTCAAATAACACCAACCTCAAAAAAGAGCTCTCTAGCTCTTTTTATAGTTTTTCTGACTAATTTTGGCCCTGTCCAGACGTAGTGTTTGGCCTGTTTATACATTAGGTTCTAGGGCTTATTTGAGGGCTCAAACTGAGTCTAAAAATTATGAAAATTAGTAGGATGATACTTCTAATACTCCTCAAGCTAGAGGACTCCTTGGCTTGAACAAAATGGAGTTGCAAAAATGTGAAATGGTATTTACAATGGTTTTTGGTGATGAAAATCACTATTTTTATAGGGATTTCTTATGAAAAATTGACATACGCTTCTTGGAGCTCCTTACTTGCTCCCTCTTCTTGTGTATCCACTTTTGTAATGTGCTTCCATTCTTGTGCTTGACCTTGAGTTCCAACACTCCCCCCCCCTCTTGAGTCTGTCATCCCTGATAGACCCTTGTTGTAGTGGTTGTTCCATGTATTTCTTTGAGAGGTACTGTCCATCATGTATGAACAAGAGCCATCTATCTTCCAAACATATCAGAGTCAGTTGTCCGGCTCTTCATTTGTTACTGTGAGCCTTTGCAAGTTGGAGTCCCTTAGTATGTACTTCATCCTTGGATTCTTACATGAAGATATGTTTGTAAGTTTTCAAAAGTTTCTTGGGGCTCAAAAGAGGTTGTCCATATTGATTTGGAGCAGCTATCGATGGTGGATTGCTTTGTTGCTATTGTTGTCGTAACCTTAATGTCCGCTGGATCTTTCAAAGATGATATTCATAGTAGTCATGCCAAGTACTCGTAACCCATAATGAGTGATGGGTTAGTGGGCCAGTGCATGGTTTGAAGAAAGTATGTGCCTTGTGTAGGGCCTTGTAATGTGGCCCTATGCATGCGTATTTGAGGAATGCATTTCAAAATATATGGTGCAAAAAAATTCTGGGTCTTGAGCTAAGTGCTCAAGGGTATGCTGACAAAGAGGTTTCCTAATCAATCATTGTTATAATGTTGCCCAAGTAGGAGAGTCTTACCATGGTGAATGGTTGATCGATGTTTATCTCTTCGTGTTGTACACACCCAACATTGTGATGGACCATGGGTTAGTCTATCGTTGTCAATGAATGCCCTTGTTGATCGTCCACTGATGAGATTCTTTGAGCACTTGATCTTGTCCCCTCTCTTCAAAGCAACATTTTCCAAATACTAAGAATTGAATTTCTTTATATTCCTTGACAAGCGGCATTGGGTAACTACACCAGTCTTAGTTTCACATATTCTCTTTAGCTCACCATAAGTAGAAGTCTTCTCACCCAGTATACATACAAGGATTTGCAGGATACCAAAACTACCCCTTGCAGATATCTCCTTGGAGGCTCTCGTACATATTGTAGTTAAGCATCTCTCAAGTTGTGGACCTTCAAGCTCTTCCCTCCTACGATGGCAAGGGGGAACAATAGTTGTGGATGCCATGTTCATGCCAAGTTCTAGACATCTACTAGATAAGGCAGCAATAATTTCATCTGCTAGCTGAGACACACTTCTATCCAAACTAATAAATGCCCAGTCATCAACAATTCCACCTTAAACTAAACATGACTCATTCATGTTCCATGAGCCAAACCTAGGAACAAGAAGAAAGATGTTAGTATCAATAAAATAATGCACATATGTCAAATGTGTCTCATGTGCTTGGGATTCTCAACTGTGTCTATGCACGGATGTGTAATTTGGCCTTATATTAATGCATACTTTGGAAATGCATGACCTGAATGGTGCAAAAGACAAGGTTATGCCAAAGGCACATTGCTGTCGCATGTCGAGGCTTCTGATGTTACTTGGGGCCGTTGATGCAAGCTATACTTAGAGGTGTCCATTGGACCTCAAGATGGCAACTGATCATTCCTCCTCATAGGGATCCATTTGAGAACCATGTTTGGTTGTGTAGAGATCACCGTGGGCTTCTTCATCTTCAGATGGCTTCTTGAATTCTGTATCCCACGTGGTTGGTTCTTTTGTTTTGCGGGGGCTACTAGTGCTTTTGGCTTCTAGACCCCTACCATTATTGCTAGTCCTCTGACTCTTGTTGAAGAGGTGAGTTGGTCTGCTTTTGGTCTTGGTGTTTGGTTCTGACCCTTGCCTTGCCTTGGCTTCTTTGTTGAGACTTTTCTCGTGTGGGAGAGCATAGGTTGTTGTGTATATAAGATAAGAGCTTCTTGGGTACCCATATTTGTAATTGTCTGTGTTGAATTGAAACCAATTTCTTAGGCACCCAAACTGGTCAGATACCTTGTGGTTGAGCTTTTCCTAGTTTCTTTGTTCGTCTTTTAGCCTGGTTGGCTTGCTTGGATGGGAATTGTGGGGGAAAAGCTAGTGGATGTCCTACTTTTTGTACCCAGATCTCCTTCATGCATGGAACTGCCTTCTTGTTGAATGGTGTCTTTCTATGTGGTGTAGCAATTGTCTTGAATTGTTGTGCTTGCCTTTGTGGTGGAACTGTTGTGGTTGCATTATTCTTTGAAGAAGAAGAGAGATCCATTAGCCTTCAAGCCTATTCTTCTAGGATTGAGTCCTTTTGCATCGTAGATTTGTCGACACACTCAACATCTTCTTCTTGAGGATTAGTCTTAGAAGGACTAAAAGAACATATGACACCTAGATTTTTAAGCATGTAGTTCTCTAATTCTAATGTAATGCATTGTTCATGTACCCAAACTTGAAGAAGTTGACTTCTTAGGTTAATGTTGACTGCATGGTCATAGATCCAATCTTGACCCAAGACAAGTGGTTCTGTAAGATCCTCATGGTGACACACTAGCATTTTTACTTTCATTGGGATATCTTGAAAGTAGATGGGGGCTCCACCTCGCCCAAACAAGGGGTTTCCACACCTCCCAATCCTATGAGATAGGCTTCTATTGGATTGATGTTCAATTGTAGATCTTGGTAGTAAGAAAATTTAATTGCACTAGTGTTGCACCTGAGTCAATCAAGGCTCTCACAGTCCTTACACTCTTTCCTTGTCCTATCTCTAGGGCCACAAAGGGACGTCGATCAACTTTTCGAGGAGCAATCACACCTGATGTTTGGCACATGGCCATGTGATATCGTGAGGCTTCATGATTGACATCTAGGCCTAGTTGTCTTAACTTATTTTACCTAATGTGCTCTCTAGCCTCTGCTTGTGCTTCTTCTCTAACCCTTATCCCTTCTTCTTTTTGCTTCTTAGCAGTGTTGAGTCTCCTTAGCATATCCTTTGTAAGAGGTTATTGATGTAGCTTGACTTGACAACCACTAATATAGTTTGGCAAGATGTCACCCTCTAGAGTGGCCAATTGAACCGCACCACTAGTGGAAATTCTATTAATGATCATGGGTCCATATCCTCTTTTTTCCAATTTATGAGCATGCTACTTTAGTGTGTAAACCAACACTAAGTCTCCCTCTTTCAATCCTTTATCCTTGATATGTGCATCAAAGTATGCCTTTTGTCTTTTCTTTGCAGTGTAGATGCCTGCTGCTGCTCGTAGCCTCATCTCACCTAAATGCTCTAGATCAAAGATCTTAGAGGACAATTCATGTCCATTCCACTCATGTTCTTCGGCTACTTTTAATGCTAGATTAGGAAGTCCAATGGTAGCACAAAATTCTATCTGAAGACCATCTGAAATGGGGTGGCATTGAGTACCGTTTTGTAGGCAACTCGATAAGCCCAAACAGCATAATGAAGTATTTTATCCCAATTAGAGCGTTTATTATTTACCTGTTTAGTCAAGACATTACATAGGATCTTGTTTGTGCTCTCAGCTTGTCCGTTAGCTTGGGGATGATAGGGAGAAGAATTCTTATGTATCACCAAGGATCCTTGGAAGAGATTTTCAATCAATTCATTCAAGAAGTGTGTGCCTCTATCGCTCACTATTTCTATTGGTATTCCATATCTCGTGAACACATTCTCAAATAAGAACTTAGTCATTGTCTGAGCATCATTGGTTGTTGTGGCTTTTACTTCTACCCACTTGGTAAGGTAATTCATGGCTTCAATGATGTATTCTACATGGGAGTTTCTAGTTGGGGGTTAATAGGACCTACGAATTCTATACCCCGCTTTGAAAATGCATGTCCTCCCATCATTGGTCTCAATGGCATCTCATCTCTCCTTATCGGATATTGTGCACGTTGGCATGTATCACATTTATTCACATAGGTATGTGCATCCATATGAAGAGTGCGCCACCAAAGTCCAGAGAATAGGATGGTCTAAATTACTTGATCAGGACCGAACTGTCCACCTATAACACTGCTATGTGCAGTTTGTGAGACTTTCAAATAGTCGGATTCATGAACGCACACTCTCAGGTAACCATCCTTGCCTCTTCGGTATAGGTTGTCTCCTACTAAGGCATAGTCCTGAGCCTCTTACTCCATGCTTCGTTTTCTTGCTAGACTAACCTCGTCGGGTAGTGTTCCCGATCTCAACTACCATGAAGCGCTCCAATCCGAAATTAACGACCCATGATAAAGGAGAGCATGCTCCACTGGGGGTTTTTCTTGGCACAATGGACAATTCTTAATCCATTCATGTATTTCTTTGTCCATACTAGGCCAATACACTCCTAAACGTTTTAGATCTTGTAATGTTTGTTGTTTAGAAAAGTGATTTCCTAGCAATCCTTCATGAGCTTGTTGCAACCAACTACTATGTTCATTGTCCTCGATGCAACAAGCTAATGCACCCTCTGTATCTTGTTTGTACATACTTCCTGCCAATATTTGATAGTTTTGTGATCTTGCAATTTCTTCTTTGTTTGTTCTCACATTCTTATTTGCTGGTCCGAAAGCTAGGATAGGTACCAATGTATTTGGCCATTTAGAAACAACTTCTAAATTGAACAGATAAGCATCAGAAAATTCATCACACTCCTTGCGGTGACTCTCCTGAAGTGATACAAGAAAGGTGATCCGCCCTCAGGTGGGTTCTACCTTTCCTAACAACAACTTCAAAGTCATATTCCATTAGTAAGAGGAACCATCTTACTAAGCGCCCTGTATTGCAAGGTTTATTGACCAAGTATAATAAAGCTTTATGGTTAGTGAAAAACTTGAATTTGTTGGCCAATGGAGAGTGTCAAAACTTCTTCACGGTGTATACCATGCCCAACCCTTCTCGTTCAGTTGTCATATAGTTTCTTTTTGTTGCCTTGAGCTGTCTACTAGCATATGCTATAGGCAAATCTAGATTTCCTTCACCTATGGGTTGTGCTAGAACACATCCTATTGCATGATTGGATGCATCTACATTGACATGGAATGGTTTATTCCAATTAGGAGTGGTCCATATTGGTGTTGTGCACAAATGTCTCTTCAATTCATTGAAGGAATTTTTGCATTCATCGTTCCACTCAAAATTTATCAACAAGGCATAAAGAGGCTTAGCTATGATTGCATACATGTGGATAAACCTATGGTAATATCCACAATGGCCCATAAAGGCTTGTACCTCTTTAACATTGCTTGGCTTTGGCAAGTGGCTCTTACTTTTTCCTCATATGTTGATATTTCGATCTTAGAAACGATATGACCTAATATTTTACCTTGATGCCCCATGAACACACACTTTTATGGGTTCATACACACTCGATATTCTCTACACTTGTTGAAGATCTGTCTGAGCTCAGGGATGTGGAGTCTTCTTTCTTGGGAATGAGCACATAAATCATCCACATATACTTCTAAGCTCTTTCACAAGAACTCTTTGAAGACATGACACTTGAGCCTTTGGAATGTTGCATGTGTGTTGGTGAGCCCAAATGGCATCATACGAAATGCAAAGATTCCCCACTTTGTGGAAAAGGCCATTTTATGTTGATCTTCTGAAGCAATGGCTACTTGGTTGTAACCTGAAAATCCATCAAGGAAGCTATAACCCTACTTGCGTGCAACACGCTCCATTAAATGTTCAGTGATTGGAAGCAGATAACTATCTCTAATCGTAGCGACATTAACTTTTTTAAGGTTAATACACACTCGCAACTTTTTGTTGCTCTTGGGCACCACTACAATGGGGACACCCATTCAGTATGCTCAATTTCATAGATGAATCCAACTTCAATCAACCTGTCAATTTCTTCTTTTATTTTAACTACATAAGTTCTTCACGACTTCAGTGTTTCTTGGAACCAATCATGAAGGTCATCAATCTCCTTGGCCCATTTCTCTTCTTGTATTTCCCGTAAGAACTCTTGAGAGTACTCTTGAATTGAAAGAGATGTCCGTGCATCCGTGGAATTAGGAACATAAGCATTCATTGGTGGTGAGCTTTCTCTTTCAACAACTAGTTGAGCCTGCAGAGGTAAAGAAGCATGTGGCATGTTTACCAATTGCTCTCATCTTTCTAGTAAGCCCTGGAAATGCAAATCCGGTTTGATAGAGTTTGTTTGATTGAATGATTGACTGGTCTTGAGCATAGCATGAGCTAGCTCTACCATTTTCATGCACATTTTTGTCCATTCAATCTCTAAACCTGCTCCAGGGTAACTCTTGTCTAGGTTTGCATTTGTTGGCCCTTCTTGAAGTCGAGCCTGGTAAGCCTTGAACATCATGTCCAAGCCTTCTGGGGTTGGATCTGCGAGAACAAACCCTCATTGCAGTTTATTTACAATGTTTGGTGGGGTGGGATGAGGTGGTGTGGATGGAGTTTCAGCACGCGAGGGGTTTTGAGATGCAATGTCTTCTATTTTTGTTTTTGTGTCTTTCAAGCTTTCTTCAAGTTCAGCTAACTTGCTATTCCACTTGCAATTGGCCTTTTCTCTAGTATCCTTCCATGTTCTTGTTTTCTGCTTACTAGGCTCTCCTGATTCACTTGACTCTAATTGTTCAATTGGTTTACCCTATTGTGAGGCTTGTGCCCTAGTGACTCCCTGTATAGGAGCCACATTACTACTACTTGAACTTGAATCCACCACTAAGCCTACCACATTAATTGGTGTAACCTTGGGTGCACTAGAGGGATTCCTGGGACAATCTCTCGGGAGATGTTCTTTGCCACACTCAAGACAAAAGCCTTGTATTGTGATGTTTTGTCCTTGTCCCAAAGTCGGTGAGTGGGGACATTCACAAATGAAATGGTCGCCCTGACATCTAAAACATGGTCCTCTAGGGGCTTGTGGTCTTACTTGTCTTGCTTGGGGCCTAGGGTTAGTATTCGTATACATGACATTTGAGTATTCAGACTCCCAATTTGGTTCCATAGGTGGTGCATCGTATTGATATGGATGTCTTACTATGCTCATGTGACTCTGTGTAATAAGCTTGTGGACTATCTTCATAGGAGTAGTCAGAACTCTCAGCATGAGGGTCATTTTTTGAGACTAAAGGGGTCATTGGAACCAATGCTCTATTAGGGTTTTCCACTGCCATTGCATACTTAACTGGAATCACGCTGGACCGGTTGTGGCCTATATGGTGCCTAATATTTTTGTTGGTACTGAGGTTAATATTGTTGTGGTGGTTTATAATACAGTTGTTGGTATTGCTTCTGGTACCTACCTTGTTGGTAAGGATGCTGATAAGTTTGTCTAACAGCCTGCCTATTGTAGGGACAATCTTGAGCTATATGGTTCGTGTATTTTCTCTCGATAGTGCAATATGGGGCATTCCTTTCTCCCACATTCTCGTTTTGCATTGGGCATACATTAGCCATGTGGTCTCCTCCACAAGTATAACATTAGTTCAATGAGGTGAAACCCAAGTTATCTTCTATGTCAATGCACATCCGCACACACTCGTCTATGGATCTAGGCTCTTTCAAGTACACATATGATCTTAACTTGGTGCTTAGTAAGCCATCTAAAAACAAGGCCACTTGTTTGGCTAGTGTGGGTAACTCTAGAATAGGACATCTTTCTAAGTACTATTTGAACCATCTTCCTACAAGTAGCACTGTTTCTTGGGGTGTCTGCTTGAAGTTGTGGATCAAGGATGATGTGTTATGCATGATACCACTCTTGGAAAAATCTACAATGAACTCATCTAACAGTTGACTTATATCTCGATAGTTATGACTATTCACGGGTTGAAACCAAGCTACGATAGTGCCCTTAAGAGTCAAACCAAATGCCTCGAACTGGGTGAACAAACCCTCAACCTGCTCAGCTCTTAACACTTGTTTGAACTCGGCCACATGATCATAAGGATCTCCTAACCTATCAAAGTATTTCTTCATTGCCTTAACCACTTGAGAGGGTCTAAGGGTTCTTGGATGCTCTCAAGGTCTAGGCAATGGAAAATCATGTTCATTTGTTTGGTGCCTATGTGCTAGATGTCTCTCTCTCTCTCATGTATTTCACCTTCAAATCGTGATCTATCTCTACCCACATTATGTGCAAAGCTTACCTCAGGTCTCTCTTTGGTTCGTTCTTGTTGGGTTTCATGAGCCTGGGATGATCTTGCTCCTTGGGGGCCATGGGAGACATTAGATCTTAGTGGAGGGAAGATCAATTCACCCTTCCAAGTGTATGCGTGCCTGCCTTTCTCTATTACCACGAACACTCTCTCTGATGTGTTGTCTAAGTAGACCACTTTTCCAGGGGTATCAAGATCTTTAAATTCATATATCATCACGTTTCCTACGTTGCTAGGCGGATCCGTCTTAAACCTGCAAAAAGCTTCATCCATCTCCCTATTCCAGAAAAATTATATGCTTTGTTATCCTGGGTAATCCATTCTGGTGTGAGTATTTTGGTTAAGACCAATTTGCCTCGAGGGGTCTTAGGATCTCGTCCCGGGTCTCCTTTCTCTAGGTCTCCTATCTCGTTCTCGTGAATGATATTTCCAAACTCATATGCCCTATCTGATAAGCTCATAACCACATACAAGGTTCCTTGCTTATCAATATATGAACCATCTTCGAACTTAACCACTGTGTGTTTAGTACAAAGGGTTGATTGGATTTTTGAGTTGGACAACTGATCACCTCAGACCATGCTCATAGATGCGTGCACCTAATCAGTTGGTCCTAATATACTCCAATTGTGTCGTATAGGGACCATCTGGTGTCTGTAAATAGGTAGTACTTGAGCTATCTACTGGTCTTTCCATGCCAAAAGACATGTCTAAATCACTCATGTCCCAACTTAACACGTAGGGATAACCATTAAGTTGTTGTGCCCACAACCTAGCTGTATGGTTAACACTAGCCTCAAAAGATCTAATTGTCTATCCTTGCCTAAGTGTCTACTAGATTTGAGGTTCATATGCCTAGGTTATGAGTCCAAAATTTCCTCTTTTTACTGCTCAAAATCCTTTGGAGCCCCCTTGGCTTCCTAATCCCACTTGAGGGTCAACTTCAGGCTTTCCAATGAGCTATAGAGCTCAAAAAACGGACTTTTGATGAAAAACTTATGTCAAATCAGGCTCTTGGGGTCAAAACAAGCAAATAGGAAGTTATGAGAAAATCATGATTTTGATGGAAAATCACGATCTTGAGAAATCCCAAAAATCACGATCCTGACAGAAAATCATGAAAAATGCAATTTTGAGTGAGAATTGTGAAAAATGCAATTTTGAGTGAGAATCATGAAAAACAGGATCCTAATAGAGAATCGTGTTTTTTTGTGAAAATCACGATTTTGAGAATGACCTGAAAATGATGATTTTGACTAAAAATCATGTTTTCTCAAAATCGTGTTTTTACTTGAAAATCGTGATTTTGACTTAAAATTGTGTTTTACCTAAAAATCATGATTTTGATTGAAAATCGTGTTTTCTCAAAATTCTATTTTTCCCTGAAAATCGTGCTTTTTCCAAATCGTGTGTTTTACCTAAAAATCGTGATTTTGACTAAAATTTGTGTTTATCTCAAAATCGTGTTTTTTTTACTTGAAAATCATGATTTTGATTGAAAGTCATGTTTTTCCCAAGAACATGTTTCTCTTACCTGAAAATCACAATTTTGACTTAAAATTGTGTTTTGTTAAAATCGTGTTTTTTACCTAAAAATTGTGATTTTGAGTGAAAGTCGTGTTTTTCTCAAAATCGTGTTTTATTTACTTGAAAATTGCGATTTTTACTTAAAATCATGTTATGACCAGAGAATCGTGTTTTTGAAAGACTTAGAGAATTGTGATTTTGAGGACTACAAGAGAATCACGATTCTGAGAATGACCTCAGAATTGTGTTCTTTTTTAAGATGCTTTTAGGCGGGAAATTCCAAAAGTATGAAAATCATGATTTTCAAAAAATTTGAATTTTTCACAAAATCATGATTTTCAAAAAATTTGAATTTTTCACAAAATCGTGATTTTCACCATAAAATCATGATTTTCACCATAAAATCGCGATTTTCTGTGATTATTGGTAGAAACTTTGAATTTCAACGCCGAGGTCTGCGCCTCAAGCATAGGGTCATGAAGATCATAGAAACTTGCACACACAAGCACTTTGCCTCTCCCTCTCTCCTTGTTGCACACAAACGAATGAAAAATGAGGTGAAAATGTGGAATATATAGTGAAAAACAAAAAAATTCTATGAATATGAAGATGGAAGGAAATGGAGATGATGAAGATGATGAAGATGGAGAAGAAAAAACAAAAAAATAATAGAAAATAACTATTTTTACCTTCCAACGTCATAAATCTACGATCTTACCATCACAACGCTCGTCCTCGAAGCTCTCTCCCTGGCAACAGTGCCAAAATTTGGTGTAGCTCAAGCGTGGCACCACCTTCTTTACTTGTCAATCCGCACAGATGTGAGGACTGGTATGAAGACCGTACGCATGTGAAGGCACAAATGTGTGAGTGAGAAGCACACTAGCATGCACACACAAACACATACACGCACACAAGGTAAGATCAAAGAGAGGAACAATGGAAAGCTTTGATTACAAAAGAGTTCTCTTACAAAAGATCAAATTTACAACAAGCCAACCTCAAAAATGAGCTTTCTAGCTCTTTTTATAGTTTTTTTTATTAGCTTTGGCCCTCTCCAGACATAGTGTCTCGCCTAGTTAAAAATTAGGTTCTAGGGCTTATTTGAGGGCTCAAACGGAGTCTAAAAATTATGAAAATTGGTAGGATGATACTTTTAATACTCCTCAAGCTCGAGGACTCCTCAGCTTGAAAAAAAAGGAGTTGAAAAAATGTGAAATGATATTTACAATGGTTCTTAGTGATGAAAATTGTTGGTGCAAGACAATCAACAATTGAAGTTTTGATGAATTTTTGAAGTCAAGGATTGAAGAAAAGATCAAGTCATGAAGCATGAAGAAAGTATATGTTCAGAGAATGAAGATATGTATACATATGTACATTAACTTAGAGTTAGCTCACTTATACTTTTGTATGGTTATGATCTTGTACATATTTGTCTATATATACCAGGAAAAATGTCAAGGAAAATATGAGAGAGTGTGAGAGAACAAGAATTGAAGAGAATTAGAAGTCATTAGACACTTGTGAAGTGCGTAAGATAGCTCTCTCATCCAGATGTAAAACTTTTCAGTAATGAAGAAAAGTTACGACCGATTTTTCTGTGTTTTCTCGTTATGTGTTTGATCAATTCAAGAATCCTTTTGTAGGTGTCTAATTCCATAGTTAATGAGTCTATGGTTAAAGTTTGAGAGCCTAATTGTAAACAGGCTGTGAGAATTTTGAGTAGGAACATTCATACGTGAGAAAGTGTTGAGTGTCTTCTGAAACAGGTGCAATCCCGATGATCAAAGAAATGGTCA
The DNA here is from genome assembly GCA_020310875.1 of Ceratopteris richardii. Classification (NCBI taxonomy): domain Eukaryota; kingdom Viridiplantae; phylum Streptophyta; class Polypodiopsida; order Polypodiales; family Pteridaceae; genus Ceratopteris; species Ceratopteris richardii. The sequence goes on from CM035415.1 coordinate 86,087,763, forward strand.
GTTCTCAGTGCACAGTGTAAAGTTTTGCACAAATGAGGAGTCAAAATCTAAGTTGGGAGCTAATCCATCTATGGCTAAAAGCATTTGCATAAATGGGTTCTAATTTGGGACAACCAAGCTTTAGAAGTTACAGGTGTCAAAGTCGGCTATTAAGAACTATAGTTTTAGACATAGGTGACTTATTGAGATCATTTCTCAAGATCTACTGAGTCTTTTGGAATGATTTATCTTGGAGGAGGTGCGCAAACTATAGCCGACACCTTATACAAAGTTTTATCAAAAACTTTACATATTTGATAAGTCAATGAATGAGTTATGTGCAGCAGACTTTCTGTGTAGACATCTTCTTCACAGTTTGTTCAAGATTTTGGTAGTTGAGTTTTGATCCTCCAAATTGGTGAAGGTTTTAAGTTATTATTGATATAGAGGTGCTCTAACTTCAAGGATAACTTGTTCTTTTGGAGATTCTCCATCAGTGGTATCAGAGCAGAAAGCATCAAAATTGAAGAAAGGAGGACCCGGACTGTTGCAGTTATAAAGAATTCAACATTTGAAGATACAAAAGGTGAAACCTTGAAAGTAAATCTTGAGAAGGAGGTCAGAAGATATCAAGGAAGAAAAAAGGAACTTCATTCAAAGCAAAGGTACACTTATTTCTTATAAAGGTTGAAGAATTTAATACACATGTGAAGAAAGGATGGGAGATTCTCTTCAGATAGAGAAATTGGATAGAGAGAACTATCCAGCATGGTCAATGAGGATGGAAGCTCATCTTATGAGCAAAGACATAGGTTATATCACATGTGAAGAAGAAAAGCCTCAGTTCAGAGATCTTAGTGTTCCAACTAGGGATGAATTGTCAGATTTGAAGACTTGGATGAAGAGAGATGCTCAAGCTAGGAGCATTATCTATATGGGAGTTAATGACTACTTGCTACCTCACATTAGAGTTCTTGAAAGTGCAAGTGATATATGGAATGCTTTGGAGGAGCATTTCCAAAATACCACAAAGTCAAGGAAGGCATCCTTGTGTGCAGATTTTACCACATTCAAGAAGAAGACCTCTCAATCCATTTAAGATTATGTAACTAGGATGAAGGACATTGGAGATGCATTAGGAGCAGTTGATGAAGATATTGAGGAGGATAAATTGGTAAGGCAAATCCTCACAGGTTTGAGAGGTGATGACAAATGGAAACCATTCATTTTGTCTATTGAATTATCACTAGATCATTTTACTCCTGATTTGAATCAGTTGCTAGGACACATGCTAATCTTTGAGCAGGATGTCAAAGGTGAAAGTGATAAGAGTGCAGGTCAAGCAATGTATTCAAAGGATAAAAAGAAGAATAGCAAAGGGAAGCAACTAGCAAATGAAGATGAATGTACAACTAGCCAAGCTAACTTCCTAAGAGGAAGAGGAGGTGGCAAAGGTAGAGGAAGAGGCAGAAGTAATAAAGATGGAGTCAAAGCTTGCTAGATTTGTGGTAAGAAAAATCACTTAGCTCATGATTGTTGGCATAATACTCAGAGTAATGGTGGATATAATCAGAACTTTAATTCAAGAGGAAGAGGTGGCAAAAATCAAAGAGGTAATTTCAGAGGTAGAGGTAGTAGGGGTTATTTTGGAAGAAATGCAGGTAGAGGATTCCAAAGCCAACAATACAACAATACCTACTACAATTATGCTTCAGATCAGAAGGAGGATTCAACATTGATTATGAATGCAACCTGTGAAAGGCAAAGTGAAGACCAAAGAGTCGTCTACATTGAATCAAGGTGTAGAAATCACCTTAGTGGCAACATAGCATTGATGAATGATTTGGAAAATAAGGTAACTAATCATGTAGTTCAAATAGGTGATAATACAAAGCACAATGTGAAGTCAATTGGATAAGTGAAGGCCAAGGATGGAACTACTCTCTGAGTAAGGTTTTGTATGTTCCTACAATTCCAAAGAATCTGATAAGTGTAGGACAAATTGTTGAAAAAGGTTATGAAGTTAGGTTCACTAATGAAGGAGTTTTTGTGGAAGACCCTAGAAATGGGTATAAACAAATTGTTTCAGGGAAGAAAGAAGGAAGATTGTTCACATTGAAGATTCAAGGTAATGTTGGTCATGCCTTGTTCACCTATGGAGGACGTAAGATCTCTGAGTTAGATCTTTGGCACAAAAGGCTTGGACATTTTAATGAAAGAGGTATTAAAGTGCTTGGATTGCCTAATGTTGCAGGTCAACATATGACATACAGATGTGAGGCATGTCAATTAGGTAAGGCTCATAAGCAATCTTATTCCAAGCATGGTTTTATGTATTCAGAGAAACTTGAGTTGGTACACACAGATATGTGGGGACCATCAAAGGATTTTAGTATCAATGGTTCAAGGTATTATGTAATTTATGTTGATGATGCTACTAGATGGATCACTATCTATGTGATCAAAGATAAATCAGAGGTATTCAATACATTCAAGCATTATCATGTGTATGCAGAAAGAATCACAGGTCAAAAGTTGAAGAGACTAAGGTCAGATGGAGGGGGAGAGTATTTCTCTAATGAGTTTAGTGATTGCTTATGGAATGCAGGTATAAAAAGGGAGGTTACTTGCAAGTACTCTCCTCAACAAAATGGTGTAGTAGAAAGGAGGAATAGAACTCTTGTTGAGCTTGCAAGATCCATGATGAAGGAGAAAAATTGTCCCAATTATTTGTGGGCTGAGGCTGTAAATACAGCTACATATTTGGTTAATAGATTACCATGTAAAGCTTTGCAGGGTATGACACCATATGAAGCATGGTGGGGTAAGAGACCTACTCTAGATCATTGCAAAGTATTTGGATGTTTGGCATATGGATATGTGCCATCTCAATTGAGGCACAAATTGGAACCTAAAGCTGAAAAGTATGTATCCATTGGATATGATGATAAGCAGATGGGATATAGGTTGTGGAGTACATCCACAAAAAAATTCCTTGTATCAAAGGATGTTACATTTGATGAGCAAGGTGCTTGGTATGCAGGTACGATCAATATTTATGTAGGTGATGAGAAAGTTGTGAATCAAAAGAAAGGTAAATCAAAGGTTCAGATATTTGATGAAGAAGAGAACAATGAAGTACAGGTTGAAGTTGAAGAAGTGCCAAGGTTTGATCCAAAATGTGATGAACCAGAAACCTCAAGGAGTGGAGAGCTCAACAGGTCATCAAGACACAAATGGCAACCTACAAGGTATAGCTATGACACTTCTTTTTTGGCTACTAAAGATTATGCTTATATGGTAAAGGCAAATGAAGACCCTTCTACATATGAAGAGGCAAAAGGTAAGGAAAATTGGGAGAAAGCTATGCAGGAAGAGTATGATGCATTGATGGATAATGACACATGGGATTTGGTTCCTAAACCAAATAGTCAGAAGATCATTGGATGCAAATGGGTCTACAAGACAAAGAGGTTTGCAGATGGAAGTGTGTCTAGGTATAAAGCTAGACTTGTTGTGAAAGGATTTGCTCAGACATATGGTATAGATTATGATGAGCCTATAGTCTTGTGGCAAAGATGACAACCATCAGGACACTCATAGCTATTGTTGCATGTAAAGGTTGGAAATTATGTCAATTAGATGTGAAGAATGCTTTTCTAAATGGTTATATTTCAGATGATGTTTTCATGGAGCAACCACAAGGGCTCAGAGATGAAAGGTATTCAGATCATGTATGTAAGCTCAAGAGAGCTTTGTATGGTTTGAAGCAGGCCCCAAGGGCATGGAATTATAGACTTGTGAAGTTCTTGAAGGAACTTGGTTTTCAAGTATCTAAAGCAAATAGTAGCTTGTTTGTTAAAGCAAGTGATGATGGGTTCATTTACATGTGCATATATGTTGATGATATAATTCTTACAGGTACAGATGAGAAAGGAATTCAAAGTCTAAAGAAGCAAATGGAGAAAGAGTTCAAGATTAGTGACTTGGGAGATTTGTCATATTTCTTGGGCATGGAGATCTCATACACTCAACATGGAGTGTATGTAACTCAATAAAGGTATTTGAAAAACTTGTTGATCAAGTTTAAAATGGATGATTGCAGGGTAGCACCTACTCCAATGGAGGTGAATCACAAATTGAGCAGATATGGAGGAGAAGAATTCAAGGACATGAAGCTGTATCAAAGTTTGGTTGGTAGTCTGATCTATGCTACATTAACTAGGCCTGACTTGTCATATGCAATTGGAGTATTATCTCAATTCATGCATTGTCCTAGGAAAGAACATTGGGTTGCAGGACAAAGAGTGTTGAGGTACATTAAGGGTACACTAAAAGAAGGCTTGTATTATGGTTTTACATCAGATACAAACATCAAGATATATAGTGATACAGATTGGGCAGGTAATCCTGATGATAGGAGATCAACTTATGGATACTTGTGTTATGTGGGAGATAAGTTAATTTCATGGTGTTCAAAGAAGCAACATACAGTTGCTTTATCATCCACAGAGGCTGAGTACAAAGGTATGGTTGAAGCTACAAAGGAAGTGATATGGCTTAAGACTCTTATGAAGAGTTTTGACATCATTCAGAGTACACCCACTATTCATGGAGATAACATGAGTTCATTGTCTTTAGCTGCTAATCCTATTTTTCATGCCAGGACTAAACACATTGAGATTCAGTATCATTTTCTAAGAGAGAAGGTGATGGATAAAGATATTGAAGTTATACATACTTCAACAAAAGATCAGATAGCTGATATGCTAACCAAAAGCTTGGATGGACCAAAGCTACAGAGATTCAAAGACATGGCAGGTATAAAGAAGATAGAGAAAACCTCAATTGATGATTGACGGGGAGTTGTTGGTGCAAGACAATCAACAATTGAAGTTTTGATGAAGTTTTGAAGTCAAGGATTGAAGAAAAGATCAAGTCATGAAGCATGAAGAAAGTATATGTTCAGAGAATGAAGATATGTATACATATGTACATTAACTTAGAGTTAGCTTGCTTATACTTTTGTATGGTTATGATCTTGTACATATTTGCCTATATATACAAGGGAAAATGTCGGGGAAAATGTGAGAGAGTGTGAGAGAACAAGAATTGAAGAGAATTAGAAGTCATTAGACACTTGTGAAGTGAGTAAGATAGCTCTCTCATCTAGATGTAAAACTTTTTAGTAATGAAGAAAATTTGCGCCCGATTTTTCTGTGTGTTCTCCATCTGTGTTTGATCAATTCAAGAATCCTTTTTTAGGTGTCTAATTCCATATTTAATGAGTCTATGGTTAAATTTTGAGAGCCTAATTGTAAACAGGCTATGAGAATTTTGAGTAGGAACATTCATATGTGAGAAAGTGTTGAGTGTCTTCTAAAATAGGCGCAATCCTGATGATCAAATAAATGGTCAGTTCTCAGTGCACAGTGTAAAGTTTTGCACAAATGAGGAGTCAAAATCTAAGTTGGGAGGTAAGCCATCTATGGTTAAAAGCATTTGCATAAAGGGGTTCTAGTTTGGGAGAACCAAGCTTTAGAAGTTATAGGTGTCAAAGTCGATTGTTAAGAACTATCGTTTTAGACATAGGTGACTTGTTGAGATCATTTCTCAAGATCTACTGAGTCTCTTGGAATGATATAACTTGGAGGAGGTGCGCAAACTGTAGAGGACACCTTGTACAAAGTTTTATCAAAAACTTTACATACTTGATAAGTCAAAGAATGAGTTATGTGAAGTAGACTTTCTGTGTAGACATCTTCTTCACAGTTTGTTCAAGATTTTGGTAGTTGAGTTTTGATCCTCCAAATTGGTGAAGGTTTTAAGTTATTCTTGATATAGAGGTGCTCTAACTTCAAGGATAACTTGTTCTTTTGGAGATTAACATTCTCCATCAAAAATCACTATTTTTATAGGGATTTCTTGTGAAATTTGACATACACTTCTTGGAGCTCCCTACTTGCAATTGAGGAGCTAGCTCGGCGTTGTCTTCAAATCTAAAGTTTGATGGTTTGGTAACTCTGCTTAGTACTCAAATCAGACCTCAACCTCTAACTTTTGAAGAGTTTAGTGCCTTATTCATGGAGGATTCATGGAGGAGGAGCTGCTTCTCTAGGCAAGGAGTAGTGACAGCAAAGGAGATGTTGCATTCCTGAGCAGAGTAGTTCTTTTGTGGCAGCATCTTCAAAAGGCGGCGACAGAGCAGTTCCTTTTGTGGCAGCATCTTCAAGTCTATTTCTTTCTTATTTTCGCATTCCTGAGAACACAAATCTAGACAAGTAGATGTAATTTGTCGAAAGTACTCGTGTGCATTTGGTCGATTTGTAGCATCCTATGATGGTCAAACTGTGTTGCATTGGGCCTCACTAGGATTCTAGGAAATAGCCACACCTGAAGGAGTTCAATTTATGGCCTGATTTTTGTACGTATCACTCGCCATTTGTGCATACACATCTGCGAGTGGTTGGATGCATACTTTCCCACACTCACCCAAGAAAATTTATCGGTTTGATGCTTCATTGACAGAGCAATGAAGTTCACGTCTTACAGTTTATGCAGGTAAAGACACAATGAGAGATCCTTGCTTTATCATGTGTCTACGTGCACCAAGTTTGTGTACGGGCTAAAGTAGAACATTTCTACTATCACTGTGACAGTTGTGCTAACTATTACTTCTGTATCTTTAAAGCGATTCTAGTCAAATTGGCACATAAAAGGATGAGTTAGAAACGTTATGATTGATCGCAACTATATAAATGAAAATGCCCATAGAATTTTCCTCAACCATACAAAATAGGCTCTTTCGCTAATTTTTCAGTACAGAAAGGGCATATCTACTTGGAATCACTTATCATAATTTCTCATATCTCGGGTAATTCATCTCATCTTAGAAACAGATCTATAGGTATGAGCCACAAACATATTGTATTCTCGTTTTGGCAATCAACCATCATGTCCGTTGAGAATTTGAAATACATCATAAGTACATGTACCAATGAATGGAAATATTGTTTATGGATGAGGAAAATATAATGATGGTGGGATGTCTTGTAAATCCAACACTTGTTGTTCCAAAAAAAAAAAAAGGGGGGGGGGGGGGAGAAGCTCCTAGTGCTTTGTAATCATTCCTACACATGTAGGTCTAAGCATGACATCTTTGATTTGCTTAATGTACGGGAATTAGACACCCCCTTTATTAAAGGGAAGGACCTTTCCCAAGTTATTTTTAGTTGTTTTTGTATCATCATGTTTTCTCAAGTGCCTACAAAAATTGAACAATATTCAAACAACCAAGTGCAAGACAAAACAAGAAGTTGAAGAAGAGGATGGGATTACAACAACAACAACGACAAGGACAACAACAAAACAATGATAACAACAACAAAGCAATGCTATAAGCCTTTCAATTCCCTTTGTACCATCCTCATATTTATAGGGAAGGATTTGTACCACCCATGAGTTTGTTGAAGGAAGGATATAAACATTGTACCACCTTCTTTGTACATGGGAAGGAATCATATTTCTGTACCACCCTATTCTAAGTTGTGAGGAAAGGATAGTTCCCAAAGAGCTATTTGTATGATCAAGTTCAAGGGGGGATTGTTGGCTATGAGCTTTGATCTTTCATCTCATGTGAACCCTCTCAAAATAAGAGGGAAATCTCATCTGAATCTTATCTCCTCTTTGATTGACTAAGAGTTTATCAATTTTTGTATAAAAAGACCTTTTCGGTCACATAATGTAAGGCACAATCCATTGCTTTATTTGTGTGTACGTGTGTGTATACGAGAGAAAATCTTATCTCTTTATCGTGTTCTCTCTCCACACAAAACTATCTCCCTCTCTATCTTCTCTCACTCTCTCAAACTTCGTGCTTCTCCAAGTCGGCACCATAGCTGATAGTTATCAATGGTATTTCATGCTGCGCGCTCCACTTCAACAGAGTCATGGAGGAGGAGTTGCTTCTCTAGGCAAGGAGATGTTGCATTCACAGCAAATGTCAAAGGAGGAAAAACAGACTCTTCAAAGGATGGAAACAAAAAAAAGAACAACAAAAAGAAGTTCAAGGGAGAGTGTTTCCATTACAAGAAGAAAGGTCATAGAATTCAAGAATGTCACATCAAGAAGGCAGAAGCAAAGAATGGCTCTTTAAAAGGTTGCAGGGGCAAGGAGTCTGCCAACACTATAGAAACAGAGCTTGAGTTATTCGTTACAATAGAGGAGGTATGTTCCTCGATCAAAGATTCAAGAACAAATGACTCATGGTTCTTGGACAGTGGTTCCTCTCTTCAGATGATGAGCAAAAAAGATCTTTATAGTTCCATATAGCCTCTAAAGGAACCCATCACAATAAAGGTAGGCAACAATGCAAGATGTTTTGGAGAGGATGAAGGTACAATTTCTTTCATTAAATCTAATGGGGATATCAAAAATCTTTTAAAACTATGGTATGTGTTGAGAATATGAGAGTGCATCTCCCTCTTGTATCTTGGAGTCACTCTATTTCTATTCCATTTCCATTTTATATTATATCCTTTTGTATTTCAGTACCTTGCCATTTGCTTCTACCTGTGTATTCATTCTCCTTCAAGGGGAACTATCCCACATATTATGTACTTTGGAGAGCCCACTCCAAATCTATATAAGAGCCTCTCCCCCCATTTGTACTTGGTTAGAAGCTTGAGGAGGCTACTCCATGCTCTTGGCAAGCTCACTCTAATCCATGTGAGTTTTCCCATTTCATGGTCTGCTCACTTTTGAGTCTCGCACTCTTTCATTTTGTGAGTACACTCTTCTTCTCATTTTGCTTCCATGTGTGCACTCTCTACATGGTATTAGAGCACTAGCTGGAGGCCTTGGTGGTGTGTTTGCAATCATTTTGTTGGTGGTGGTGCTTTGAGTCTTGGTGGTTTTGCTTTCTCCTCATTGAGAGAAGCTTTTGCCATCAGTTTTGCTCTTTAGGGGCCTCATTTTGTCCATTTTCCCACCCTCGCACCCTTTCTTTCATCCATTATTTTCCCATGCTTTACCCCCATTTTCCCTTCCCTCTCACCCTCTTTGTGGTAATCATATGTTCATTTGAAGATATTTTATGGAGTTGCTATTAGATCTCATGTGTTGGAAGTGTTTATAAACACTTTAGTTTCTTTGATGATGGCATTCGAATTGACTATAGTGTTAAGTAGCATTTCTTTAACAAACTATATTTAGTATCATATATTATATCTCTATCTAGGATAGGGTAGCATGATCATTTGTGTGCTAGTCACTTTGTTGCTATCACTAAGTTACATGTTTCAATGCTTTTCTCATCATCTCTCCATTATCAAAGAAACGCTTTGGAGCTCATTTACAGCAGCCTTGCAGAAGGCGACCGAGGAAACGTGCCACATCTGCCTGTTGAAGACAACTCCCTCACACAAGGAGGTCCAAATATACAGATGAATGTAATAGCTGCCTATAGTCCATCTCTCACAAGGATTTCTATGAAGCTCTCTCCAGTGTGAGCATGCTCCTGTGATGCTCCATTGTGCAAAAGAAAATGGATCTGCTTGAAGCGTCTGCTAGTGCTCACATTCGTGTGCACATTCGGATCTCCAATCTGCTACACTTCAAGCAACTTTGAGAGTGCACCAATCATCCTGCGCTTGAATTGTTCAAGGCTAACCACACTTGCTCTAATTACCTCCTCTGCATTGCGCCAACATTTGGAGTGCGAGAGCTATAGGAAAGGCTCAAGTTCGCCAACAGAGAGTGAAAGAAGGCTCGGTCACTATATGCGAGTGTGCATATGCGCGCACACAAGATGGAAGGACAAATAACAGAGGATTAAGGAGAAGAGGAAGCCATGCTCAATCAAGGAACCAAAACTCTGAAGATCTTGGAAAAGAGTTTTTTTGCTCTTATTAGGGCGGTCAGGGAGTTCTATCCAAGAACGTTTCCAGTGATCAGCTCTTGAAAGCAGTAGCTTGACCTTAGAGAGAAAAGGTTAGCAACAACAGCACAGTGCAACTTGTGCACCCTCTTTGACAAAACCAGTGCACAACCAAGAAGTGTAATTGTCTGTCTCTGTGTGAAAGAAAGACTAAGAGAAAGAAGCGCACCCTCAGCTTGCAGAAAACTCTAGACAAAGAAATCAATGTCTCAGCACATCTCTATAGCAACGCGCCATACTTCAACTCTCCTCTAACGCGCACAGAGAGAGAGAGAGAGAGAGAGAGAAAGAGATTGTGAGCACCAATATCCCTCATTCGGTGGAATAGGTTCGATGATTGACATCATCAATGATGTCAAATAGAAAAGTCTAAGTCGGTTCTGAATTTTCACACTCCACAATGACTCATATTTTCTTTATTATTAATAAGTGACTTCACACTAAAAAGAGTTCGCATTTGATCAAGGATCTTCTCTAGAGTTGGCTTAGAGCTTGCATTTGATCGAGGATCTTCTCTAGAATTTGTTTCACATAAGAACTCTCCATTTGTCATGGCATTGGGAACCTTAATGTGTCGTCTACTTTGTCATTCAAGGGATCATTTTATCACCAAAGGATCCTCTGCCTTGCAATTTTTATTGTAAAGACTAAGCAGTCATCCAAGCATCCTTTACTCTCATGGTGGCCAACTCCTTAGAACTTGTTGTTGAACATCTTTTTCTACATTACTCTTGGAACTCTACATACTCATCAAAAGAGTTACCTCATATTTCCTGGTCTTCAGCCCTCCCATTTTGTACACATTTGGCTCACTTTGGCATTACATGCCCCATCTCTTGTAACATCATAGACATCATAAGAAGATATTTTGTGTGTGTGCTTTGGGAGGCTACTCTAAGCCCCCAAGTATGACTCTCTTAGTGCATTTGGGCTACTCTAAGCCCCTCTCCAAGGTGTGTATCAAGTGTAGGGCTATTCAAAGCCCCCTCCCCCCTCCAAAGTGTCAAAAGTGTAGACTATTCTAAGCCCCCTCCCCCCCCCAAAGGGTTTCTAGTTTTGTGCCAAGGCTACTCTAAGCCTTCCAATTTTTTCCAATTTTTGCGGTTATTTTTAAGTGATATTTTTTGAGCAAATTCTATCTTTGGCATGTGTTATTATACACTTTCAAACTGCCATTTTCTCACTTGAAGGCATAGGTGAACGTGCTTTTCAGCGCTTCTCCGCATCCTATCTTTTCAAGAAGTGTTGCTCAACACTCGGCACTCATTGTTGCCACATTTAAAGCACAAATTCAAGTGTTCAAAGATCATCCCCAAGTCTCCAATGTCAAAGAAAGAAGAAAGTTCATCATCCATGGCAATTTATTTACCTTCCTTCACACCCATGTTCATGTCCAGGGAAGAATGCTTAGATAGCCAAAATTATAATCTATGGAAAGATGTCATGCATGCATACTTGTACACAAATCTTCTCCATGAATTTGTAGACGGGTCAAAACCTAAACCAAATAGGATCAATGATGTAGAGTCTTGGAATATATGGAAAGTCAAGGACAAAAGGGCATTACATCAATTCTCCTCGCATGCGATGAATTGACAAATATTCACATCACTGCATGTAAGACTTCAAAAGAAGCTTGGGATATATTAGCAAGCCTATATGAAGATAAAACTCCTTCCAAGATTTATACTATAGAGGTCGATTTTCACAATCTCACTATACATCCACAAGACACCATCACAAAAGCGATAACCCAATTCGAAGATTACCAAAGAAAGTTGGCACTTTGTGGATACAAGATCTCAAGTGAAGACATGTCCATTAGGTTACTCCATAAGCTTCCTCGGTCCTATGAGACCTTTGTGACCACTCTATACAACAGAGGTCAAGAACTCACTTGGGGAGAAGTTAGAATACTTTTGCTTCTTCATGACTTTGGGCAAAAGACCCAAGCTCCTAACAAACAGCTATGAAGGCCAAAGCTACCTTCCACAAGACTAAAGGTCAAAAAGATGGTCAAAAGACTAAGGACAAGGGAAAGAAGTAGTTTACTTGCAATTTTTGTGGCAAGCCTAGACACATAAAAAATTATTGTTTCAAGACGAAGAACAAGGATAAGTTTAAGTCTACTCCAAAGATTGAACATCACTCTCACTACACAAGTGAAGATCTCTTTCTCATAACTGAACACAAGGCACTTGTCACATCCATTCATAGAAAAGAATGGATTTTTGGCAGTGAGGCTTCATCACACATGTGCCATGACAAAGAAGACTTTCATGAGTTTCAAGAACATGAAGGCCAAGTTTATCTTGGAGATAACAAGTGCATTGAGATCCAAGGAAGAGACAAAGTTCAAGTCATAAACTCAGAAGATGAGACCAAGTTACTCAAAGATGTTCTTTATGTACCAAGCCTTTGTAAGAACCTTCTCTCAATGAAGGCCATTACAAAGTGCAACATGATGGTGCAATTTGATCACAAAAATGTTCAAGTCATCTATAGTGAATCCAATGAAGTGATAGCTAAAGGATTTGAAGACAAAGGTCTCTACAACTTTCAAGTTTCATGGCCAAGGGCTCAAGCTTTTGCCTATGTCATTGCTGACTTGAACACACATCTTGCTTAGTAAAGATCTCTTCAAGTCATCTTGTCAAAGGTCTACCCAGGATCACACAAATGGAATTGAAATGCCAAGCATGTGCTAAGAAAAGTTTTACCCCTTTGCCTATAGAAGCATCCATTTCTGCATCTAAACCCTTAGCATTTATCCATGCCAATATTTGTGGATCTATGCATACACCTTCTCTAAGTGGGTCAATTTACTTCTTCTTGATAGTAGATGAATTCACTAGATGCACTTCACTCAAGCATAAAGAGGATGCCCTTTCCAAGTTCAAGGAGTGGACACAAACAGTTCAAGAAGACTTCCCAAGTTCTTTGAAGATCATCTTATCTGATGAAGATAGTAGCTTTGTTAATCACAACTTCTCCAAGTACTTCAAGCAACATGGAATTAAGTATAAAGCAATGCAAGATACTCAACAATGTGTTTCCTTACAAAAGATTCGAATTGTGATCCAGATGGACAAGATTATGCTTAGTCAAAAGCAACTTCTGCTTAAGTTTTGTGGTGAAGTTGTACAGACAGCAATTCATATTTTGAACAGAAGGTTCTCACCTATCTTGAAGAACAAAACTCCATTTGAGGCTTACTTTCAAAAGAATTGTGTGAGCTATTTTTAAGTCTTTGGTAGTGATGCCCATGTGCAAGGTCATGACGATGATTGGCCTAAGTAGTACATTTTCATCAGTTATAGTGACCGATAGAAGGCATACAAACTCTATGAACCAAGGAACGATTCAGTTATAGTAACCAAAGATTGCATATTTGATGAATACTCTAAGTATTCATCCCTTTTGGATTCATACCACGATCCGAATCCTCCCATTTTTGCTTTAGAGGGGGATCATTCCAATTTTGGACAGTCACACCATGTGGAGCATTTTCTCTTTGTACGTGACTTTCCAAATCATGGTATAGTTTTGGAGCATGAAGAATCAGAGATACAATCTCAGCTTATACCTCAGATAGCTACACCTCCTATCATACCATTGAAGGTTTACATTTCCCCTCAGCTTCAGGTGGGCATTACTCTAGGATCAGTGACTCATCATTTTCCATTCCTATCCTCGAAAGTCCACTTATCTCATCTACAGTAGCAATCTGAACATGTAGTATTCCATACATGGAGTCCAACATCTTTTCATTTTCCACAGGATATTCCTGCATCTACTTGGATTCATCACTCAGTTGGATATTTTTTTGAACCAGCTTCTGAGTTCAAAGGGGGCTTTCATGGTCCTACGGATACACATCAGGACTTTGTACACTCCATGGAGGACTACATCATACAGATGTACTACCATGTGATTATGATTTTATGCTTCATGCTTTATATTTCATTCTTGCAAGACCTACTTCTTGGTGATACACATCTCATGGTGGATATTGTCAAATCTTTGGAGGTTCCTATGTACCACATGGAGTCATCCTATCTATCTTGCATGGAGATGATCTTATCCAGTGAGATCTTGTCCCATTCATGTACCTCATTGGTGGCATACCTATGGAGCATCCGCTTGATCCATCTAGTGGACATCTTATGGAGTACCTGGTGATCCCGCATGGTCGATACCACTTGAAGGCTTTGGATTTCCTCATGGAGACTTCCTATTTGGTGCTCCTATTGCTGCTGCGACATTCTTGATGGACCTTTCTCTCATACCCTAGCAGCCTCTATACTCTACAAAATGGAGTTGTAGAGGGTGTGTTGAGAATAAGAGAGTGCATCTCCCTTTCGTGTCTTGGAGTCACTCTATTTCTATTCCATTCCTTTTTATATTATAACCTTTTGTATTCGGGTACCTTGGCATTTGCTTCTACCTGTGTATTCATTTTCCTTCAAGGGGAATTATCCCACATATGATGTACTTTGGAGAGCCCACTCCAAATCTAGATAAGGAGGGCCTCGCCTCCCATTTGTACTTGGTTAGAATCTTGAGGAGCCTACTCCATGCTCTTGGAAATCTCACTCTAATCCATGTGAGTTTTCCCATTTCATGGTCTTCTCACTTTTGAGTCTCATACTCTTTCATTTTGTGAGTACACCCTTCTTTTCGTTTTGCTTCCGCATGTGTACTCCTCTCTATAGTATGTTCCACAAATCAAACAAAATCTATTTTTAGTAGATTCTATAGTTGATCAAGGCCATGAAGTATATTTTAGTAAGACAAGACATAAGACTATGGATAATAACAACAAAGTTGTTGGGATTGGCATAAGGAGGAACAACCTATATAAGTTTTTTGCTCTTACAGCCACTACAAGTGTGGTCACAAATAAGCTATGGCATGAGAGATTTAGCCATATCAGATACCTTGTATTAAAGGAGATGCATTGTAGTGGAATGGTTGCACACTGACCATCAATTCTAGAGATGAAGGAACCATGTGAAACTTGCATGATGGGCAAGAAATAGAGGAAGGCATTTCCACAAGAAAGCAAGAACAGAGAAAATGCCTACACAAGCCTTGGGCCTATGTTCCTACTTCATGTTACTCATCGATGACTATAGTAGGAAGAGGTGGGTGTACTTCCTTCATGATAAGGCTCAAGATTTTGGTAATTTTGGAGAATGACTTTAACTATTGAAATTGAAATAGGGAAGAAGATGAAGAAATTTAGGATAGATGGTGGTGGTGAGTTTGAATCAATAGAGTTTGAAGATTTCTACAAGGTAAAGGAATCAAGCATGACTCGTAGTGGCACATAGCCCTCAACAAAATGGTGTTGCAGAATGTCAGAATCCAACCATCATGGAGATGGGTATCATCAAGCAAAGGGGCAATCCACTATGAGCATGGCCCAGGAGCTATCCCTTCTACAAAAGAGAAGGAAGCATCATCTTTAGATGATGAGTCTAAAAATCACCAACCTATCATCACCCAAGTGGAAAATCCATTGTCATGTTCAGTGAGGACGCTCTATGTTTCTACAAACCCCATCCCACAATCACTAGAGCAGGTTGTAGATGGACCAAGGGGTTCTTAAAGAATAGAGGAGTAGAGACAAGCAATCACCCATATTGTAAATATAGCCCTGATGCCTGAGCTCATTCAAGAACAAGCAAAGGAACCAACCAATGTGAAGATGCACTCCACGATTCGAATTGGAGAGTTTCCATGCAAACAAAATATGACAATATCATGAAGAATGGAACTTGGGAGCTAATGGATCGACCCCCTAAGCACAAATTCATTGGCACCAAGTTGGTTAGGAAGCTAAAGCGCAAGACTCATTGTTGTAATGCCTTGGTTCTTTGTCACCTCTAACCGGACCCAAACTCCGAGGAGTTCCCCTATTTTGCCAAAGAAAGGAATTGACGAAGATCCCATACAAACCCAATCAATGCATGTATTTTGGTAAAACCAAACATGTGAGAGACTAGTGACTCTTCTCCTCCCATCCACACAACTAGTAATAGTCTCTCTCTCTCTCTCTCTCTCTCTCTCTCTCTCTCTCTCTCTCTCTCTCTCTCTCTCTCTCTCTCTCTCTCTCTCTCTCTCTCTCTCTCTCTACAACCCTTGCATGAGTGCCAGATGGCCACATGCTAATATCTATAGTAAGAGGTGAGTCCCACCTTGCTTATACATAACATTTCCTTCCCCTTAAGTTCATGTTTATCCTCAAACATGATCATAGAAGGCATAACTGAGAAAGAGAAAGAATATTATAGTTGCTTCCATTGCAACCCATGTACCTGGTGTAAATGGACATCTCTCCGTAGGGCTTCCATGTATCCTTCCCCTTAAGAAGACTCTTGTAAAGTCTTCATAAAGGTGGGAAACTCTCTTTGAAGGGTACTAACCCACTCCTATGTTGCACTATCCGTTGAGCTATCTTCCACTTCCACTTTACTAGGTAGTCTTTATATAAGTGACTCCTCATCCATGTATCTCGAGTACATAGTATGCTCTCATGATCATGTGGAATAGATTGAACACAAATAGGCTTTATTACCTCACTATCTGGAATGAGTTTGTTGAATTCATCCAATCTTTTCCTTAGCCTACTAACATGAAATATTGGATGGGTCTTACTAATTTCTGGAAGTTGGAGCTGATAAGCCATCTGACCTACTCTCTTAAGTATTGGGAATGGTCCACAATACCTAGGAGGTAACTTTGTACAAGGTCCCATCTTCCCAGTTTCATACCTAGAGGGAACTCTAAGATAGACTCGTTCTCCTACCTCAAAGTTGATTTCTCTCCTCCGAGGGTTAGCATAGGCTCTATCTCTATCTTGATCTTTCCTCATGTTGTCCTTAGCAAGTCTAAGCATATCATTCATCTCTTCCAATAAGTCCTTTGCAACTTGAAATATCTCATTCTATAAGCCTACTACATAAGGAGATATTGGTCGAAACCCATACATATGCATAAATGGACTATGTCATGTGGAAGATTTCTTGGCACTATTATATGCAAACTCTACTATAGCTAAGTACTCTTCCCAATTAGTTTTCCTTTCATTTATATGTGCTCAAAGCATATGTTCTAAGATTTGGTTAACCCTCTCTATTTTCCCATCCGAGTGTGGATGCTCGGCCATACTCATACTAAGTTTAGTATCCAAACTCTTGAAGATTGCTCTCCAAAAGTGGCTAGTGAATTTCCTATCCCAATAAAAAACAATGTCTAAAGGAAGACCATATAATTGGTATAGGTTTTCCAAAAATAACCTAGCCAAATCAAGTGTCTTCACTGTATTACATGACGGAATAAACCTAGCCATTATGGTTCACCTATCCATAATTGCCTAGATTTAATCGTGCCCTCTCTGTGTCTTAGGTAATCCTACTATAAAATCCATGGAAATACTCTCCCACTTCCCATTGGGAATTTCCAATGGGTGGAGTAATCCTCCAATCTTCAACCTCTCATCTTTATTGACCTGGCATTTAATGCATTTAAGCACATACTCTAGGATGTCCCTATGAAGTCCAAGACAGTAAAACTACCTTTTAACAATATCATAAGTCTTGTATAGGTGTGTTGAAGCTCAAAGTCAAGGATAAAGCACAGAAGCATATCAAAAGGTGGACACACAAGGAAAGGGAGCAAGTAGGGAGCTCCAAGAAGTGTATGTCAAATTTTCAGAAGAATCCCCTACAAAACTAGTGATTTTCATCACTAAAAACCATTGTAAATACCATTATCTATTTTTAGTAACTCCATTTTGTTCAAGCCGAGGAGTCCTCGAGCTTGAGGAGTATTAGAAGTACCATCGTACCAATTTTCTTAATTTTTAGACTTCGTTTGAGCCCTCAAATAAGCCCTGGAACCTAATTTTTAACTAGGCCGGACACTAGGTCTGGACAGGGCCAAAACTAGTCAAAAAACTATAAAAAGAGCTAGAGAGCTCATTTTTGGGGTTAGCCGGTTAGAGAATAGAACTTCTGTAAGAGAACTCTTGGGCAATCTAAACTTTCCATTGTTCCTCTCTTTGATCTTATTTTGTGCGCGTGTGTGTGTATGTGTGTGCATGTTTGTGTGCTTTCACTCACGCACTTGTGCCTTCACTTGCTCGTGGTCTTCATACCGGTCCTCACGTCTCCGCGGATTGACAATTAAAGGAGGTGGTGCTTACGCTTGAGCTACAAGGTGTCATGGACTCGGTGTGTCATGACATTCATACAATATGTGATGTCTCATCTCAATCTCTTTACGGAAACACACCTTACCTTTCTACAATAGACATCCATCATGGATATTCTAATTCTTCCACTTCAATCCTTCTGAGTACCCATCAATTTTCCATTCTCATTGGAAACCTGTGAATCTAGATCCCCTTTCTCAATTATTTCCCAAATCTCAGCATGTGCAGGATCATTCCTAATTTCCCTTGAATGGATTTAAGTAAATCACTAGTGATCTGAGTAAAACTCAGTCCATTGGGCATAGGCATGTGGCTAAGTGAATTAACCACTACAATAAACTTTCCCTTTCTATACCTAAGTTCATAATCGAATTCATAAAGGGTCTCTGCCCATCAGGCCTTACGATCTTTAAGGTATATTTGATTAGAAATCCATTTGATACTCTCTTGACAAACACTATAGTAACCTTGGCACCATATAAATAATGACATCACTTCTTTAAAGCATGGAAGATTGCATACAACTCCTCATAGAAAGAGTAATTCTTATGAGCATGTTCTGGTGTTTTGCTTTCAAAAGCCACTGGTTGACCATCCTGAACTAAAATTGCTCCTATAACAAAATTACTTATGTCAGCCTCAAGCACAAATGGCCAATTGGGATCTACTATTTGTAATAGTGGATGTAGCTATTGCTAATTTTAATTTTTCCATAATTTGTTTTTGTTCATCTCCCCAATGAAAGGCTTTTCCTTTCCCTTTAAATTGTTTCTTTATCAAAATAAAAATCTTAGTACAATTCTTGATGAATCATCAAGAGAATCCAGATAAACCAAGGAATATATGTAATTCTTCTAGGTTTCTAGGATGCAGTTATTCCATAATAGCATGCACCTTCTCACGATCCATCTGAATTCCATGTTTGGAGATGATACGTCCAAGATATCTAACCTCTAATTTAAAAAATTCACACTTTGTTTCTTTAGCAAAGAGTGAATTTTCTCTTAACACTTGGAAGACTAGTCATAAGTGTTCCAAATGTTCCTCTTCTAACTTACTATAGATAAGACTATCATCCAAAAAGTCTACTACAAACTTTCCTAGGTAAGGCCTCAAAATAGTATTCCTGAGTGTCATGAATGTGGGTGGAGCATTAGTGAGACCAAATGGCATCACCAAGAACTCCTAATTTCCATACCTAGTCCTAAAAGAAATCTTATGTTGAGATATCAAGCTCAACATGTGATGATCCAGGATGACATGTATCACTTTTTCATTCCTCTGACATGTATAGTGGTCATGCCAGTATATGTCAAGAACACTTCATTGAGCTTTATTAGATTTATCTACTGAGAGTGATGGCACATTTGTTTCTTGCCAACTCACTCATTTGCGGACATTAGGTTTGTCCTTATGTACTGGTCTTTATATATTGCAGTAGTTGTATTCTTGTTTTTAGGTCATTCTTGTACATTCCTTTTTATGTAATAGAAGAAGAAGAAGAAGAAGATCATTACTCCTTGCCTCAATTTGAGTGTGTGCTTCTCTTTCATTGTGAGAGTGTGTGTGTGTGTGAGCTCTCTTCCTTATCTCCTTTCTCGTGACATGGTATCAGAACCAGACTGGCTGTAGAGAGCTCGTGGAGAAGGCTGACAGTGAAGACTATGCGAGAAGGCATGGAGAAAGCGGGATTCACAAACGACCTCAGATTGCTGCGAAAATTGGTGTGAAGGTAGAAGACCTCAAAATATTTATGTGAGTTATCCCTTTAGGTTCACTCGTTTTTGTTAGATCAGCATTTCGGAGCCATCTCGACCTCCGTTTCGAGCCCGCAAGGTGGCGCCCACAAAAAACCAGGTCAATTTGCAAAATTGTAACTTGCGTTATGTTTGGCAACGCTCATATATTCTAGATCCAAAATTTCAAGCGATTACATGTATTATTGATACATGAAAACTATGTTTTTTTAGATCGAATTGTCACATCATAGTGCAACAGTGTTCAAGCAGAAGTCTTGCTTGTAGTGTTTTGCAGTCTTGAGAATTGCTACAAAAATGGCAAACACAGATGGAATGAGTCAGCTTATGAGCGATAACCTGGACAAAAAAAACTTCCATGCTTGGAGATTGAGAATGAAGAATTTCCTGATGGGAAAAGGCTACTGGAAGTACATCGAAGGACAGAACAAAAACACTCCGCAGTCACCAGAGAGGAATCGAACTGCAGAACAATTAAGAGCATATGAGGAATGGAATCAAGGAGCATGAAAGGTATTGTATTGGCTATTTCTTAGCATACAGGATAGCATGATTGGACACATACAGGATGCCAAGACTCCAAAAGAGGCTTGGAATAGTTTGGTCACTTTGTATGAGACCAATACAAGGGCGTAAAAATTGCAACTCAAGAACAAGTTGCATACTTTGGAGAAAAGAGTATGTCGGTAAGTGACTACACCATGAAAATCAAAAGCATATATGAGTCACTTGCATCTATTGGTATGAATGGAGATGATGATGATAAGGTGGAAGTGTGCCTTCGTGGTTTAGGAGATGCATATAAGCAGTTCAGAACTTCTATACATACTAGAGAAAATATTCCGAATTTTGTTGATTTGGTGTCCATGTTGATTATTGAAGAAAAGAATCTTGGTGAGGATTCAAACTCCCAAGGAAAGCGCACTTCTGAGCAGGTATTCTACTCTGGCAGAGGAAGAGACAGAGGTAGAGGTTTTGAAAGTGGAAGAGGAAACAGTAACCAAGACCAAGGTCAACTACAGAATCATGCAAGAGGAAGAGGACAATTTCGAGGCAGGGGGAGCCAAAGAGGTCGCAGAAATTTCCAAAGAAATGATTCAGGTAATGACAGTAAAGGACGTTGGAATTGTGGTAAACTTGGACACTTTAAATGTGATTGCAGGTTGAAGAATCAAAATAACAGAAGGTAGCAAAACAACTTTGCATCCACAAGTGCAGATGATTTTGAGAAATTGTTCATGGTTCAACATCACATGATGAATACGATGTCTGCCGGTGTTTCAAAATCAAATGATAATGTCTGGTATATTGATTCAGGTGCTTCAAATCACATGACCAGTCATGCAGAATGGTTTAGTACTTTGTAGAAATTGTCAGTTCCTGGATATGTTGAAATAAGTGATAACACATCACACCCTATCGAGCATACAAGAAACATAGCATTGTCTATGGAAGACAGGAAGGTAAAACATCTTGCTGATGTGTTGCATGTTCCAAATATAACAAAGAATCTGGTTTCTGTTGGACAAATGGTTGACCAAGGATTACAAGCCAGGTTCAATGTTGATGGGTTATATGTAGAAGAATACAAATGTGATGGAAGATTGATTGACAAAGGAAACAAAGTGGGTAGGATGTTCACCTTAAATGTGAAAATTCTTGAAATGAATGCAGCCATGTTTGCAAAAGATGAAAGAGTTATTGTTGATATAGAGATCTCGCATAAATGAATTGGACATGCAAACTTTTAGAGGCTCAAATTGATGCAGTCCAAAGAGATTGTCAATGGACTACCAAATTTCGAAGTTGTAGAAATGCAAAAGGTATGTGCGGCATGTCGATTTGGTAAACAGTCAAGAGCATCATTTTCACATGACAAACATGTTAGTGAGAATGTGCTAGAAATAGTACATACAAATGTTTGGGGTCCTGCAAACACCATATATATGGGTGGTTGCAGATTTTATGTTACTCTCATTGATGACCATACACGAAAAGTGTGGGTATATTTCATGAAAGAGAAGAGTGAGGTGTTCACTCACTTCCAGAATTTTAAAGCTATGGTGGAAAAGTAGACAGGGAAGTATATTCAGACATTAAGGTGTGATGGAGGAGGTGAATATATGTCAAATGAGTTCAACAACTTTCTTAAAAGTCATGGAATTCAACGTCAGTTTTCATACAGATACACACCACAACAGAATGGAATTACTGAATGCAAAAACAGACATATTGCAAAAATAGCAAGAGCCTTGATGGTTGAGAAGAATATGCCTCATTGTTATTGGGCAAAAGCTGTGCATACTGCTATATACATCATGAACAGAACTCCGACTGTTGCTATACATTAAGTTACACCTGAAGAGAAGTTAACATGTAAAAAGCCAAACTTATCACATCTGAAAGTTTTTTGCTACATTGCATATGTACATGTTCTAGATGAGTTGAGGACAAATCTTGATCCAAAAGTAGAAAAATGTGTCCACATTGGCTACTCCCTTGAGCAAAAGGGATATAAATGTTATAACCCTCTCACACGACAAGTGAAGGTGAGCAAAGATATGGTATTTGATGAAATGTCAAGCTTCTATGTAGATGCCAAAGAAGGACTGAATCTTGAACCAAATGACAAAGAAAATGTTGAAAAATTGTCCATAATATCAAGCTTTGAGTGGACCGGATGCATCACCAAGCAATAGTTCCAACTCAAATCCATGGAGTGGAAGATTACGTGGAAATTTCTATGCCGCAAATTCATCAAATAAATCCAAGAAAGGTAAAGAAAAAATTTTTGTTGGTCATAAAACATGTGTAGGTTTTGAAGACATTGATGGAGATTCAAGTGGTTCAAAAAAGATTATTGATGAGGAACTTGGATTACCCTCTGTAAAGACCCCAGGAGTAAAAAAGGCACATGCAAATAATACAAGGAGAAGTGACCAAGGACCAAGAAGATCTGGGAGGATACGGAATTCAATGCAACGATTGACATATAATAGTTACATGGCTCGTCATTATACCTACATGACAAAGGTAATACAAGATGCTGAACCTTCTTGATTTGCAGATTTGGAAAAAGCTATGGATGAGGAGATGGCTACACTTTATGGAAATGATACATGGAAGTTGGTTTCGTTGCCCCAAGGAAAGAAACCCATAGGCTACAAGTGGGTTTACAAGGTAAAGCACAATGTTGATGGTAGCATAAGTAGATATAAAGCATGTTTGGTAGCAAAAGGATATGCACAAACTTATGGAATTGATTATGAGGAAACCTTCAGCCCTGTAGCTAAAATGTATACTGTCAAAACACTTGTTGCATTAGCTACAGCAAAAAAATGGACATTGCATCAGATGGATCTAAAGAATGCTTTTCTACATAGTGAGTTACAGGAAGAAGTATACATGGACCATCCACAAGGATATAAAGATTCAAAGCATCCAGAATATGTTTGCAGGTTGCAAAAGGCTTTGTATAGGTTGAAGCAAGTGCCTCGTGCATGGCATGCAAGGATTGTTGATTACTTGACCACCATTGGATTTGCTATGTGTGATGCAGAACATTCACTATATGCAAGGAAGGGTGATGATGGCATCACAATTGGAGCTATCTATGTTGATGACTTGATTGTAGGTGGTGATAATGAAGAAAGCATCAAAGAGGTAAAGCAACTTCTTATGCAAGAATTTGACATGAAAGATCTTGGTGTGTTGCGCTATTTCTTGAGTTTATACATACAGAAACAAGTATATGGATGTCACAAAGGCAATATGCCTTGAATATGCTACAAAAGTATGGTATAGCTGATTCTAAGCCAATTTCTATGCCATTAGATCAGAATTTGAAGTTGGATACTACATCATGTGAAGCATTGAAAAATGATACTATGTACAGGAAAATTGTGGGAAGTCTTATATATCTCATAATTAGAAGGCATGATCTAAGCTATAATGTTGGACTTGAAAGTCAGTTTATGCATGTTCACAAGAATCCACATTCGGATGCTCTAAGGCGCACTCTACATTATGTGAGTGCTAATTTGGATTATGCATTGTTTTATGAAGTTGGTGTAGATTTGCAGGTTCATGGATACACTGATGCAAATTGGTTTGGTAGCATTCTAGATAGAAGATCTACTAGTGGCCTTCTATTCTCACTTGGAGGTGCAGCTATTACATGGAGCAGCAAGAAGCAACCCACTATTGCTTTGTCGAGTATAGAGGCTGAGTATAGAGGTGCTACAATGGTAGCATGTGAGGCATCATGGCTGGAGATGCTATTTGCAGATTTAGGTGTGGAAGTGCAAAAGCCTATCACCATCTATTATGATAATCTTAGCAGCATACAATTAGCACAAAACCTTATTTTTCATGCTAGAACAAAGCATATTGAGGTACATTATCACTTCATCAGAGAGAAGGTATTAGCAAGTGATATTGATCTTGTTTATGTGAGAACAGATGAGCAGGTTGTTGATATTTCCACTAAAGCACTTGGAGCAGAGAAACTGAAGAAGTTTCGGAAGATGCTTGGATTAGAGGACATGGCATTGAGCTTGAGGGGGAGTGTTGAGATATCAAGCTCAACATGTGATGATCCAGGATGACACGTATCACTTTTTCATTTCTTCGACATGTATAATGGTCACGCCAATATATGTCAGGAACACTTCATTGAGCTTTATTAGATTTATCTACTGAGAGTGATGGCACATTTTTTTTCTTGCCAACTCACTCATTCGCGCACATTAGGTTTTTCTTTATGTACTGGTCTTTAAATATTGTAGTAGTTGTATTCTTGTTTTTAGGTCATTATTGTATATTCCTTTTTATGTAATAGAAGAAGAAGACGAAGATCATTCTTCCTTGCCTCAATCTGAGTGTGTGCTTCTCTTTGATTGTGAGTGTGTGTGTGTGTGTGAGCTCTCTTCCTTATCTCCTTTCTCGTGACATCTTAGCTACATCCTCTACTTTTATTCTAATTTGATGATACCCTGATCTTAAATCAAGCTTAGTAAAATATACAGCTTGATGCAACTCATCAAATAGATCATCCAATCTAGGCATTAGAAATCTATTATTAATTGGTACCTTATTTAATGCCCTAATAATCTTGGATTTGATTTTCTACTTCTTGATGTTGTGCTAAACTAAGTCTGTAAGGAGGTTTATAAATAGGTTTAGTAACAACAACTAGGTCAATGGCATGGCCAATGTTTCCTATAGGCAGTAATCCTTTTGGCAAATCAAGTGGAAATACATCTTTATATTCAAACATTAATTGTTTAAAATCTTTAATCTCACTTTCTTGAAAAAAATAATAGAA
The DNA here is from genome assembly GCA_020310875.1 of Ceratopteris richardii. NCBI lineage: Eukaryota > Viridiplantae > Streptophyta > Polypodiopsida > Polypodiales > Pteridaceae > Ceratopteris > Ceratopteris richardii. Next base: position 86,112,983 of record CM035415.1, read on the forward strand.
ATTTGTGTTCTTAGTCACATTGTGATAAAAAATAGATACATATGAAATATCATCATCATGAAAAGTTTGATGAGCATCTAAAGAAAACAATGCATAAATGTCATGTACATCATGTTGAATCAAAAAGAGCATATAACGACATGCATGATATAAGAGGTGTATTGGGCACATCTCTTTCTCCTTGAATACAAAAAGGACTTCCATCTTTAACAAATTCAATATTTTTGTTCTGATAACTTCTTTTAAGTGTTTCTCCTAATTTTCAAAGCCATTCTTTGTCAAATACTATATTTGATCTTTTCATATTCATGATTTGGAAATTTAAATGATCTATAAATCCTTGTATCTTGATTTCCAAATTGGATGCCATAGTATCCCATATTCTCTAATCTTCCCATTGCATCATAGATACTACATATTTATGTGCACTAGGTTGTTGGGGAATTTTTAAGCTCTTGACTAGAGCATAATTAATAAAGTAATGAGTAGAAAAATCATCAATCATGACACTCACTATAGTCACCTACACATGAGCATGAAGTTTCACTAAATCATGTGGTCCAAACTATTGTGACCACAATGACTGAGTTAAATAACATGTTCTATATCCTCATGCATCACTTCCACTTCCTTGTAGCTAGAGACACCATAAATTGGAAGTGTCTACACAAGATGGACCACCTTCTTACCTTTATCTAAGACCATAGTGTTTTTTGGTCCTTGCTTTTTATCTTCCCCCTTACATACTAAACAATTCCACTTAGACTGGCTACGAGATAGACACATAAAGCATAAGTTTTCCTTTTTGGCCTTCTCAAACTGGTATGTACTAAGTCTAGGCCCTCTTGGTTTTCATACTATGATTTTTAGTTTTAGCTTTAGCCAAGATTGACTTGGTTGTGAAATTTGTTGATGATAGATGTACAGTTCATGATCTGTCAAATGGTGACATCATTATTGCTTCTGGCATTTTATGTCATGGGCTGTATAGGCTCATAGACTATGTAAGATCTGTGAATGATTTAGCATGTGCAATACATGATTCTCAGGCTACATTAGATGCAAAGCTTTGGCATGCACGCTTTGGTCATCTAAATTTTTCTAGTTTGTTATGCCTGCAAAAATTTGAAATGGTGTCCTCTTTGCCCAAACTTGAGGCACCTGGTAAACATGTATGTGAACGATGTATTTTGGGCAAAAATGCAACAATCCTTGTTCCCAAAAGATGGTTCAGTTCGAGCTACTCAAAAATTGTAGCTTGTTCATAGTGATGTCTGTGGTCCAATGTAGAAACCCTCTTTTGGAATCTATCTTTACTTCATGACTTTCATTGATGATTTTTCTAGGCATGCATGTGTATATCCATTGAAAGCAAAGTCCGAATTGTTCATGTGCTTCAAACAGTTTTTGGTTTTGGCTAAAAATCTGTCAGCGTGTAAAATGGGCACCCTCCGTTCTGATCGAGGGGGAGAATATGTCTTCTGACTTTAATGCATTCTTGGTTGAACGTGGGATAAAACATCAGTGTACAGTGCCATATACACCTCAATAGAATGGAGTTGTTGAATGGAAGAACATGTCACTCATGGAGATGGCGAGGTGTATGGTCAAGAGTCAAGCCTTACCACATAGTTTCTGGCTTGAGGCTGTCATGTGTGCAACATATGTACTTAACAAGTGTCCCACTAAAGCATTGCAATCTATCACTCCATATGAGGCTAGCCATGTATTGCTCACTTGCATGTTTTTTGTTGTTTGGCATATGCATTAATGCCTAAACAACAATGGAGAAAATTGAATGATAAAGCAGTGAAATGTATTTTTGTTGGATACACTTCTGAAAGCAAAGGCTATTGTTTGTATCATCCACATACTAAACGCATTCTGGTTAGCCGTGATGTTTTTATGGAAGATGTTATTCAACCATTACTTTCATGCACTAAGGAGACATGTTAGCTCCAAAGATATGTATGATACTTTGCTGCCTCTTTTTACATGCGGACAGTCTAGTGCTTGTCCTAATGAGGCAACTTCTTAGCCTTTACAGGTTTCATGTGATGATGCAAATTATTCCATTTCTGATGCAGATTTACATGATGCACTTGTTGATGAGAGAGTTGATATTGAGGAGGCCAAAACTATGCCAAAATGGCTGGTGCAAACTTTGCCTGATAGCAAATTAGATGCATCTCTATCATATTGTACTTGTCTAGGCACTCGTAGTGCCTCTTTTGCATCACATTGCTATGTTATGGCTGCCTCTAGTCTTTGTGATGAGAATGAGTCTGTTTCGTTTAACAAAGCACAAAATTCTGAAAATTGGATAACTATTATGCAATCTGAATATGATGCTATCATGAAAAATGGTACATGGTCTTTATGTGACTTGCCTCTTGACAAGAAGGCCATTGGCACTAAGTGGGTATACAAGCTGAAGCGTAAGCCTGATGGAACAATTGACAAGTATAATGCTAAGCTTGTTGCAAAGGGTTATGCGTAGGAAAGAGGCATTGATTTTGATGAGACCTTTGCACCTACATACCGAATGACTACTATTCGTAGCATCTGTGCACTTGCAACTCATCATGGTTGGAATGTACATCAGTTGAAAATTAAAACTGCATTTTTGAATGGTGACTTGCATGAAGAACTATATGCTTTTCAACACTGTGGCTTTGTGCAAAAAGGGCATGAAAATTGGGTGTGCAAGTTAAAGAAGGCTTTATATGGTTGAAAGCAAACACCACGTGCTTGGTATGAAAAGATACATGCCTATCTAATTGCGCATGGTTTTGAGAGAAGTCCAACTAAGAGCACCTTATATGTTAATTGCTAATTTCAAGATTTATTTGCATGCCTCATTTGAGATGTCTGATTTGGGACACTTGCATCATTATCATTACTTGAGAATTCAGTTTATGCAAGTTGATGACGAACTAGCTTTGTATCTGACGAAATATATTGACACATTATTGCAACGTTTTGGCTTTGAAGACAGCAAACATATTGCCACTCCTATGGAGACAAGTTTACGATTGAGTCTTCATGATGCTAGAGATGCATTTGATGTTATTCTCTATCAACATGTTTGATGCTTGATTTAGTTATGCATTACTCGGCCAGATATTCAGTTTGTTGTCTCACAGATGAGCAGATTAATGCAAAGAGTCAAGCATTGGCAAGCAATTAAGCGCATCTTTCGCTACCTGAGTGGTACCCCACTACTTGGATTGTTTTATCTGAAGGGGGGATCACTACCGCCAAATTTACATGCTTTTTTTTACTTTGACTGGGCTGATTGCTATGACACTCATGCGTCCACTAGTGGCTTTTGCTTCATGCTTGGTAGCTCATGTATATCTTGGTTGAACAAGAAGCAACCTACCGTGGCCACTTCCAATTGTGAAGCTGAGTATAGGGAAGCTTTCACAGCGATTGTTAAGTGTGTGACTCAAACGCCTTATGGCTGATTTGGGTGTTGGTCAATCTTCTACCACCATCTTCACTGATAGTCAAAGCACATTGGCAGTTGTGAAGAACCTTGTGTTCCATGCTCGCACTAAGCACATTGAGATGCATTATAAGTATGTCAAGGAGTGTTCTCTACTCGAGAGTCAACTTGGCATGTGCCCACATAGAAGAACATTGCAGACCTTTTCATGAAGGCTCTGCCTAGGGAGAAGTTTGAAGCTTTCCGCAAAGCTTTGGGCTCACTTTCTTTGGTGGATTGATTCCACATAGCTTGGCAATTCCTTATACATGAGTGCCAACTCCTTGTTCAACGAATCACTCCCAAGGATGATTTGTTGATATATTTAGATAGTGATGTGTGTGAACACATTAAGACTGGCGGGGCACTTTTTTCCCTCTTTAGGAGGCTTTTTTCCCTCGGCTTGTATATACGCTTATTGTCCTAACGAATTACTTATCTTTGCACATTCAAGTGGTAATACATTCAATATTGTGTGTTGTGCTCCAAGCTTCTTCTTCCTTGTGTTGTTTGTGTGCTTTCACAAACCTCCAACTCTAACAAGACTTGCCCTTCTCTTCCTTCATCCAAGAGAGGGGAAGGAGAACCAACCAATCACATGGGGGCTCCTACAAACTACTGTGTGCACACCTTCACCACACGTGCATGTCGGTTGCTCTGTATTGTGGTGAATGGGTTCCGTCCGCATGCTCCGATGCCACTGTTGAAATGCCTTGGTTCTTTGTCGCCTCTAAGCAGACCCAAACTCCAAGAGTTCCCCTATTTTGCCAAAAAATGGAACGACTAAAGATGTCCATATAAACACAATCAATTCACGTATTTCGGTGAAGCCAAAAAACATGAGAGATTAGTGATTTTTCTCCTCCCAATCACACAACTAGTAGGTCTCTCTCTCTCCATGCAACCCTTGCATGAGTGCCACATGGCCTCATGCTAATATCTATAATAAGGAGGTGATCCCCACCTTGCTTATGCATAACACTAATGGTACTTTAGAAAAGTACAAAGCAAGACTTGTTGCACAAGGCTACTCACAAGTTTAAGGAATGGACTTTTGTGAATCATTTGCACCAATTGCAAGGATGACTACTATCCGAGTATAATAGCCATGGCTGTGCATAAACAATGGCCAATCTATCACATGGATGTCAAATCAGCATTCTTGAATGGAGACCTCAAGGTATATGTGTCTCTATCACCTGGGGTATCTAAGGTGAAGAAGGCATCATATGGGTTGAAACAAGCCCTTAGAGCATGGTATCAACAGATAGATAAATATCTCTTGGAGCTAGGTTTCAAAAGATGTGCTTTTGATGCTAACTTGTATGTTGTAAAGAGAGTGGAAGACAATTGTACTTGTACTCTATGTAGATGACATTGCAATTACAAGAAATGATGATGCTCTTCTTCATCAAACGAAAGATGCCCTAACTTCAAATTTGAAATGCCAAACTTGGGCTTAATGCATTATTGCTTAGACCTTTGAAGTATGGCAAGAAGATTTACATCTCTGAACAAAAGTATGCAAGACAAATTTTGAGGGCATTCGACATGGAGGATTGCAAGGAGATTTCTACACCTATGGAGGTCAACACAAAATTATCTGTTGAAGATACTTCATATCCAATGGATATTGGAAGATGCATGAAAATAGTTGGAAGTCTCATATGCTTGTGCAATAGCATACCAAACATCTCCCATGATGTTGGAGTCATAAGCAAGTTCTCTAATAAGCCTTGCCAAACTCATTGGAAGGCAAGCATGCCGATACTCAGGTATATGAAAGAAACCACTGATTAAGAAACAATCGACTGTAGCATTATCTTCTACTGAAGCTAAATACAAAGCAACATCTGTTGCAACATGTGAAGTAGTATGGTTGAGGAGGATGCAGTGTGCTTGGTGCTCATTCCATTGTAATTTTCTAGTGCTCATGCATCAATATATGGCAACACCTAGAGCATACATGTATGTATCCCCTACAGCATGCCTCTAGGTTGAACTGCTGCTAGGACCTAAGGAATAAAATTTGAGATGAAATGTACTCAAGTTTTGTTGAGTACCATAACATACAGGACCTGATTAGTGTACTGTGTCAATGCATCTGCAATCAGATTATTCTGAAGAGTTGCTGAATGCCAGGATTGACACATGAACCAAACGACCATCTTTTGCACATGCTCCACAAATAAGATGATATCTTTATCAAGCATTGACATAGAAAGCACTACTATATGTGAGAAAAGAAGATAGTCCATTAGACTAATCAATAACGGATTATTAAGATTATTTATCTTCATTCTCAATAATAACATATTTTTAGTATTGATTAACCTGAACACTGAAATAAAAATATTATTTCTCTCATTGAAAAAAGAGAGCATCTCAAAGCAAAACTCTCTGTACCGGACAAATGATACCAAGTTGGCATCTGCCAAGTTAAAGAAAAACCCTTACAAATTCAGTTACTACTTTCAACAATCTCGTCTTTTTCTAAGAGTTCTTGTTCCAACTTAATTACCTCTCAAGCATGGTAGGTTTCAGATTAGTCCAACTTACCTAGCCAGGATAATACAATGCATAAACTAGCATATATTTTAATTAGAAACTCACATTATGATCTTGAAAGCTGAATCTTGGATCCTGTGAAGACCAGCACAATCAGCCATGCCTGCAGAAGCCCAGGTGTTCACATGGCACAAAAGAGCCCAAATATTTGTTAAGGTTGCTATAGATCTATTTGGGCCACGGAATTGCATTTCATACATCCTACAGTGATGAAGACAGACCTACACATACATATTAACTGATAAAGTGATCTATCTTGAATCATAATTTATAAGTGAACATTGAATGCTTTTGTGTGAATATTGAGTGCATATTGAGTGATTATCTTGCACAAACTGTTTGTATGCAAAACAGCAGAAACTGTATTATGCAAGCTTGTACGGAGCATTAAATTAAATGCCCTAGAAATGTGATAGTGCACTCCTATGAACTGTGGATAAAGTATCTTTCCAATTTCATTACTAAAACTACATTGTCCAGAACCCAAACTTTATAATTAAATTCAAATAATAGAGCAAAATTCATTGGAGAATGACGCAAAGGATCATTAAGAAAAGCAAACATGTAGGTTCAGATCACGAAAAAAAGATTATCAGCTAAATGAAGCCACACATGACTTGTAATAAATTGGTATTCATATCAGAATGAGATATCAAGAAAATAATTATACTGCAATGCTGTTACATATTCCAGATCAAGTACACTGATTAAGAGAGGGTTCATGGATAATTATACTGCAATGCTGTTACGTATTCCAGCTCAAGTACGCTGGTTAAGAGAGGGTTCATGGAGACAATGCTTTCACATGCTCCACTTTCAACAGCTTCGTAAACAGAATGATTGGCCAATAAGATCATGTAATCTAATATACAGGTAACATGTGCATGAATACCACATGGCTGAAATATGGTCCATTGGTGATTGTTAGAGGCATGAGACAGTTGAATAATAAAAAATTCAGAGCAACTTGTAAATCAAGATGGAAGCATTGGTCAGTTATAATAACAAAATACAATCTACAAGCAATATATGTGTTAGTCCCCAACTAGATCCATCTAGCTAGATCTGTATGGCCCATTGCTCATTGTTATAGACATGAGGCAGCTGAAAATTTGAAATCTCTGGGTAGGCTCTTAACTACCACAGGCAAGACATTCTTCTTTGTTTTCAATGGAGCAGACCATCTGAGCCATCTTCACATCCCTATCATCACTTTCTGAAGATCTCGATGATTCCTGCATTAAGAAGAAAAAATACCTTTTTTCAAACATAGGTACAAACAAAAAAAATGCACCTTTCGCATTGTTCTCATACGATAGCTACATATCCAATAAGCAACAAGTGCAGCCTGCAGGCCATAATATTGCCATTTCCCAAGACTATCAGAGCCCTGACACAATCTGGGAACCCAAGTCTTGCATGAAGCTAAAGCATGGTAACCCAAATTCGCTTCATGTAGTTTGCATGAATACTTTATTGAGTGTTTAAATAAAATGCATACAATCAATCACCTTAATAGATGAAGCATCCACTGTAAATTTGATGGCATCAGCTGCAGCTCTTGTGCGAAGATAATACATTCCTGTCTTCAGACCCTACATCAAGCAAGTATCAATAGTAACATGTTGGAGACCTTATAAAATCACAGTTACTAAGCCGCACACCCAAAATTAGTACCTTAGACCAAGTGTAAAAATGTAAGGAAGTCAGCTTTCCAAAATTTGGCTGATCCATATGTATATTGAGACTCTGGCTTTGATCAATATAGCAGCCACGATCTGCAGCCATATCTACTACAGTCCTCTGCTTTATCTCCCACACAGTCCTGTGATGCCAGATTTTAGTGGGAACCTGACAGCTACAGATCTATATTGAATACAAACAGCAGGGAAATACCTATAAATCGCTTTCAAATCCTGAGGTATTTCAGGAATTTTCTGGATGGACCCATTGTAATGAATGATTTTATTCTTGAGTTCAAGGTTCCAAATTCCCAAATCAGTCAAATCATTGAGAAGATGCTTGTTCACCACCACAAACTCCCCACTACAGCAAAACATGGTCACTAATTAATCAATCCACAATCAAGCTGCAGCATGAACTATGGCACCAACCTTAGAACTCGTCTGCTGTAGATGTTTGAAGTGTAAGGTTCAAAACATTCATTATTGCCCAATATTTGACTGGTTGATGCTGTAGGCATAGGAGCAATTAGAAGAGAATTCCTAACACCATATTCACTAATCATCTTCCTGAGAGAATCCCAATCCCATCGATCAGATGGAATAGCTTGCCACATATCAGGTTGAAGGATTCCCTGCAAATGACACAGTGCTCAATGTCAGAATTAATCAATGTGAAAAACCCAGCAACTTACAAAAGCCCACCTTACTCATGGGGCTTCCTGCATATGTCTCATATGGCCCCTCTTCACGAGCAAGCTCCATGGATGCTTTGAGAGAATGGTAGTATATAGTTTCAAAAATTTCTCTATTAAGTTCTTGTGCCTGTCATGGAATCAAGGATACATGTCAGAGAACCCAACAATTTCTATTAGAAAAAGTAACCTGATCGGTCACAACCTCTTCAGAATCAAATGGCATCCCCAACAAGATGAAAGTATCAGCAAGTCCTTGAACACCAATTCCAATTGGTCTGTGACGAAGATTGGATCTTCTAGCTGTTTCTACAGGGTAATAATTTACATCTATAATCTTGTTCAAATTGTAGGTAGCCATAGCAGTAACCTGAATCAGAAATCAAGTTATGAGCAAACCAAAAAATACATTCTAAGAACTGGTCACATTTAAATGGCAAACCTCTCCAAGTTTTTCAAAATCAAAGAATCGGCATTGATGACCTCTGCTACCAACTAACTTGGAAGGATGTGATTCCAATGGAACACCCTAGTAACATATTAAGAAAATAAGAAATCTAACCTGACTTTAGTACATTTAGATGAATGCATCAAAAATAAAGGAACCTTTTCTTGAACAAATCGAGGAAGTGCAATGGAGGCTAAGTTGCAGACCGCAGTCTCCTCTGGGCTAGTGTACTCCACAATTTCAGTGCATAGATTGGAGGACTTAATGGTCCCCAAATTCTGTTGATTGCTCTTGCGATTACAGGAATCCTGCAAAAGACCATCCCTTTTCACCAAGCACAGACCCAAAGAAACTGGTTATGGAAGAAGCAGCAATGCAACCCATAACGTACCTTGTAGACCATGTATGGATTCCCTGTTTCCACCTGAGCTTCTAAAATGGCGAACCATAGCTTCTGTGCCTGGATTGTTTTTCTTGCCCTCCCCTGTCAATCAATCATCATTATAACAGTGGTGAATCATGGTGAGCATGTACTTAACTTGATGTTGTGGTCACCTCTCTCTCATATTGGCAATAAAGGTCTTCAAACTCCTTGCCCCAGCAATCTGCCAAGCCAGGAGCCTCACTAGGACAAAATAAAGACCACGGGCCATTATCTTGAACTCTCTTCATGAATAAATCTGGAGTCCACAACCCATAGAACAGATCACGTGCTCTGCTCTCTTCCTGGCATCACAATGAATATCACTGTAAAATGCACGTCCTAAAGTTCAAAGAACTAATTTATAGAGCCTAGATCAGTCACATAGGTAGTATCAAAATCTGAATCTGGTGCCCACTAACCTTCCCGTGATTCTTTCTCAGGTCCAACCAATCAAATATGTCTGCATGCCATGGTTCCAAATAGATAGCAAAAGCCCCTGCAAAAACCAGCTCAAAAAAAAAAAAACAAAACAAAAAACATCATTATGGATTAATGAATTCCAAGAAGCAAACACCATCAGATGTTCATCAACACCGAAAATTATACCCTTTCTCTTGCCTCCACCCTGGTCCACATATCTGGCAGTGTCATTGAATACACGAAGCATGGGAACTACTCCATTGGAAGTGCCATTGGTTCCTCTAATGTAACTTCCAGTTGCCCTAATGTTATGAATAGATAGCCCAATGCCTCCAGCAGACTTGCTGATTATTGCACATTCTTTCAGTGTATCATATATGCCCTCAATACTGTCGTCCTTCATACAAATGAGGAAACAGCTACTAAGCTGAAAAAAGAAACAAAATATTAGTCGCATTTATGTCAAAGGTGAAGCCTTTGATTCAACTGTAGACATGCCTGGGGTCTAGGAGTTCCAGCATTAAAGAGAGTGGGAGAGGCGTGTGTGAACCATCGTTGAGACATCATATGGTATGTTTTGATTGCAGATTCGATGTCATTTTTGTGGATTCCAATTGAGACTCTCATCAACATGTGCTGAGGCCGTTCTACAACAACACCATTAACTTTCAATAGGTAAGACCTTTCAAGGGTCTTGAACCCAAAAAAGTCATAATCGAAGTCCCGATCATATATAATCTCACTGTCAAGACGAGCTGCATTCTGGAAATTGAAAGATGCACAAGTGACGAGAATTGCTACAGCATCGTAAAGTCAGAATTGATATATGAAGATTGACAGACCTGAACGATAATCTCATAAACCTCATCTGCAATAAGAGGTGCTGCAAGCTTTGAATATTGGTTCACGTGATTGTACATGATTTTAACGCTGCAGATTTTCAAGTCACATTTAATCTCAAATAGTTGTACTGGTGAGATCAGATGTGAGTTAAGCGAAACTAATTATCCCTCAGCACGACGAAACAGAATACCCAGGACCTCATGTGAAGTTTCAATCACCAATTCTAAGAAGAAAATAAAGTTTGCATAGAAATGGGAAGAGAAAGAGTACCAAAATACAGCAAACAATAGTGTGATCAGAACTCCTCGGATAAAATGTAGTGTTGTAGTCATATTTTTCCATTACAATCATAACCATAAAGAGCGCAAACCACTTACGTCTCAGAGAAAGATTTTTTGGTGTTCTTGTGCAAATTTGAAACAGCGATTCTGGCTGCGAGCTGCCACAAGAAGATACGCACTCCTCAACCACATCGCATCCATCATAATAAAACATTAAGAACCATTGATGCACAAGAAAGTGACGAATACCACTGCATAGTCGGGATGATTTGCAGTCAGAGCAGCTGCCGTCTCTGCAGCAAGCTCATCTAGCTGACTTGTCGTGACTCCTTTATACACGCCCGCGCAGACCTTTTGTGCTACTAGGACCGGGTCGCAATGATCAGCATTTAGACCGTAGCTGAGCTTCTTCAACCGGGCAGTAATCTTATCGAAATGGACAGCCTCTTGCCGCCCGTCTCGTTTTATAACGTACATGACTGCACAGGGAGTATAAGCTTCGCAGATACAGGAAGCGACTCGCGAGGATGAAATTTACAATGATCCTCTCGGGGGGAAGATCTTGCTTCGACGTGCTACCGGTGTATGTGTATTACACAGTCTCGCAAATTGTCGCTTAGCCTGTGGAAATGCGCGCGCTTAAATGGCTTACTGCCTGTGCATTGTAAGCATAATGTGCAAGCTTCAAAAGCTTCCCCTTCGACCTGCTCCCGCGCGAAATTTGGCGCTCCTTTCTTTGCGACGAGCCCTAGAGCTTTGCAGCTACTTGTGTTAAACCCCAAAAAAAAAAAGGCGAGTCATCCAAAATCCACACGTTTCATGGTTGGCTCATCAATTGATAAGCACTCGGCATCTCCCTCCCTTTCTTTTTGTCTTTTTTTTTTTAATAAGGAAGTTCGGCCGAAGCTTGAATGTATTGAAAAATCTTTAAACAACTCTTTAAACAACTGACATATTATAATGAGATTTTCAAGGAAAGGGTTGTCTAAATGCATTTAATTTTAACAATCAAAAGGCTAATATTACATGGATAGACTTGTAACATTGGCACAAATATATCCAACAACCCACAAGGATTGAACACACAACCTCTACTTCAAGAGGTGAGAGCCTAACCCACTCACCTAGAGGCTTTGGTGGATACCTTTTACATATGTATTATTGTTTCAGTTTAACAACTATTAAAAAATCAATAGCCAGAGTGTATGAAATGAAACAAAACGATGTTAAAAATTCATATGAAATTCTTTTTGGAATTTTCATTTTTTTTTAATATTTTTACCTATCTTAGAATTCTCAATAAAGATTCATATAAAATTCTTTTTGGAATTTTTATATATTTTTGTAATATTTTCATTTATCTTAGAATTCTCAATTTTTATAGATGTAATAAAATTTGTAATTTTTAAGGGTCTAAAAAAGCTCACTAATGTAAATGTCTCACTTCCGTAGGTTAAATACCTCAATAAAAAGGTTGGAATAGCACTACAAGTGATGTAGGACAATTTTTAATCAGAGTGGGCACTTTGGGTGTGAACAAGGGCTATTTTTTGTATAAACTTCAGGCAAAGCTCACTTTGTCGACTTTTTTCATTTAGTGAATATAGAGCTCCTAAAAATCTTGTAACTCTCTTTTCTCATGAGATTTTCTCTCTTCTCTTTACTCCATGGAGTTGGATATGGTGAAAATGAGTGTCTCGACAAGGTGTTCAAGCCTTGAGAGGCTTTTCCCATGCATTGATGGCTCCATGCATGCGTGGTAGGCTTCGGTGTGAGATAAAGTCAATTCAGCCAAAGTTTTGAAGCATGTTTCCTCTTTTTTTTTTTTTTTAATGGAGGTTTGGCCGAGGCCTACTCCCCCAAACTTTAACTTTGAAATTGCAACTGTACAAGGAAGGGCATAGTACCCATGGGACCCCCCTTATCCCACAAGAACGAGGGTTTACAAGACTAGGTTGAACGGCGGTCACAACTACGGCGTGGATGGTCGAATGGTGGCCAACAACAACATACAACAGTTTTTGGAATTCATATGTCCCTACATGTTGCTGTCAGGGGTTGAACCCTTGCCCCTGCCTCAAAAGGCGAGAGGCCCAACCACCAGACCAACGAATCGGGATAGCATGTTTCCTCTTTGTAACTCGTATGTTTTGAAGTTTGGCTAGTTGAGCATGCAGAACATTCAATTCTGCACATTTTGATATGCGACGAGGGCTATCTCTAATGCACAAGAAGATATCATTTCCAAAAGTTTTGCAGCACTTTCAACTCGACTTCTTTTCTTTTCTCTCATTTCTCTCTCCTCCGTAGGTTTCTATCTTGGTTTCCATGCCCCCATCAAGTAAGGTACTAAATTTGATAATTTAGGGTGTTTCAATTGCCCACTTTACCTACAATGCACAACAATTTGTTAGCACCATTGTCAAGGATTCTTCACCTAAGTGAGTGTTGGAGAGCTCTTGGAGTTGAAGAATGAAAATACAATGCTTGTAAGTGCTTGGAGAGAAAGGATTGTTAAAAAATTCACTATCTACCAAGGTAGATTGTCTTTTTCTTCTTAAATAACATTTTTAACATTCTTTGAACTCTTTTGAGCTTGAGGAGTGGATAAGTGAAGGTTTGCAATAAGTTAGAGAGCTCCTCCAAGCAATGTTCTCCATTGCTTCAAACTTCAAAAACCAAAGTAAATTCACTTTCTTTTACACAAAGTCTTTGAGGAACGAACTAATTTCTATGAAAAACGTCATAGCTAAAGGAGGTGTGTAGAGTAAGTACTGAGCGTCAAAAAATTGAAGTAGTTCTTTTTTCAAAAAAGAGTGATTTTTTTTGTAAAGGTTTTGCATATTTGAATCTCTTGAAAACGTAGAATAGCACACATTAACCTTGAAACCCGAGAATAGCACACCTCAAATACTATAACTAGGCAAAAGAATCAAGAAGTACATGGGGCATGACTTACTGTTAGGAAGGAGGTTTATTAAGTTTGTGAGCACTTTGTTTGGTAATGCCTATTCTAGGGTTGTTATTAATGGTCACTTGATTGAGCCTTTCAAACTTGCTAGGTCCATTAGACAAGGATGCCCTTTAGCCCCCCTCTCTTTGGCCCCCCTCCTTTGCTCTGGTAAGTAGTCATATTAATGGCATTAATATTCCTAACTCCCCTTCCCCTCTTGGGCTGCAAATGTTTGCTGATGATACTAATGTTGTGCTAAATGTTGATAATGGGTCTATCAAAGTTTTCCTTGACTATATGGATTTTTTCTCTTTAACCAGTGGATCTAAATCATAGTAAAACTGGCTTCAAAGCTTCAAACAATGTGATTCTTGAATGTATTACTAATTTGGGTTGTATTATTATAAAAGATGGAGAAGTGTTTAGGCTCTTGGGCATTCCCATGGGGTTTAATGTTTTTATGTCACAAAGGTGGGATTTGGTTCTTGAGAAGTTCAAAAAACACTTATTTTATTGGTATGATTCCAACAACTCCCTTCCCCATAGAAGCTTTATTATGAATCATTATGTGTTGCCTAAGCTTGTTTTTTGTCTTGCATGCTGGTCCCCTTCCAAAAAGCATGTTAATCAGGTTTCTTTGGCAAGAAGATTTCTTTGGGGTGGTAATGCTCATCACAGTAAGGTTGCCAAAGTCTCTTGGGATACTCGTTGTCTCCCAAAATCCCAAGGGGGTTTGTGAATATGTTGTCCTAACAAAATGGCTGACAATCTTGCTTCAAAATGGGTTTTAAGGAGTATTGGTTGTACTGATATTTGTGTCCTTTTGCAGAGAAACTTGTCTAAATTCCACATCTCTAGTTATAGAGCTTGGAGAAACATAAATTTGTGGGATATTGTTGTTTCCCCTAGAGAATAACTACTGTTGGGAGCCAGCTTGTGTGTAGATTCTGGAATGCATGGCTTAAAGCTAAAAATCAGTTTGCTCCAACTGGTAGTATGTTGTGTGCCTCTGACTTTTATGTGCAGGAGTCCCCCTGGCTTGGATGGATAGCTAAATGGAACAACTGTGCTATTGCTATTAAGGAACACAAGTGCCATAAAGCTGGCTTCAGAACTTGGAGTGACTTGATGGCTAATGGGAAGGTAATTACTGATCAGGAATTGTTCAATCTGTCTAATATCTCTTTCTCTTGTTTGCAGGTTCTTGCAGCTCACAAATTCGTGTTGGCTGAGAAGCTTGAGGGTTGCCTCGGTCTGAGAATAAAGCTTTTTGATACTGCTAGTCATATCTTCAAGGATTTTAAGAGGTCTAGAGGGAGCATTAACCAGATTGTGCCTAAACTCAAAGTCAGGAAAATTTTCATTAATGGAGTTGCGGATAGGCCCCAAAGTCAGGAAAATTTTCATTAATGGAGGACTTTGTACCTTCTATGGCAAGGTGGAAGATGTTTACCACCTCTTTTTTTATTGTTTCCATGCTAAATAGTATTGGCACCCAGTGAACCAGTATCTTCAGTCCAAAGGGGTCCTTAGTCTCAACCAAATGACTATCCTTATTGGTTGTTGCAAGAATATGGACATCCTTTTGTGGAATATTTGGAGAGGTCACATGTTGTGGCACATCTGGATCAGTAGAAACAATGCCACATTTTGTGAAGGAAATAGAAATTTCCTTAAGTCTATTCCAAAAGTCCTGAAAAAAGCCTCTAAAAAATGTATTCAATGTATTTCTAGAGCTCCTAATCCCAAGGAGAATACTCTGAGTCTTCTCAAGTGTAGTAAATTCTCTAATTGGAGAAAAGCTATTTCCTCTTTGTATTCAGCCCAGAGACTTGATATGGCTCTATCTTTGTAATTGTGCCTATGGCTCTTGCCCCTTGCACTGTTGATATGGCTCTATCTTTGTAATTGTGCCTATGGCTCTTGCCCCTTGCACTGACTGTAGTATCCTCTATTAATATAATTTTCCTGTTTATTTTCAAAAAAAAAAGAAGTACATGGGTCATCATCGTCTTTGTCCATGCGAAGTCATTTTGCATAGATCTGTTGCAATTTCCTAAGGACATCACGTTTATCCAAGAAACTGTAAAGTTTGCTACATTGCAATTGTCAAGAGGCATTGTGAGGGCTCTCAACCATTGGGACAACACCATCATTTTTGAGCCATCATGATTTTCTAGACATCGAAAATTGAAAATCGTATTCGAGACATCACCATCATTTTCAAGTCATCACAATTTCCTAGAGATATCAAAAAATGGAAATTGTGTTCAACGAGAGGCATACTCTCTTAATCTTATATGTGCATATATGTTCTCTCTCCCTTATCTCTTGATTTTTCCAAGTCCTTTGCCTCTGTCGCTCTTGTTGTGCCTAGTCACAATTGTTGATATATTTAGGTAGTGATGTGTGTGAACACTCTAGGACCGCTAGGGCACTTTTTTCCTCTTTAGGAGGTTTTTTTTCCCTGGCTTGTATATACGCCTATTACCTTAATGGGCTACTTATCTTTTTAAATTCTCTAGTAATACATTCAGTATTGTGTGTTGTGCTCCAAGCTTCTTCTTCTTCCTTGTGTTGTTCGCATGCTTCCACAAACGTCTAACTCCAACAATTGGTATCAGAGCACGTCGTCGCTACATCTAGGGCATCGTCGACACCTCTTCGGTTGCAATCTCAGAATTGCACGAATTTTGGTGAGCATACTTCGCGTGTTTTCGAGATCAAAACAGCTTTGCTATGTGCTGCCGAAATCGCGATATGAGCTCGTTTCGGCCTCCGAATGCACTATCGCAGTGCTTGTGCGGTCTATTTCTTCTTTTTGTGCCAAAGGTATATACGAGTTTCTGTTCGCCAGTTTAAGCGTCTCGAAGTCTGCTACAAATCTAGCAAAATTCATCTCGGCATTTCTGCTCAACTTTTTGAGATACAATCAATTTTCTGCATCAAGGTATTTTTGTCATCGGCCATGGCTGAAAGTAGTGATGTATTTTGTGTTGATATATTTAGGTAGTGATGTGTGTGAACACACTAGGACCGCCGGGCACTTTTTTCCCTCTTGAGGAGGTTTTTTTTCCCCGGCTTGTATATACGCCTATTGCCCTAATGGGCTACTTATCTTTGTACATTCTCTAGTAATACATTCAGTATTGTGTGTTTGTGCTCCAAGCTTCTTCTTCTTCCTTATGCTGTTCGCGTGCTTCCGCAGACGTCTATCTCCAACAATTGGTATCAGAGCAGGTCGTCGCTTCATCTAGGGTGCCGTTGACACTCCTCCGTTTGCAGTCTCAGAATCGCACGAATTTTGGTGAGCATACTCAGCGTGTTTTCGAGATCAAAACCACTTCGCTTTGTGGTGCCGAAATCGCGATCTGAGCTCGTTTCGGCCTCCGAACGCACTATCACAGTGCTTGTGCAGGCTATTTTGTCTTTTTGTGCCAAAGGTATATACTAGCTTCTATTCGCCAACTTAAGCGTCTCGAAGTCTGCTACAGGTCTAGCAGAACTCGTATGGGCAGTTCTGTTCAACTTTTTGAGATACAGTCAATTTTTTGCATCAAGGTATTTTAGTCACCGGCCATGGCTGAAAGCAGTGATGTATTTTGTATGTTGGCTGTTGAGGATAAGTTGGATGGTACCAACTACCCATTATGGGCTTATATGATGCGACATGTTTTGGTTGCAAAAGGATTGTGGAACATTGTGCAGGGTGTTGAAAGACGTCCTGTTACACCTGTAACGACAGGTACTACAAATACAGGTGCTGAAGCTGATGAAGATGGTGTCGAAGATGATATTCCGCAGATTCCTATTCGTGCTGCTGTTTCTGTTGCACCTATTGCAGAGCAAATTCGTTGGGATGGCAGAGATGCCCAAGCACATGCATTGATAGCTTTGTCTGTCAAACGTGCCATTATTCCTCATATTCGCTCTTGTAGAACAGCTAGGGATGCTTGGGATACACTTACCACATTGTACCAAGCTAGGAATGAGGCTCGTGTTGCTTACCTCCGAAAATAGTTGGAGAGTGAGCACATGAATGAAGGTGATTCTATGGACAGTTTCCTAATGAAGATCAAAGATTTGAAGGAACAGTTGATTTTTGCTGACGAGGTTATACCAGATAGCTCACTTGTGCAGACCGTCCTGAATGGTCTTCCTGATTCATATCAGAGTTTTGCTTCTACTCTTCGGTTGATGATGAAAGGCAATCCGAATGCCTTATCATTTGAGGAGTTAGTCTCTATTCTGTTGCAGGAAGATCAATCCAGGCAGAACAGGTCCATTATGCGTGTTGCAAATCAAGCTTTCTTGGCTAGTCAGAAGGGTAAAGGAAAATGGAGCTCTTCTACTAGTAAGCAGAAATCTGCAAATGCTGCACATTTGAAGAACCAGGATAAAGATGAGAAGAAATCAAAAAAGCAGAAATTGTTCTGCAAGTACTGTAAAGGGAATGATCATATCATAAAGAACTGTCCAAAACTGGCTGCAAAAGAGGCAAAGAAAAAGGAGGCTGGAATGGTTGTTGTAGAAGCCTCTACACCAAAAACAGAGTCTGCTAATCTTGTGCAGGAAGAAGAATGGGCGTTTACTACTGTTTGCAATTTTGACCCATCTTGTCATGACCAGTGCATGTCTGCAGTGGACTCAGATGTTTGGTACTTTGATAGTGGGGCGACCAAACATATTACCTCGCAGCGCAGTTTCTTCTCTTCACTCGAGCCTGCCCCTACAGGGAATACTGTCACATGTGCCAACAACTCCTCTTATCCTGTTATGGGAGTTGGTAAGATCATTCTGACTAATGCTGATGGTAGTTCTTTCACCTTGTCAGATGCTTTATTTGTGCCAGGGATCAAGAAGAATCTGTGATCAGTTTCTGCATTAGCCAAGATTGGCTTGGTTGTGAAATTCGTTGATGAGAGGTGTACAGTTCATGATCTATCAAATGGCGATGTGATTATTGCTTCTGGCATTTTGTGTCGTGGCCTCTATAAGCTCATAGACTATGAAAGATCTGTGAATGATTCGGCATGTGCACTTCATGATTCTCAGGCTATGTCAGATGCAAAGCTTTGGCATGCACGCTTTGGTCATCTGAATTTTGCTAGTTTGCTACGCCTGCAAAAATCTGATATGGTGTCTTCTTTGCCTAAGCTTGAGGCACCTGGAAAACATGTATGTGAAGGCTATATTTTGGGCAAAATGCAGCGTTCCTCCTTTCCAAAAGATGGTTCAGTTCGGGCTACGCAGAAATTGCAGCTTGTACATAGTGATGTCTGTGGTCCTATGCAGACACCTTCTTTTGGAAATTACCTTTACTTCGTGACTTTCATTGATGATTTTTCCAGGCATGCATGGGTATATCCACTCAAAGCAAAGTCTGAAGTGTTCATGTGCTTTAAACAGTTTTTGGTTTTGGCTGAAAATTTGTCAGCATGTAAAATGGGCACCCTCCATTCTGATCGAGGGGGGGAATATATGTCTTCTAATTTTAATGCATATCTGGCTGAACGTGGGATAAAACACCAGTGTACAGTGTTGTATACACCTCAACAGAATGGAGTTGCTGAACGAAAGAAGAGGTCACTCATGGAGATGGTGAGGTGCATGGTCAAAAGTCAGGCTTTACCACATAGTTTCTGGCTTGAGGCTATCATGTGTGCAGCATATGTACTAAACAGGTGTCCTACTAAAGCGCTGCAGTCTATAACTCCATATGAGGCTTGGCATGACCGCAAGCCATCTGTTGCTCATCTGCGTGTTTTTGGTTGTTTGGCATATGCACTAGTGCCTGAACAACATTGCAGAAAATTGGATGATAAGGCAGTAAAATGTATTTTTGTTGGGTACAGTTCTGAAAGTAAAGGCTATCGTCTGTATCATCCACAGACTAAACGCATTCTGGTTAGCCGTGATGTTGTCTTTGTGGGTGATGTACTAAGGAGACTTCTGTTAGCTCCAAAGACATGTATGATACTTTGATGCCTCTCTTTACAGGCGGGCAGTCTAGTGTTGGTCCTAATGAGGCAACTTCTCAGCCTTTGCAGGTTTCATATGATGATGCAGATCATTCCATTTCTGATGCAGATTTACATGATGCACTTGTTGATGAGAGAGCTGATATTGAGCAGGCAAAAACTATGCCAAAATGGCTGGTACAGACTTTGAGTGACAACAAATTAGATGCACCTTTGTCATATCGTACTCGTTCAAGCTCTCATAGTGCCTCCTTTGCATCAGATTGCTATGCTATGGCTGCATCTAGTCTCTGTGATGAGAATGAGCCTGTTTCTTTTGATGAAGCACAGAATTCAAAAAATTGGATGGCTGCTATGCAATCTGAATATGATGCTATAATGAAGAATGGTACATGGTCTTTATGTGACTTGCCTCCTGGCAAGAAGGCCATTGGCACTAAGTGGGTATACAAGCTGAAGCGTAAACCTGATGGTAGAGTTGACAGGTATAAGGCTAGGCTTGTTGCAAAGGGTTATGCGCAAGAAAGAGGCATTGATTTTGATGAGACCTTTGCACCTACATGCCGTATGACTACTGTTTGGAGCATTTGTGCACGTGCAGCCCATCATGGTTGGAATGTACATCAGTTGGACATTAAAACAACATTTCTGAATGGTGACTTGCATGAAGAAGTGTATGTTTTTTAGCCCCGTGGCTTTGTGCAGAAAGGACATGAAAACCAGGTGTGCAGGTTAAAGAAGGCATTATATGGATTAAAGCAAGCACCACGTGCTTGGTATGAGAAGATACATGCCTATCTGATTGCACATGGTTTTGAGAACAGTCCAACTGAAAGCACCTTATATGTTAAGCGTGCTAATGATGTGCTTCTGATCATTGTTGTCTATGTTGATGACATGCTTCTCACTGGTCCTATTGAGAAGCATATTGCTGATTTCAAGGCTGATTTGCATGCCTCATTTGAGATGTCTGATTTGGGGCATTTGCATCACTATTTGGGCATTCAATTTATGCAAGTTGATGGTGGAATGGCTTTGTGTCAAACAAAATATATTGACACATTATTACAGCGTTTTGGTCTTGAAGACTGTAAGCCTATTGCCACTCCTATGGAGACAGGTTTACAATTGAGTCTTCATGATGCTGGAGATGCATTTGATGCTGTTCTCTATCAGCAGGCTGTTGGATGCTTGATTTACTTATGCATTACTCGGCCAGATATTTAGTTTGTTGTCTCACAGATGAGCAGATTTATGCATTGCCCAGGAGTCACACATTGGAAGGCGGTTAAGCGCATCTTTCGCTACTTGAGTGGTACTCGGCTACTTGGGTTGTTTTATCCCAAGGAGGGATCACTACCGCCAGATTTGCATGCTTTTTCTGACTCGGATTAGGCTGGTTGCTATGACACTCGTGTGTCCACCAGTGGTTTTTGCTTCATGCTTGGTAGCTCATGTATATCTTGGTTGAGCAAGAAGCAGCCTACTGTGGCCACTTCCAGTTGTGAGGCTGAGTATAGGGCAGCTTTCACAGCGACTGTTAAGTGTGTGTGGCTCAGACGCCTTATGGTTGATTTGGGTGTTGGCCAGTCTTCTACCACCACCATCTTCACTGACAGTCAGAGCGCATTGGTAGTTGCGAGGAACCCTGTGTTCCATGCTCGCACTAAGCACATTGAGGTGCATTATCACTATGTCAGGCAGAGGTTCTCTGCTGGGGAGATCAGCTTGGCATATGTGCCCACGCAGGAGAACATTGCAGACCTTTTCACGAAGGCTCTGCCTAGGGAGAAGTTTGAAGCTTTCCGCAAAGCTTTGGGCTTATTTCCTTTTGTGGAGTGATTTCCACATAGCTTGGCACTTCCTTATACATGAGTGCCAGCTACTTGTTCACCGCATCACTCCCAGGGGGGATTTGTTGATATATTTAGGTAGTGATGTGTGTGAACACACTAGGACCGCCGGGGCACTTTTTTTCCCTCTTTAGGAGGTTTTTTTCCCCTGGCTTGTATATACGCCTATTGCCCTAATGGGCTACTTATCTTTGTACATTCTCTAGTAATACATTCAGTATTGTGTGTTTGTGCTTCAAGCTTCTTCTTCTTCCTTGTGTTGTTCGTGTGCTTCTGCAGACGTCTATCTCCAACATTTCGTATGTTGGCTGTTGAGGATAAGTTGGATGGTAGCAACTACCCATTGTGGGCTTATATGATGCGACATGTATTGGTTGCAAAAGGATTGTGGAACATTGTGTAGGGTGTTGAAAAACATCCTATCACACCTGCAACTGTTACAACTACAGGTACAGAAGGTGATGCATAAGGTGTCGAAGATGATGATATTCTGCTTATTCTTGTTCGTGCTGCGGTTTCCGCTACACCTACTGCAAAGCAGATTCATTGGGATGGCAGAGATGCTCAGGCACATGCATTGATAGCAGACCAAGCTAGGAATGAGGCTCGTCTTGCTTACCTCCGAAAACAATTGGAGAGCGAGCACATGAATGAAGGTGATTCTATGGACAATTTCCCAACAAAGATCAAAGACTTGAAGGAATAGTTGATTTCTGCTGATGAGGTTATACCAGATAGCTCACTTGTGCAGACCGTTCTGAATGGTCTTCCTGATTCATATCGGAGTTTTGCTTCTACTCTTCGGTTGATGATGAAAGGCAATCCAAATGCCTTGTCATTTGAGGATTTAGTCTCTGTTTTTTTGTAGGAAGATCAGTCCAGGCAGAATAGGTCCATTATGTGAGTTGCATATCAAGCTTTCCTGGCTAGTCACAAGGGCAAAGGAAAATGGAGCTCTTCAACTAGTAAGCAGAAATCTGCTAATTTTGCACAATGGAAGAGGGAAGACAAAGATGAAAAGAAATCAGAAAAGCAGAAATTGTTTTGCAAGTACTGTAAAGGAAATTATCATATCATAAAGAACTGTCCTAAACTAGCTGCAAAAGTGGAAAAGAAAAAAGAGGCAGGAATGGTTGTTGTAGAGGCCTCTACTCCAAAAACAGAGTTTGCTAATCTTGTGCAGGAAGAAGAATGGGTGTTTACTACTGTTTGCAGTTTTGACCCATCTTCTCATGAGCAGTGCATGTCTGCAGTAGACTCAGATTTTTGGTACTTTGACAGTGGGGTGACCAAACATATTACCTGGCAACACAGTTTTTTCTCTTCACTCGAGCTTGCCCCTACACGGAATACTATTACATGCACCAACAACTCCTCTTATCCTGTTATGGGAGTTGGTAAGATCATTTTGACTACTAGTGATGGTAGTTCTTTCACTTTGTCAGATGCTTTATTTATGCTAGGGATAAAAAAGAACCTATTATCAGTTTCTGCATTAGCCAAGATTGGCTTGGTTGTGAAATTGTTGATGACAGGTGTACAGTTCATGATCTGTCAAATGGTGATGTGATTATTGCTTCTGATATTTTATGTCATGTGTTGTATAAGCTCATAGACTATGAAAGATCTGTGAATGATTCGGCATGTGCAGTACATGATTCTCAGGCTATGTCAGATGCAAAGCTTTGGCATGCACGCTTAGGTCATCTGAATTTTGCTAGTTTGCTACGCTTGCAGAAATCTAAAATGGTGTCCTCTTTGCCCAAACTTGAGGCACGTGGAAAACATGTTTGTGAAGGCTGTATTTTGGGCAAAATGCAGTGTTCCTCATTTCCAAAAGATGGTTTAGTTCGAGCTAGTCAAAAATTGCAGTTTTTACATAATGATGTTTGTGGTCCTATGCAGATACCTTCTTTTGGAAATTATCTTTACTTTGTAACTTTCATCGATGATTTTTCTAGGCATGCATGGGTATATCCGTTGAAGCCAAAGTCCGAAGTGTTCATGTGCTTCAAACAGTTTTAGGTTTTGGCTAAAAATCTGTCAGCATGTAAAATGGGCACCCTCCGTTCTGATCGAGGGGGGGAATATATGTCTTCTGATTTTAATGCATTTTTGGCTGAACATGGGATAAAACACCAGTGTACAGTGCCATATACACATCAACATAATGGAGTTGTTGAACAAAAGAATAGGTCACTCATGGAGATGGTGAGTTGTATGGTCAAGAGTCAGGCTTTACCACATAGTTTCTAGCTTGAGGATGTCATGTGTGCAGCATACGCACTTAACAAGTGTCCCACTAAAGCGCTGCAGTCTATCACTCCATATGAGGCTTGGCATGATCGCAAGCCATCTGTTGCTCATTTGCGTGTTTTTGGTTGTTTGGCATATGCATTAGTGCATGAACAACATCAGAGAAAACTGGATGATAAAGCAGTAAAATGTATTTTTGTTGGGTATAGTTGTGAAAGTAAAGGCTATCGTCTGTATCATCCACAGACTAAATGCATTTTGGTTAGCCGTGATGTTGTTTTTGTGGAAGATGCTATTCAACCATTGCTTTCATGTACTAAGGAGACATCTGTTAGCTCCAAAGACATGTATACTTTGCTGCCTCTTTTTACAGGTGGACAGTCTAGTGCTGGTCCTAATGAGGCAACTTCTCAGCCTTTCCAGGTTTCAAGTGATTATGTAGATCTTTTCATTTCTGATGCAGATTTACATGATGCACTTGTTGATGAGAGAGCTGACATTGAGCAGGAAAAAACTATGCCAAAATGGCTGGTGCAGACTTTGCGTTGTCGGGTCGTGAGAGATGCTCGGATGGTGGATCAAGTCATCCGCCTAAATCGTTCGGCACACGCAGGGTTTCTGTAGCAAACTCAGGCTTAAGGAAATAAGGGTTCTAATGATAAAATAATTTAAATTACCTATTTCTATGATTGAAAATCAGGTTAAGGGTTCTAATGATAAAATAATTTAAATTACCTATTTCTATGACTGAAACTAAGGTCTTTAAATAGTTTAAATAGCTATGGACCGTAAGGACGGGCAGCCTCGTACATAGCAAGAGCTTCCTGATATGAGATTGAAACTTCCATAATGGGTTCTTCTACTAAACTTTCAGGTAAGCTAGAGGCTTCTGGTCTGTTTAGAGTTGGTAGAACATTCTCAACATTTTCAATATTTTCAATAGTACTATGCTCAGACTCATGAACTAACTTAGAAGACATCAAGGAAAGTAATGAGAAAACTAATGAAACAATATGATGCTAAACTGCTTGAATAAATTAATTGATAAGCTAATGGATCAATACAATAGATCTAATACAAATGAAAGGTCTAAACTTTAGGATGAATGTCTAAACATTTGGGTAATTGACTAAATGGAGATAAAAGGTTTAAATGGATCTTCAATCTGCCGGTTCACTTCAACTGCTTGTACTTCACTTTAACTGATTGTAATCTGCAATGTTTCTGCAAAAAACATTAGGCTGTTAGTAAAGTTATAAGAAATTATAAAGAAACTTAAAAAAAAACATTAGTTACATATCATTTTGCATACACATCTAATGCATACACATATCATTGTATGTATATTTACTAACACACAGATGCATTTAACTATATATATGTAGATAACTCTTATATGTAGATACATTAACAACCCTAAACATTAATATGCTAACTTAATACATATCGGCACATTCTCATTCATCAAGCAAACATACTAACATGTTCTCAAGCACTTATTCCTAAGCAAATGAACACAATAATGCACACATTAACCTATGCTCATTCATTAACTTACAAACATATATGCATTCCCATGCATATGCACATGCATGCAAATTAATCATAGCATTACCTATTCTATATAGACACACACACACATATAAATGAAAACACAAATATGCTCATGCATCACATAAAGATGTTCTAATATGGATTTACATATACACATTCATGCATAAACTAATTACTAAATAATGATAAATAAACAAATCAAATAGTAAATAATTCCTACTAAATAATAAACTAATCACTTAATACCATTAATTAGTTTTAATATTTCATTAATCTAATAACTACAAAAAGAATAGCTAATTAACACATATCAAACACACATTCTCTCTCTCTCTTCCTCTATCTCCCTCTCTCTCTTTCTTCCTCTATCTCCCTCTCTCTCTTTCTCTTTCCTTTCTCTCTCTCTCCTTCTCTTTCCTTTCTCTCTCTCTCCTTTTCTTTCCTCTCTCTCTCTCTCTCTCTCTCTCTCTCTCTCTCTCTCTCTCTCTCTCTCTCTCTCTCTCTCTCTCTCTCTCTCTCTCTCTCTCTCTCTCTCTCTCTCTCTCTCTCTCTCTCTCTCTCTCTCTCTCTCTCTCTCTCTCTCTCTCCAGCACTGCTGTGCGCAGCGCCGTGGAGGGAGAGAGATTCTTCTCTCTCTCTCTCTCTCTCTCTCTCTCTCTCTCTCTCTCTCTCTCTCTCTCTCTCTCTCTCTCTCTCTCTCTCTCTCTCTCTCTCTCTCTCTCTCTCTCTCTCTCTCTCTCTCTCTCTCTCTCTCTGCAGCGCTGCTGCGCGCAGCGCTGTGGAGGGAGAGAGATTCTTCTCTCTCTCTCTCTCTCTCTCTCTCTCTCTCTCTCTCTCTCTCTCTCTCTCTCTCTCTCTCTCTCTCTCTCTCTCTCTCCCCTCTCTCTCTCTCTCTCTCTCTCTCTCTCTCTCTCTCTCTCTCTCTCTCTCTCTCTCTCTCTCTCTCTCTCTCTCTCTCTCTCTCTCTCTCTCTCTCTCTCTCTCTCTCTCTCTCTCTCTCTCTCTCTCTTTGCAGCGCTGCTGCGCGCAGCGCTGTGGAGGGAGAGAGATTCTTCTCTCTCTCTCTCTCTCTCTCTCTGCAGCGCTGCTGCGCACAGCACTGTGGAGGGAGAGAGATTCTTCTCTCTCTCTCTCACACACACACACATACACACATCACACACACATACACTTCACACACACACATACATCACATACACACACTTCACACACACACACATACACTTCACACACACACACATCACATACACACATACATCACATCACATAGCACATACACACACATACACATAACACATACACGCACATACACATAACACATACACACATACATCACAGACACACACATATATCACATACACACATAACACAAACACGCACATACACATAACACATTCACACATAACACATACACGCACATACACACACACTACTGCAGGGACTCAGACCAAGCCACAGAATAGGCATGGGCATGCTTCCAGCCGGACAATCAAAATCATAATACACAGCAGTGACCTGACGGCTCAATATCCCGAGCACGAGGAGGGTCTAATGAGAAAGAAGGAAAAACAGAAGAAAGTAAAGAGCAGGAGACAGTACCTGCAAAAAACATTAGGAAAAACTAGATCAACACACTCATATATATACACACACAACTCATTTGTAAACCATTCCTTTGATTTTACTTTATTTCCTCATCCTCACTTTTTCCTATTAACATTCACCACACTTTCCAGTTTAACTTTTCTACTTTAATTACACTTAATTTCTACTCCTCTCTTTTCATCTTCACTAATTCTCTCCACTCTTTCTCTTAACCCACTTTTTTCACTTTAAGTGCATCTTCTATTGAGACCACTCCTTAAATCTCTTTAGTTACACAACTTATATAAGCCATTCTTTTCCCTAGCACTCATATAGTCCACTAGTTATTTAATTAATCATTTTAATCTAATTAGCCTACATTTCTCAATTAAATAAATCCATTAAATTAGGCTTAGGTTAAGCTTTTAATTAATTAGAACCTTAGTTTTTAAATGCACACAAATAATTAAAGTAATTATTAATGACATAATTTAATGTTTAATACATAAATATGTAATTTAGATATTAATGTTTTTGAGTAACATCTATGTTAACCCTTTAAATATATTAAATCCTAGAAACCCTATTGGAAACCCATAAAACCCCCTGGGTTAGATCATTAAAATCCTTCTGAACCCTAGCTTTAACCCATTATAACTCATCTAAACCCTTAACATTAACCAACTCTTATAAACAACACATGAATTCAAGAAACCCTAGGCTGAATACCCATAATTCTTGAATGTAAAATAGGAAATTCTCATTAAATAAGTAATTAGAGTAAACCCTAACATGAACATATGTCCTGCTTCATCCTTCATACCTAATAACATTTTCAAAATAGTTAATCAAATTAGCACAACTGATCAACAGTGATCTAAAAGAGGTTTAGAATTCACCAATAAATATTTTAATTTTTCGGGTCATCAATTGGAAGATGCAAATCTTCCCGACATCCACCGCCACCAAACCTGCACATCGTCCCGATGGGCCAACTTGCAGATTAAGGGAAGCAGCATTTTCAATGATTATCCTGAAATTAAATCATAGAACAGCATCAATTCTTTTTTAAATCTATTTAATCTTATCAAATTTTAAATCTTTTCAACATGCACATGAAGTTTATTTCAATTACATCTGGCAATGAAAACATATTAAAGTATAAAGGTAAACTATTAACCTTTTCAGTCAACAAACATTAGTTTATATTTTATCCATTTATAAACTATGTAAAGATTAGTATAAAACAGAATTCATTTTCATTCATTCAAATGCAGGTTTCGTTATATATATGCATTCACATATGAGCAATCAAGCATGCCAAAGAAATCTACTAAATCTACTTGGACAGACAGCCGCCTTGTATGCCCAATTTTAATCACTAGATGTGTTTTTTCACAACTAGTTTCTTCATATAAACATGATATAAACTTCATGTCGATAACAAATGTAAATACCTTTTTGGGGTGAAAGAAGGTATAACTTCCATGTCAATATTCTTTTTTCTTTTTTTTTTTTCGCTACTTTTTTGTTTTAAAGGGGAAAGGCTTAACCCCTTAATCCGAGCTAAGGATCTAGCTGCATGGACAAGAAAGATCTAGGTTTTCACAGACATGTATCATGCAACAATATGCTCCTACATATATACAACTACTTTCGTTATCTAAATGAACTACAAATCCTTCTATTTTTAACAAATCTCACTTAATCTATAAATGTAAAAATATAAATTATGTCTATTTTCCTAATATGGTTAAATAGAATCCTTTATAAATTAATATTCTTCATTCCAGATTTTATCAATTAGTTTTATATGAATGCAAAGAAAATACATAAATCAAAATTGTATGACAAAGAAAAATACGACCTAAAATCAACTTCATCTTCAATCTGCTCTCTTTAAATTTATCATAACTTTTGTCATAACATCTTCAATTGCTTTGATCAATGCATCTTCAGAACCTGTAATCACTTATAAAAATAGAAGCTACAAAACAAGTAATCTTCATTATCATTTATCTTGCAAATATAAATTCATATATTCTATCAGATTCATCTTCATCATGTCACAAATTTCATCATAAGAAATTCATAGTGGTTATAATTATCATAAATAATGCATTCTTAATTTTTTTCTAAATAGGTTTTTCAACCTATGAAACAAAGTTCATAAAATTTAGAAAAAATCAAAATGTTCAAAGTTTTTAACTTGTATCTTTATAAATGAGCATCATTTTTTTTTTATTTTTATTTTTTTTTATCAATGAAAAATTCATATCTGGATTATAAAAGTTCCTCTTACTCATCATATGGTATATCAATAAAATCATCCTCATATTGTAACATTTTTTTCATGTTCTTCATATTTATCATGATCATATTTATATCATATATATTTCTTTCTTTTAAAAGTATATCATCATAATTGTTGTAAACAAAGATCATTTTGTGCAAAATATTCATCATAATAATATTCTTCATAATTGTTCTTCATAATAGATTTCTTCTTATTTGTGAAAGAAAAAAAATCATAAATTTATCATAAGTTTAGGAAATGACAAGCATATTGATCAAAATCATTTGCAAGCATAATTACAAACATGTTTTTGTTTAATTTGAAACAAACTTTGTGTTTTCATATTTTAGAATTCTTTTGATTAAACAAATTGTAATGTAAACTTAATCATAAGTTTGTAATTAGCTTTTCAAACATTAAAACTAAACAATTTAGGTATATGTTTCTCAATTTTTAGGAAAATAACATATATGCAGCAAGCAAAAATCAAAATTTGAAATGTTTTATCTTCAATAAACAATTCCATCACAATAAAACTATTCACTTACATTCTTCTCCTTTTTCTTAACTTTAGATGCGTTTTTGGTATTTTTTTTTTTCAATCTTCCATATAGCTTCTTGTATCCATTTTTCCATATTCTTATCATGTTCTAATTGAATTTGAAGATTTTCATCTTCAGATGTTTGTACTATTCTTTCATCATTTTTATTTTTGTCACATTTATTGTCAATTTTTATGACTTTAGGTTCTGTTTTAACCGCCTGTATATCTATATTTCCATCAATTGATTGTTCATTTTCATCATCTTTTATCTTTACATCTTCTTCTTTCTTAATCTTATTCCATGTATCTTGATCCTTAAATGTAGTTTGAATATCAATGTTACTCATAGATTTAGGTGTAAGAAGGTTTTGATCATTGTCCAAGCATTTACTTTTATTCACAACCTTGTTCATAGAATGTAATTGACATACATTACTTTTCTCATTATGACTCTTCGGTTTCCATTGTTTTTGAAGTTTGGTTTTAGGACTCAATTTTGTTTGATCAAAATAGTCTATCATCCCTCCTCGACCTAAGTTTAATTTCAAAGGTAGTTGTGTTTGATAATCACAAATCTTCAGGTTATGTGAAATGACTAAGTGATTTTGACATGCATTACTATAAGCAACACAATCCTCGTACCTATGACCCAGTTGGTCACACCAAAAGCATCTTAAGGGATATACTTTCCTATTCATAGCCCTAAAGGTGGATTTCCTAAACTCATCCATATGGGTTTCATTAGGCAACTTTGAAGATAAACTTTGCATTTCATGTTCATTACACTTGCATTTAGGGATTTCATTAACTTTTTTGGTCAAATCATCTATTTGGATCTTTAATGTTTTAACAATTTCTTGTAAAATTCCACACATTGCTCTATTTGAATTAGAAAACTCACTTAACTTTTCAATTAACAAAAATACTTCTTTAAATTTTGCTTGATTTGACGAGTTTAACTTATCCTCTAAATCTTTGACTTGCACTTCAAGTCCCAAATTTGCATTCTTAATTGAACCCTCCATAGTAGAGTTCTTTTCATGTGTGTTTAAATGAACTGCTTTCTTTTTACCCATTGAGATTAGAGAAACAAGAAGTCTTAGAGGATAGGTCAATACCTGCAATCTAAATCGAAGAAGAGGCTCAAAAAGTGACTGTGTGAAAATTTATACAATTTTAAATAGGATCAAAATCTAATACATCAATTGCTAATAGATGATTGTGCAAACGTTCCTCCTTCTAATGTCGATGAGAGGGGTGGCGAGATGAGGGTAGCTACTTGCCACTCTTCGTGGAGGCGCTCAGTTCCCTAGGGAACAGCCCTCAACACCTAGAAAAGTGCAAGGTTCCAACGACACAGCCACAGCTCCCACGGATGAAGAAGCTTCTGCAATTCAACCTGTCGATGTATGCATATGCAAGCAAAATTTAAAATTTATACCTGAGCTGCATCGCCGTTTGTTCACGTCGGGTTCACCAATGTCGGGTCGTGAGGGATGCTCGGATGGTGGATCAAGTCATCCGCCTAAATCGTTCGGCACACGCAGGGTGTCTGTAGCGGACTCAGGCTTAAGGAAATAAGGGTTCTAATGACACAACCATTTAAATAACCTATCTCTATGACGGAAAATAAGATAATTCTATAAAATGTACATAGTTTAAATAGCTATGGACCGTAAGGATGGGCAGCCTCGTACCTAGCAACAGCTTCCTCATATGAGATTAAAACTAGTGACTCTTCCGTTACGCGTTCCATCATGGTTTCTTCTACTAACATCAGGTAAGCTAGAGGTTTCTAGTCTGTCTAGAGTTGGCGGAACATTTTCTATATTTTCAATAGTACTGTGCTCAGACTCGTGAACTAATTTAGAAGACATCAAAGAAAGTATTGAAACAATATTGTTGCAAAATTGCTTGAATAAATTAATTGATAAGCTAATGGTTCAAATTAATAATTCTAATACAACTGGAAGGCCTAAACAATTGGATAATTGTCTAGTCAATTGGATAGTTGACATGAAAGAACTAACAGAAATAATATGATGCTAAACTGCTTGAATAAATTAATTGATAAGCTAATGGATCAATACAATAGATCTAATACAAATGAAAGGTCTAAACTTTAGGATGAATGTCTAAACATTTGGGTAATTGACTAAATGGAGATAAAAGGTTTAAATGGATCTTCAATCTGCCGGTTCACTTCAACTGTCTTCACTTCACTTTAATTGATTGTAATCTTCAATGTTTCTGCAATGATGCTCTTCGATTCTTTTGCTTTGAATGTCTGCAAAGAAACATTAGGTTCACTGCACTTCATTTGCTCTTCATCTTCAATGTTTCTGCAAGAAACATTAGCCCATCAGTATATCTTAATGAAAAATAATAAACATATATATATTTTATGAATTTCTTGTAATAAACTCATGTATTTTTTTTTTTCATTACTCTTATGCATCACATCAATCATACTCATGCATATTTACACTCTTTCTTATGCATTTCCATGCATACATACAAACATGCATTTCACTTACATACATATACACTTATAGTTCCATACTATTTTCATATGCAGTCATAGTGTGCATTCAAATATCTAATGCATGCTCAATTGTGCTAATACACTTCTTATATGAATACCTACTAACATGATGATGCACATATCATGCTCACTTCATATATGCATTAATTCTCATATGCATACACATGCCTTATGAGTTGCATCTATCATGCATATGCATTTACTGTCATGCTCACACATATGCAACCACATGAACACATGCATACTAATGCATCCATGCATATGTATGCATGCAATTTAATATGCTCATACACATGCATCCAAGCATATGTATGCAATCACCTACAAGTATATGCATAGACTCGAATTATAAACTTAATTAACTATCACTTAAATGAATTATTGATAAATTAAATTAACTAAATATAGATGAAATAACCATAAAATAAAGCACATAACTATAAAAAAAAGTGATTGACTCTCTCTTTCTCTTTTTGGTTTCCATCTCTCTCTCTTTCTTTTTTTTTATCTTTCCCTTTTCTCTCTCTCTCTCTCTCTCTCTCTTTCTCTGTCGTTTCTCTCTCTCTCTCTCTCTCTCCTCTCTCTCTCTCTCTCTCTCTCTCTCTCTCTCTCCTTCTCTCTCTCTCTCTGCCGTCTCTCTCTCTCTCTCTCTCTCTCTCTCTCTCTCTCTCTCTCTCTCTCTCTCTCTCTCTCTCTCTCTCTCTCTCTCTCTCTCTCTCTCTCTCTCTCTCTCTCTCTCTCTCTCTCTCTCTCTCTCTCTCTCTTTGCAGCACTGCTGCGCGCAGCGCTGTGGAGGGAGAGAGATTCTTCTCTCTCTCTCTCTCTCTCTCTCTCTCTCTCTCTCTCTCTCTCTCTCTCTCTCTCTCTCTCTCTCTCTCTCTCTCTCTCTCTCTCTCTCTCTCTCTCTCTCTCTCTCTCTCTCTCTCTCTCTCTCTCTCTCTCTCTCTCTCTCTCTCTCTGTGCAGCGCTGCTGCGCGCAGCGCTGTGGAGGGAGAGAGATTCTTCTCTCTCTCTCTCTCTCTCTCTCTCTCTCTCTCTCCTCTCTCTCTCTCTCTCTCTCTCTCTCTCTCTCTCTCTCTCTCTCTCTCTCTCTCTCTCTCTCTCTCTCTGCAGCGCTGCTGCGCGCAGCGCTGTGGAGGGAGAGAGATTCTTCTCTCTCTCTCTCTCTCTCTCTCTCTCTCTCTCTCTCTCTCTCTCTCTCTCTCTCTCTCTCTCTCTCTCTCTCTCTGCAGCGCTGCTGCGCGCATCGCTGTGGAGGGAGAGAGATTCTTCTCTCTCTCTCTCTCTCTCTCTCTCTCTCTCTCTCTCTCCTCTCTCTCTCTCTCTGCTGCGCGCTGTCGCGCGCTGCAGACAGAGGAGAGAGGGGGGGGGGAAACCTTTCACTCTCACACACACACATCACACATACACACACACATCACACATACACATACACACACACATTACCCAGGGAAGAATGCCAGAGATTAAACCATCAGAAGTTGAGAGTATAGTATAGTGATGAAGCATAGAAGAATCACGATATGGCCATCCAGGTCGCGAATCTGCCATTGAAGGGACAGCACACAGACCTGTAAACGGCACATAACGCTCAACAGACTCTCTCTCTATACTACTGCAGAGTTAATAGCAACGCCTACATCGTTTTCTCTCCACCGGAATAGATAACTAGCTAAACTAAGCATAATGAAAATGACCAAGGAATAGATGAAAAGAAGACAAAGGAGAATGAGTACCTGCAAGAAACATTAGAAGAAACTAGCACAGCATACTCATATATATACACACACAACTCATTTGTAAACCATTCCTTTGATTTTACTTTATTTCCTCATCCTCACTTTTCCCCATTAACATTCACCACACTTTAATTAACTTTTCTCACACAACCTCTCTTTTAATTACCCTCACACTCACCACTCTTTGTACACACCTTTTTTACACTTTAAATGCATATTTTTTTTCTACCACTCTTTTAACTTGCACTCACAACTACCACACTTTGAAACTATTCACTTTAACCACTTTAGTTACACACTTAACTCACACCATTCTTTAAATACCACTCTCATACACCACTCATTAATTATCCACTAGTTTTCATTTTAATTCTATTATCCTAAATTTTGATAATTAAATAATTCTTTTAATTTAAGCTTAGAATAAGAATTTAATTAATTAGAACCTTAGTATTAAAATGTAAACACACTATTAAGGTAACTAATTAAATCATAATTTAGTTTTATAAGTTAACCAATGCTTAATTATAGATTAATTTCATTAAATAGTAGTTATTTTAACCCTTGAAACATACTAAAACCCTAAAAAACCTACTTAAACCCTTCTGAAATCCATTGAAACCCTTTAAAATCTTTTCTGAACCCTACCATTAGCCATTAACATTTAAGTAAACCCTAGCATTAACCCATTAGAATCATTTAAGATCCTTTGGATTAACCCTACTGACTTAAACTTATATAAACTTATGAAATCCTAGGGTTATATACCCATGTTTCCTGCATGTATAAATATTAAAACACTCATTAAATGTGAAATTAAGGGAAACTCTAATATGAACATATGTTCTGCTTCTTCATTCACACCTGTAAACACTTTTCAAAATAGTTAATTCTAATCAACACAACTGATTAACAATGATATAAAAGAGGTTTAGAATTCACCAATAAATATTTTAATTTTTCGGGTCATCAATTGGAAGATGCAAATCTTCCCGACATCCACCGCCACCAAACCTGCACATCGTCCCGATGGGCCAACTTGCAGATTTAGGGAAGCAACATTTTCAATGATTATCCTGAAATTAAATCATAGAACAACATCAATTCTTTTTTTTTTTTAAATAAATTTAATCTTATCAAATTTTAAATCTTTTCAACATGCACATGAAGTTTATTTCAATTACATCTGGCAATGAAAACATATTAAAGTATAAAGGTAAACTATTAACCTTTTCAGTCAACAAACATTAGTTTATATTTTATCCATTTATAAACTATGTAAAGATTAGTATAAAACAGAATTCATTTTCATTCATTCAAATGCAGGTTTCGTTATATATATGCATTCACATATGAGCAATCAAGCATGCCAAAGAAATCTACTAAATCTACTTGGACAGACAGCCGCCTTGTATGCCCAATTTTAATCACTAGATGTGTTTTTCACAACTAGTTTCTTCATATAAATATGATGTAAACTTCATATTGATAATAAATGTAAATACCTTTTTGGGGTGGAAGAAGGTATAACTTCCATGTCAATATTCTTTTTTTTTTTTTTTTTTTTCGTTACTTTTTTGTTTTAAAGGGGAAAGGCTTAACCCCTTAATCCGAGCTAAGGATCTAGCTGCATGGACAAGAAAGATCTAGGTTTTCACAGACATGTATCATGCAACAATATGCTCCTACATATATACAACTACTTTCGTTATCTAAATGAACTACAAATCCTTCTATTTTTAACAAATCTCACTTAATCTATAAATGTAAAAATTTAAATTATGTCTTTTTTCCTAATATGGTTAAATAGAGTCCTTTATAAAATAATATTTTTCATTCCAGACTTTATAGATTAGTTTATATGAATCCAAAGAAAATACATAAATCAAAATTGTATGACAAAGAAAAATACGACCTAAAATCAATTTTATCTTTAATCTGCTTCATCTTCAATCTGCTCTCTTTAAATTTATCATAACTTTTGTCATAACATCTTCAATTGCTTTGATCAATGCATCTTCAGAACCTGTAATCACTTATAAAAATAGAAGCTACAAAACAAGTAATCTTCATTATCATTTATCTTGCAAATATAAATTCATATATTCTATCAGATTCATCTTCATCATGTCACAAATTTCATCATAAGAAATTCATAGTGGTTATAATTATCATAAATAATGCATTCTTAATTTTTTTTTAAATAGGTTTTTCAACCTATGAAACAAAGTTCATAAAATTTAGAAAAAATCAAAATGTTCAAAGTTTTTAACTTGTATCTTTATAAATGAGCATCATTTTTTTTTTATTTTTTTTTATCAATGAAAAATTCATATCTGGATTATAAAAGTTCCTCTTACTCATCATATGGTATATCAATAAAATCATCCTCATATTGTAACATTTTTTTCATGTTCTTCATATTTATCATGATCATATTTATATCATATATATTTCTTTCTTTTAAAAGTATATCATCATAATTGTTGTAAACAAAGATCATTTTGTGCAAAATATTCATCATAATAATATTCTTCATAATTGTTCTTCATAATAGATTTCTTCTTATTTGTGAAAGAAAAAAAATCATAAATTTATCATAAGTTTAGGAAATGACAAGCATATTGATCAAAATCATTTGCAAGCATAATTACAAACATGTTTTTGTTTAATTTGAAACAAACTTTGTGTTTTCATATTTTAGAATTCTTTTGATTAAACAAATTGTAATGTAAACTTAATCATAAGTTTGTAATTAGCTTTTCAAACATTAAAACTAAACAATTTAGGTATATGTTTCTCAATTTTTAGGAAAATAACATATATGCAGCAAGCAAAAATCAAAATTTGAAATGTTTTATCTTCAATAAACAATTCCATCACAATAAAACTATTCACTTACATTCTTCTCCTTTTTCTTAACTTTAGATGCGTTTTTGGTATTTTTTTTTTCAATCTTCCATATAGCTTCTTGTATCCATTTTTCCATATTCTTATCATGTTTTAATTGAATTTGAAGATTTTCATCTTCAGATGTTTGTACTATTCTTTCATCATTTTTATTTTTGTCACATTTATTGTCAATTTTTATGACTTTAGGTTCTGTTTTAACCGCCTGTATATCTATATTTCCATCAATTGATTGTTCATTTTCATCATCTTTTATCTTTACATCTTCTTCTTTCTTAATCTTATTCCATGTATCTTGATCCTTAAATGTAGTTTGAATATCAATGTTACTCATAGATTTAGGTGTAAGAAGGTTTTGATCATTGTCCAAGCATTTACTTTTATTCACAACCTTGTTCATAGAATGTAATTGACATACATTACTTTTCTCATTATGACTCTTCGGTTTCCATTGTTTTTGAAGTTTGGTTTTAGGACTCAATTTTGTTTGATCAAAATAGTCTATCATCCCTCCTCGACCTAAGTTTAATTTCAAAGGTAGTTGTGTTTGATAA